>VWZW01004140.1:1338474-1741985 GCA_013397115.1 Edolisoma coerulescens
GGAGGGCTATGGCAGGTGTCGGGTGGCCATGGCAGGTGAGGGGTGGCCGTGGCAGGTGTCGGGTGGCCATGGCAGGTGATGGGTGGCCATGGCAGGTGAGGGGTGGCCATGGCAGGAGAGAGGTGGCCGTGGCAGGTGGCTGATGGCCATGGCAGGTGAGGGGTGGCCATGGCAGGGGGCTGATGGCCATGTGGGTTACAGAGCAGAGCAGATCCAGCTGGATGCTTATCCAGAACCAGGGCACCTGAGTGGGGTCAGGGCTCAGTCTCAGTGTTTTCTGTCTAAGGAGGTTTCTTCCAGAAGGACTCGGTGACACGAGGAGCAGCAGGACAGGCAGGAGGGGACAGGGGAGGGTCTCTGGAAAAACAAAGATGCCCTCAAGTGACTGTCCCAATCTTCCAGTCCCAGAATCAGGCAGTGATGCTTTTATTGCCATTTTGCTTCTATTTATTGATCAGGCTTTTCTGGCCCAGAGGCTGCTCAGAGGATCTTTAGCCCTTTGCATTGTGTTTCATTGAACTCAGAGTTCTTTTTCTGGCTGTTTGGCTGTGACTCCCTGCAGGGTCAGCACCTTGTGGCATTTATTCACACTAAATACTGAACAGACACCAAAGCCTAATTGGAAAACAGAGCAGCTCCCTCCCTATCCCTGCACAGGGTAGGGAAAGTCGTTTCAGGGAAGTTAAGTAACCTGGCCTAGCTTCTAAAAATAGAGACATAAATAAAACCTGTGGAAAATGTGGATTTCAGTGTGACTCCTGGGCCGAGCAGTAACTATCACATTTCTAATGCAGTGCAGGTTCTCACTTGGATTCTCAGTTACTGGTTCTGCCACCCCAAGATGAGACAAAATGAGGTTTCGTCTTGTGTAGTAGGTGGCAGTTTGAAGCATTAACTGCTGTGGAAGAAGATTTGAAAGGCAATTTCCCATCTCAATTTTCTCTTCAGTCATTAAAATTCATCTTCAGTTCTTGAAACATCCAAATTTCTGTTCTGCTTAGGTATCTGGGTTGGAGATCTTACTGCACTGAATATCCCGTAAATTTATGGCAAACTGTTCGACACCATTTTACAAGCCATCCATGATTCTCCAGATTTATCTTTAGAAGATTAATTTTTCCCTCCCCACAAAATTGATGCTAATCTTGCTATAAACTGAGTTTAAAACTACTTAAAACTGAAGTTACTTCTTTGCTCTTTTCTTATGAGAGTTTAGCTCTGCTCAGCTCCTTTCTTGTCACTTGTCTACAGGTTGTTCTCATTCGATGGTTCTTTAAAATGTTCTTCTGTGGCACTGATCACTCTGGCATCACTCAAGTGAATGGTGTGAGGAGCTGAGTGTGCTTTTTACTCCTCTGTGCATTAAAAGCATCTACTTGGGAAGTGAGGGGACTCAAAGTTTGTCCTAGAAGTGCAGAAGAGGATAAAAATAACTTAATAACTGTGCCACCTTATTTGAATTTAAAATAGCTCTCTTTTTAATTCATAAAAAGAGAGTTGTCAGGCTTTGGGTGACAGAGGGTGATGAATTTGTGTGGGAGTGTGGACTTCCTGTGCTTCCTTTCTTTAGGAAGCTTGTGGAAGGGGAATAACCTTTTGTCATGCTCATGTCACATTTTATTTTGGCTTAAGTCTGATGAGAGAGGAGAGAAATCTGGCTGTCAAGAACAGCCTGTCTCCTCCGTGTGTCTTTTTTGTTCCTCTGATCCTCAGCTTCTTCTGTTCCTTGGAGTGCAGGAGAGGCAAAGCTCCAGCTAATCCAGCATCTGTGGGGCTTTTCTTGTGGCCTCTGCTGCCACTTGTCCTGCTCCCACCCCTGACTTTTGACTGCTGCAGTATTTTACTCTCATCTCTCCTTAATGCTGGCTCCAGACCACACCTGATTTTACTAATTATGTTTAACTCCCCTACCAGGTTAATTGTGAGCATGGTGCTGTGTTAAATCACCTGGGAGGTGGGAGCTGTGTGTGGCTTTTTTGTCCAGGCAATAGCCCTCATAAATGATAATTTCAAAGATTTAAGGTTAATCCCAACACTCTTGCCACAGTGCTCTGATAGAATTACTGGGGAGAGAAACATGGGCACAGAGAGTGTTTATTTATGTCCCAGCCATGACACTTTGCTCTCCTGGAAGACACATGAGGGTGTGAGGAGATTCATGTTCTCTGACATTCTTTTGTTTTTAAAGGCAGACACTGAAGTAAAAGGTTAAATGAATGGTGAGAACCTCTTCTTTCGTCCTTTTTTTTTTTTTTCTTTGATTGTGCCCATAATCATGTGCTACTCATTAAGTAGCCAGAGGCCCTCTGAAAAGTCGTTTCATTTGAGAAAGATGCCAGGCAGAGCTGCTTGTGAAATAATTACAGAAAATGAGTGTTGATGCATGTTTTGACTCTGCTGCAGAAGTAATTCTGTCTTCTCTAGCTGAAGTAATTACATTTGTTTCTAAATAGAAGAAGAGAAATGGCAATTGTAAAAAAAATGCGTAGATCTCACTTCTACATTTATGTAGTGGCAGATAGATGGGTAGCAAGAAACTAATTATGATATTAGTGTAGTCATTATTGTGTGTTATTTATTGGAGTGAGGCACCATTATTAAACACATCGAGTCAGGGGAGATTTGTGGGACTTACAGACTCCTTTGCTTGATGGTTACCTTAGCACTGAGGAGTACAAACACTTTTACAGCATGTTAAGGTAATAATTAATTTAGGATAGATATCTGCATCTAATTAGTGATAGATATCACTAGCTATTAATGACATTTTATTCAGAGAAAAAAGGTTTTCGGTTACTATAATCCAGAATCCTCACGTCAGGGAGGGCTGAGAGCTTGTATTTCTGTGCATGGAAAGTTTCTTCTCAGTTCAGATGGCCAGGGGGGTAAAATTGTGCCAGCATCTGGGACGATGCCTTTGCTGGTTTTGGAGGGGGCTGGATCTGCTCTGGTTTGTGTGGATCAGGAAGCAGTTGTGGGACAGCACCACTGCTGTTGTCCCAGGCAGCATGGACCTGGAAATCCTGTCAGTCAATTCCCATTTCACCCTCTGCCTTTTCTTTTAAGGAAATCAGCTCTTGTGCTCTGCTGAAAAGGTGACCTTACCTGGAAAGTAACCTTCACTGAAAATTGGGATTAAACTTTTTGGAATAAATCTTGGATACATTCTGGCCCAGTGTACTAAAGTCTTATTGGCCCCTATGTGAAAGCAGAATTAGGCATCTGGAATACACACTGTATGCTTATGTGAGTTGTTTAGTGATAGACTCTTAATTACTGAGTGTATTGTTAAAGGCAGAAGTTAAAGTGAAAGGAATTAAGTGGAACGAAGCTTTGAGTTCTCGATGAGGTGCCTGATTCTCTGTTTGGTATCAGTTAATCTACATATTTCCTGGAAAGCCTTCTTATCTCTCTGTCACTCATCTGGCAAGATTAATTTGCATTTCCAGGACTTGATATTTAACAGATGTACCTTGATTTCAAACCGAAAGAGGGGAAATCTAAGTTAAATGTAGGAAATTCTTCCCTGTGAGGGTGGGGAGGCCCTGGCACAGGGTGCCCAGAGCAGCTGTGGCTGCCTCTGGATCCCTGGAAGTGTCCAAGGCCAGGTTGGACAGGGCTTGGAGCAACCTGGGATAGTGGAAGGTGTCCCAGCCCAAGGATGCCTTCCAACCCAAACCATTCCATGATTTTACCTCAGTGCAGTATCATGGACTCAGTGGGCATACGTTGGTCACAGGTTTGACCTCACCCTTTTGCATTTCTGGGATCTGTGCTGATTGGAAACATTCTAAATCGCCCTGCTGGTCACTGAAGGTGGAAAACCTGTCCATGTAAAACCACTTCCAGGGTTCCAGGATTAATTCCATGAGTTTGCTTTCTCTTCCAAAGAGGACAAAGTGCTCAGCTGCAAGCTGCCCTCTGTGTGGTGAATGGAGCAGCACAGGAGACAGCAAACCTCTCTGCTCCAAACAAGACCCATATTAGATTTTAAACAAAAAATGAAACCTCTCTTAATTCCCGTGGCATTTTATCATCCTCTGGAATTGAATGCTATTTGCAAGGCAGTTCTTTCGATTTCTAAGGGAGGGCTGTCAAAAAGTGAGTCAAGAGCTCTCCCTACTCTTTGCAGAGCAGAAGGTCAGAGTCCTGAGAGTTTTGTTTTGGCGTAAAAGTTTGACGAGTTGGCCAAACCACTGTGCAGAGTTGCATACAAATTGCTCCTTATTGAGTCACAAAACAATACTCCCTTTCCGTTTTTTTTTTTATTTTTTTCTTGCTCGTGCTGGAAAGCTTTGGAAGACACACGATGCTGTCAAGCCTGTCAAAACTTCATACAGGCAATTTCAGGTCTAAAAAAAAAAAAAAAGAAAAAGTTAAACAAAAATTACAACTGGTGTGAATGGGAACAGGGAGAATCTGGCAATCTCGCTGACATCAAGGAATGAGGAGGGTGTTGAGAGATTCCCCCTCTCCAAAATCATGAGCACCATATGTTCAACTTGGATTCTCTTGGTTTCTTGGGGAGTAAAACAAAAAGGCCATCTTCTCCCCTCCTCCCCTCCATGCCTGTGAAAGAAAACAGTGTATGTTACATTTTTGTGCTAGCATAGCACAAACGGGGAGGAAGGTCTGTCTCCAGCTGGTTTCAGGTCATGTGCTAACACTGGGCTGTGGACTGGCAGGTGTGAAGGCTGTTTTTGGGGTCTCCTGGAGGCCTGTAGGTTACTGGAGCTTCTTGGAAAAGCTGTTTCCATGCAGAAAGTTAATCACCGCTGCTGGTAGGGCAGCACTGCAGGATCCAAGCAATCCAGGAGGTTTTGGAGTGCAGCAAGAATCGTTCCAGGCTGCAGGTGCTGAGTGAGCCAAAAAGGAGATTCTCGGTTGGAGCTGCTGCTCCTGAGCAGTTTGGGCTCTGGAGGCTGGTGGCAGCTTTGGCTGCTGTGACCATGAGATGATGGGACGTGAGGTCCTGAGGGAAGTGAGGAGGGTGATGGTTGTGAAAAAGAGGATGGAGCCACATAATTTTGGAGGTGTGTAGTGAGAGGACTAGAGAAAAAATGGATCTGTTTGAATTTCAGAATTGAATGTAACTTTGAAGTTAGCTGTGCTTTTGGTAGGGAGTTGAATCAGATGACTTGGAAATGTCTCCTCCAACCTGAATTATTCAGTGACTGATTTTACTCATATGTCATGGCCTTCAGCGGGGTATATCACAGGTTATGGTCTTCTTGTTCAATAGAAATCTTTAATTTGCTGTTCCTCTTACTCAGAAACCTCATTCTTCCCATCCAGGAGTCTGAGTTCCTTCATCCTTGGTTTTTAATGTTGCAATATCAGATGCTGGTGTGTGTTGGAGGGGAAGTGATGAGGGAAAGAGCTGCAGAATAAATTAAGGATTCTTAGTCAGGGAATGAGGAGAAATGGGATCAAAAGCAAGACTTTATGGTCCTCCTGTTAGGGGATTGTTGTTGCTACTCCAGCCAGAGCAAAGCCAGTTGTTATCTCATAAGTTGGGAATGAGGAGGGACATCCTACAGGAAGAACTGCTCCAGAGATATCCACACAAATATTTTTTCTCTACGCTGTTCTTCATGAACCTTCCCTGTGCAATTTTAACTCGGAGGGAATGACATTTTGTGTTAACTCTATTATGCAGCCTTTGTGCACTGCCCGAGCTCCCAGATGGATCACACACAACCGAGGAGCAGCTGAATGAGGAGTGCAGTCCTTCTACTCAATGGGGAGCTGCATATGCTGGACTTTGAAAGATTCCATTTAAGGGGAAAAAAAGAGATCTTCAAAGCTGGCATTTTTCAAGTAAATAACTCTTTAGCTTTGATATACTTGCTTCATGCTGCCTCGTCAGTGGGGAGGAAAGATGTACCTTAAATCAAAGTGGACAACTGAGAATGAAAGCTAATAAAAGATTACAATAAAAGAAAGGAATCCCTGCCACTGAAAAAAAAAAAAAAAAAGACATGGGTTTGTATCCATTGCAGGAAACATTCATAGGAATGAATAGTTAAAGTACAGCCTGGCCTCAGAGACTATTGGTGACTATTATCAGGTATTTAAAGCTCTGCAGAGTGATGTGAAAAATAATAATAGGGGGGAAATATCCCCTACCACTTGGTTTTTCAGTCACCTCCCAGAATTTCCTAATGCTGCCATTAGAAAAGAAAAGTCTCTAATGGGCTAATACCAGTTTTGCTGAGCAGGCAGGTACACAGCACCTAGAGCAGGATTCCTCAGCCTTGTATTTCACACCTGAAATCATCATGATTTATACTTAGGAGAGAGTAGCCCACTGACCCTGAGCAGCCCTGGAGAGGCTGGTCATCACCACAGACCAGCCGTGTTGTTCTAATTGAGAGCATTCACCACTGTTAAGGAAATTTGAGCTCCTGGACTTGAGGGAGTGTTTCAAATGAGTAGTGACTGCTGAGAACAGGGTAAACCTGTTGAGTTTGCTGTAAAACTTTGCCATCCTGTTGTCTTTGACAGGCTAAATTGCATCTGCTGTTCCCAGAGACCTGGGTGTGTTCAGCACTTGCAGTGTTCTTCCGATGGGCACTATTTTGGAGGTTGTTCCCTTCCTGATTTCAGTAATATTGTTGCACAGAGGATGTCAGGCCAGGTTTGCATGCAGAAAGATTTAGTGTAATCTGTTGCTGATGGCAGTGAAAATTATTGAGGGAAGGGAAGAACCAGGAGACCAAAACCCCAAAGAAAACAAAAGGACAGAAAAAAAGAGAAAGAGAAAGGAAAAGTCTTAGTGAAAAAGAGAAAGGAAAAGTCTTAGTGACCAGCTGGAAAGGGAAGTGATGAAATTCTCCCTGCAATATCTCTGCAGTGAAATTCTGCAATACTTTGATAAAGGAACTATGAACTTGTCATGAGGACTCCTGGTGGGTTGCAGCAGCTTGAGTCAGGGGTTGTGCTGCCTGGAGCAGGTTTTGGGCAGAGTTGAGCCATGGAAAGCCTCAGGACCACATGGATTGAGGCACTGGAGACACTGTGCTCATGAGTGTCCTGTGCATTCCCCTCCCTGGGGCTGTGTGACCAGCACCTCGCAGTGGTGGATTTTCCACCCTCCACTTTCCTTGCCAGGAATTCTGTAGCAGAAGGTGGTAGTATGGAAAAAACCCATAAATAACCATGTTATTCTTCCAGATAAACACCTTTATGACTTGACAGGGAAAACTGGATGCTGCAGTTCTGAAGCAGAAGACACACAGTGCTGGGATGAGTAGGATTTTGGCTGACACTCAAAATGCTGTTGATAGTTCTATCTTTTATAGGGAAGAATTGCAACAAGTTTCACTTCTTTAGGCACGAGCCCTGCAACAAAGGAGAGTCTGAAAAAGCAATAAAGCAAACCAGCACATCCCTCTGCCACTGATGTCCTGCTGTAACACACATCCTAGGAAACCATCTTCACAGTGTGTAAAATTGTCAAAGATTTCCAGGGTACTTTGTGCCAAACTGCACCAGAACTGAGCTGCTTGGTCCTCTGAATGTCATAACTTGTTTTGTTTTTACAGTCAATGTAAATGAATTAGTAATGGTTTGCCACTTACTATAAATAATGCCCTATTTCCTGCCTGAAGCTGTGCAGATCCTGCAGAAGATGATGGTTTTGACAGCCCATAGGCCTGACAGAGCTGTTTCTCTGGAGACAGTTTGGACTGGTAGGAATGATGTGTGCATGGTTTTAGGCCTTGCAGGTCTGGGAGCAGCTGGTTTTGACTTCCTTTTTTCCTGTGGTATATCCTGCTCCATTAAAAACAACAACAACATTCAAGTGACCAAACTGTGCTTGACAGAGACTCAGGTCTGGAAAAGTGAAAATATGGGAACTTCAGCAGGGAGTGAACATTGAACAGAGGCCAGGATTCACCTGGTGATGAAAGGACAGATGAGGAGGGGTAAGAGGGAGCAGGTTCATTAGAGAGAAATAGCAACAGATGCAATATGGTATATGGAAAATATGTTATTTCCTGTAAAGTATTGCTGTTTCTCTGTGTCTCACTCCTTCAGTGGATTTGCATGAGCAGAAACTTGGCATGAACAGGCTTCTGTCCAAGCCCATGGAGTTCTGTTCAAGTCAGGTTCATAAGATTAGATCCTATTGAAGTTTAAGGTGAAAATCTGCAAGGATGGCTTTTAGTAAATTCTGGAGCTTCACATAAATAATTTCAAATCATAGAATACATTATAGGTAATGCACCTTTCCTAGAAAGGCAGAGAGAGTTGGGGTTGTTCTGCCTGGAGAAGGATCTGGGGACACCTTAGAGCCGCTTCCAGTGCCTAAAGGGAGCTTATAAAAAGATGGAGAGCAAGTTTTACATGGGAAGATAGTGACAGGACAAGGAGGAATGGCTTCAAACTGACAGAGGGGAGATTTAGATGAGATATTAGAAATTCTTCCCTGTGAGGGTGGGGAGGGCCTGGCACAGGGTGGCTGTGGCTGCCCCATCCCTGGGAGTGTCCAAAGCCAGGTTGGATGGTGTTTGGAGCATCCTGGGGTAGTGGAAGGTGTCCCTGTCCGTGGCAGGGGGGGGAATGAGATGATTCTTAAGGACCCTTCCAACCCAAACCATTCTGGGATTCTCTGCTCACTACGATGCTGCAAAGCAGCAGATTGAGACTACCCAGTATAAAATGTCTGGGGAAAGAACCTCTGTCCCTGTTGTGCCTCACTAACCATCCCTGAAAACACCATTCTGTGCTAACAGGCTGTGCTGGGAGGAACAGCCTGGCTGAGGAATGGAGACAGCAGCAACACCAGTTAAAGGTGCTCTTATCAGGAGATATTTGCAGGCTCCTGAGCTCTCCTTTGAGAGCTGTGAATCACTCGTAGTGCAGTCTGTTCCTTGGGAATCACATGGGATTGGGATAATTTATCCCTGAAACTGCCTGAAGCACTTCTGAAGTTTTTAACCTGGATTTGCGATGCCTAAACGTTTATTTTGAGAGGGCTGGGTTCAGTGGGAATGGCCTGGTGTTTTAAAATCTGTTGTTCTTAGCACAAAGTGGTCTTAAACCAGAGTAAATTCAGTGCTGCAGCAAACTGTGTGCAGTGATATCCGAGGGAATGCGTAGGTTGTGAAGTGTTTGTAAATGTTTTACTTTAATTTTAGAAAAAAACATGTGGTAGAGAAGAGATAAATAAGGAAAGAGAGGTTGAAGCAGCTATAACAGTCTTTAATAGAGAACTGACAAGTTTAAATGTCAAGGCCATAACAGCAATTAATTCCAAATGCTTAATTATCATTTTATAGCCAAGATTTGATCTACATTCCACAAAGCCAAATACAAATTAAATTGCCTTCTGCTGAAATATGGCCACTGAGAGACTAAGACCTAGCAAGTGTTTTACTCCAGGAACATTATATAATGACCCATAATTTTGGTGAAAATGAGGTAGAAACATCTCTTAAGGCTCTATTTTAGCACACAAAAAGCCAACATCTTGGAATATCCCACACAGCTGTGTTTTGTATTGGCCAGAATGGCTCAGGACTCACCTCGGACATGCTGGATGTCTCACTGGGGATGAATTTCTGTGCTTAGCTATGTTTACAGAGGCACACAAACGCTTCCCTGCCCTGGGCTTCGTGGTGTGTGTTTTGAGAGAGAGAGTTTGTCAGCAAACAATGCAGAACGTTCCAGGAGAGCCGGGAAAGCAATTATCTTCCCTGGCACCCTGGGTTCAGAACCCGGCAATATTGTGGGGCAGGGAGCTAACTGCTCCATCTGCTGCTCGGGGCCTCTCGGAGGGACAGGCTCTGGCTGCTGCCTTGTCTGGTGCCCAGCACGCCGAATGCAGGGCTGTCTGTCCAGAGCAGGCAGCAGCAGGCTCTCGTTGGAAATGTAAAGTGCAATTTTGCCGTTACTGCCCTGGCTTTATGATAACCCCGATGATTTTCGGCGCATCGCCGCAGCAGCCAGAGTCCTTGTGTGGGTTATCTGTCAGCCTGCAATCAGTGAGCTTCCTTCTTTGCTATCAGAACTTGTGTCGGGCACGTTTTTCTGCCTGTTGGTTCAGCAGGAGCCTGACAGACAGTAAAGCTCTGCGTGAGTGCAAACCGCTGGGCAAAAAACTGCATTTTGGTGCTTGCACAAGTGGCTGTGGCCCAGTATTAGAGCTCGGTTTGCAGAGGAGCCCCGAGCAAACACCAGCTTGTATGGACGGGCTGCTTCGCCTTGTGTGAAAAATGCACGTTGGCTTTTCCATCTCCAGACCCGTCCTGCAGTGCCTTGATGGCCTTCTCCATATGTATGATGTTCTGAAACATATTAGCATTGCTTTGTAATCTCGCTCTCCTGAACTGCTCGGGGATTCTGCGATGGCACTCGCAAGATATTTGTGAATTAAAATTACAGCCTGAGCTGTTTCCTCGTTTATGCTCTTTGTTGCTGTTCACACTGCAGCTCCAAAAGGAAAAAGGCTTTAATGCACCTTTCTCAGCTCGTGTGCAGGCAGAGCTTCTGGCATCTCCTATTACAGCTTTAGGAGCTTAAAATAATAAGGAAAAAAATCAAAATTCAAGCCCTGACAGGGAGAATTTTTGATTATTCAGAGTTCGTATCAATGTCAGTTGGTAATTTCTACTGGTCAGCACCTTCTATTCCTTAAAATGCTTATGAGCATAGAATCATAGAATTATTAAGACTGGAAAAGACCTCTGAGGTCAAGTCCAGCCCTTGACTCAGCACTGCAAAGCCCATCGCTAAACCATGTCTCTAAGCACCACATCTGTGTGTTTTCTGAACGCTTTCAGGGGTGCTGATTTCACTGCTTCCCTGCTCAGCCTGTTGCAATGTCTCAAAACCCTTTCAGTGGAGAAATTTTTCCTAACATTCTACTTTAGACTCCTGCTGTCTCAGATAATGACTGAAAAGTGATGAAAGAGCTGGATTTGTATCACCTGATACAAACAGCTCTCCATTGTGTTCACATTTCTTCTTGGGAGCTTCTTGGTGTAAGAGAAATGGTAAAACCTGGTTTTGTGCTGTTTATGAATGGCTGCTGGCAAAGTTTGTCAGTCGCTGCAGAGCAGACAGGAGAAGAAAGAGAGGAAGTTTTTAATATTCAAATATAATTTGCTGCCTGGATGGCTTTGCCAGGACAATGTGAGCTGTGGTTACACATCTCTGGGTGTGCAACCAGGTCAGGTTCGGGTTCAGATGTATTTATGTAGATACATCCCAAAACTCTGGTGGGATGGCTGTGGGACTTCCTTCTCAAAACGAGAATGTCGTCTTGTGGCTACACTGGTAAATATTAGCATTGGCCTTGTCAGGGAAGTTTTATTAGGGAATGTGGCTGGAAGGAAGATCCTCTCAGCCTTTTCAGCATGACCAAGGGATGTGGGAGACCTCATTCATTATACCAGACTGCAGTTCATTGTGCTCTCAGAAAAGAGAGGTCCTGAAGGCTGAAATCAGTCAGTTATTACAGGTACAGTTATATATTATATATATTATATAATATATTATATTATAGGTACAGTGATCTTGAAACAACCAGAGATGGCAGAGCCCTGGAAGGATTGCAGTGCTGCTGCCAGTGCTTTCTGTAGGAAACTCTTCAGTTGTGCCCCACCCAGTTTAGATTACAGAACAAGGAGGTGCTCACAAGGTGCTTGTAGAGCTGTGGGTTTTAGCTGCCTTTTGCCTTTGTTTCTTACATTATGCAGACCCCTAAACTCAAGTCAGTTCTGCTGATTAGCTCATCAAACAAACGAGCTCCTCAGCACCAAACTTTGATCTTTGCTGTGTTAGAGATTTAAATGATAAAGAGAGTCTGTGATTTTCTGTTGAGGAGTCAGAAATAAAAAACGGACAAATTTAAAGAGCCCAGGAGGTTTCTTAGCAGTCTAACATTCTATTTATGGTACTTTATTTTGCAATATGCTCCGCTTAAGCCTCTCTCCTTCTCTAAATACAGTCACTAAGTCTTCCAGCTGCGGCTGCCCCATCCCTGGCAGTGTCCAAGGCCAGGATGGACGGGGCTTGGAGCAGCCTGGGATAGTGGAAGGTGTCCCTGCCCATGGCAGGGGGTGCAATGGGATGAGCTTTAAGGTCCCTTCCAACCCAAACCATCCTGTGATACTTCTCAGCCCCTTTCTGGTGGTAGCAGCAACAATTCAAAGAGTGAAAGTTGCACATCTCTGACTTTGAAGTACCATGGTCAGAGGCAAAAGGCACCTTAACACAAGGAGCTGTGACCACCAGGTCCCATCTGCTGGGACGTGTCTGCAGCACACCCTGCTCTCCCTGGGACAGGGGGAAGGTGCCTGTTTCTGAGACTGAATCATTTCCCTGGAGCCACGTCCAGGGCACACACTGTGAAGCAGGCCATGGTGAAAAGGTGAATTTTACTTTATTGAACTCCTTCAATTTTTATGGTTTGATGTTGAGAAAAGAATGAGTTCCATTCCTAATTTATGAAGTTAATTTTTAGAATTTATGATTTATGTGAGGATGCTTTTAGATGGATTCTGGTACTTTCAGCTGAAACTTAGATCAAAAACTTAGCGTTGGGGGGGTTAGTTTTCAGTCTGAAGTTAAAGACAATTGAACTGGCTACAGGACAAAAACCAGGTTTGCATTTAAGGCTGATTTTTGGGGGATTGTTGGCTGTAATAAATAATATTTATCTGGTTTGGGAGATGCCACAGTTCACAAAGAGCATACTCTATCCACTGCCTGGTGTTGCAGTTACACAAGCAAAACTATGGGAAAGACTTCCCCCCCCCNCCCCCCCCCCCCCCCTCTATTTTCAGTGCCCAGGTACATAACTTAGAGTAATCTGTCCAACTAAGTGACATGGCTGCAATGTCTTGGCCCCTGCAATAGTGGATGCAGGATATTCTTTCTAAAAGTTTCAAACCAACGTGTTCTGGAGGTGTGGGAATTCTTCCAGACCATAAATTTGAGTTTGTTTAAAATGTAACAAATACCTGCTGCTTGAAATATTTTACAGCCTGTAAAACATGTATTTAAACTAAACCCAAAGCAAGCTAAGTCTCCCAAAGTGTTAAAATATAAAAACCCCAAACAAAGAGGGAAAAAAACCACCAACCAAAACCAGAACAAAACAAGAAACAACCCAAGTTTGCAGATCCTGAAAAAAATTACCTCCCACATGAAATGAGTTTCATGATCTTGATACTATTTTTGTGTAAAGACCCCTGAGTATGTGTGAATTTACTGGCTGCTGTGGCAGGAAGGTCTGTGAGGAGCAGATTCCTGAGGCCGAAATCACAGGTGCCTTCCAGTAGAGCTGCATCCAAGGAAAGCTGGAGCATCCCAACAAGGCACATGGGGCAGAGGAGGGTTTTTGCCCAGGATTGTTGCTGTGCTGACACCAGTTTCCACAAGAGTCAGAGCTGGAGCCTCTCCTGTCACCTCCGCAGATCAGAAGAAAGTAAAATCTGAGGCAACAACAATCCTTGGTTTGATTTTTGTAGCTTAGCCTGGAACAAACATGACAGGAACAAGCTTGCTCTCTCTTTTTTAAACCAAACAAAAATTTAGGTGCTTGGGTGTTCTCTGAAGATTTATTTCATGTGCAATAAGACAAAAATCCTAAGGAATCGGGATTCTTGGGGAGCATGGATCACAGGGGAGAGAAACCAGGCAGACACAGGCACAGAGAGGGCTGTGAGTACAGGCACCCACGCGGGCTTTAGAAGTTGGTTTTATAGACCTGAAAGTGACTGGCATGGAGTAAATGTGACCTGATACACTTTAAATAACTTTGTGATTTGCTGGTATTCTGTGTTCTAAAACGTGAAAGATTTTAGAATGCAGATGGCGTTGGCAGAGAGAGCCCTGACTCTTGGATTGGCTCAGGGAATATTGCCAGCAAGGTGATAAGAGAAATTGCATAAAGACAAAGTTTCAGTTCCTGGAAGAGGCTTGGATAATAGAAAGGTGCAGATAATTTGACATTTATCTGTTTTGAATTTTGATTCATTTCTGTGGATGCTCTTTAGATGGAAGTGGGTGTGTGTATTCTGTGTATAAAATATTAATTTCCAAAGCTTTCAGGGAAACTTGGGCATCAGGAAAACAGGATGAGTGCACAGCCAAGCAGCCCTGGTGGTGAGGAATTGTGCTCTTGGCTCTCCTTCCCCCCACATCATGCCCTGCCTGTCTGCATGGACCTGCAGAGACCTTTTCCCCTACTTTTTAGCACTTGTGCACATAATTCCAGGAACAGCACTTTGCCTTTTTTTAAGTCCCCATATGCACACAGCTTAAAGAATTAGGCCATATTTACATCTCAGGCCACAGAGGATGCAGAGCAGAATATAGAAATCCTTTTAACAGCAATATTTAACAAAAAACCAGCATCTGTTTTGTCATAACCAGACACAGAACAGCAGCTAATTATCTTTCTTAAAAAGAAAATCCTGAATGATCCCGGATCAGTGACCCTGAATCCAGGGTTGCTCTTTGAGAGTCAGGATGGGGATTTAAATGAGAAACAAATACAGTGGTAGATGATATGTAGGTTGGTGAAAGAAGATGAAAAAAATGGCAGAAGGATAAAGTGAATGTGTCAGTACAGGCAAATGTACAACACTGCAGCATTAATATAGTGCAGGGATGGGGCTGATGGTAATGGGAATCCACAGAAAAACAAGTCTGGGAAACAGCAGGGCTCTTTTTCACTATTGAGCCTATGAACCTTTAGGCTACTCTCTATTAAGAGCATGCAATAAAACACTCTCAGGTGTTTCCAGACCACATTTATGTCAGTGACCACAACAATACAGTGAAAGCATTGCCTGCATTTTATAGAGGCTTCTGGAAGCATGAAGTACTTGAGAAATACATTGGAGAAGTGCTTGAAAACACGCTGGGTCTGCCCTCAGGCCCCGGCTGTAGTGCTGGGCTTCTTTTCTTCTCTCCTGTGTTGTCAGTCTTTTCCTCTCTCTCTGTGCTGGGTTCCATGCCAGTCCTGCAGGACAGAAAATGAAACTGTCACCCGTGACAAAGATGTTTGAGGAGTGTCTGTGCTGGCAGGGAGCTGCTGGTGGCAGTGGGTGGTGGGAGCTGGCTGCTCACCACCCTCTCAGCACCATCCTGTCTCTGCAACTGAAGATCATTAGTAAAATTAAATTTAGCAATGCATTTTCCTTGGTTTTGAGGGTGGCTGAAGTCGAATGTATCTTGATGCAGGAGTCCAACTGGACTGCACTGCCCTGTTGTTTTAAAATCCTTCCTTAAGCAGTTATTTAATTGCCCCTGCAGGTCAGTGTTGCTGGTTTTCTTTCCCATCCCTCCCTTGAAGTGATTGCTGAGTTTTCAGCAAGGTTTCCCTTCTCCCCTAGTGTTGTATATTAAATTATGTGGCCAGTTGTGGTCTATTTCCATATCAAGTATTATGTTTCTCATAGCAGTTGCATTTCAAACCATACTTAACTGAAATGGGCACATCAACTGTTTTCAAAGGAACTGGCATTGGGTGGGAAAAGAATTTGATATAAGTTCGTAATTTGACAGTTTTGGCCCTTCCTTGCTGTCCTTGTGGCCCCTCAGCAAATGACATAAATAGTAAATTATTTTTTTTGGCTGAAGGATGTTCTGCTTCCTAAACATTAACGGAGTGCTTGTTATATTTTTTGAATGTTTGGAAATCTGTTGATTGGATTTGGGAATTTTAAATGCTGTGACGTGTTCTGTTCCAGTAACCCCTTGTTTTCCTTTGTCCCCAGTAATTCTGGTTTAAAACTGTTATTTGTCATGAAAGGTGATAGCTAGTCCCTTGTGATCACACTATTCATAAAGTAGAACTCATTTCACATATTTTTGTGGTGGGTGAAGAAGCTGGAGCTGAACAGCAGCGTTGGCTCCTATTTTTAAATAGAGAAATAATTGAATGACCCCGGGCAGCTCAACTCAAATTGTTATCAGAGTTCAAACATGCCAAAGTTTCTGTGCTCTGTATCCTCTGCACGTGCTCAGAAAACCTCTGTGAACTATAGCTGAAGAATTTATTAAGAATGAAAGCAAAGAGGTCCTGCAGGAATTACTTTAGAAACCAGTAGAAATTAATAAAGAATTATGTCTACTCCTAAAGATTTTTAAGGCCTCCCTATAAAATTCTATAGCAGGAATAAAATTAAGTGTTAGGTCCTATACAATGATATGAAAACACTACATATAGAATGTAATAGAAAATTAAATATTTTGTAGGGTACTTTCTCATAAGGGATAACCAAACAGTCTGCTTGGACCTTTAATCAATACGAAATTCAATTTGAAAAGGGAATAAAAGTGGCGACAACTTCCCTGCAAAAAGAAAATAACAATATATGCCAGTCCTGGGAGCAAAAGCAGTTCTGAAGTAGAGCAGAAATGGTTCAGCAGCAGAAAATGACAGGGGGAAATGTCCCCAGAATGGTATTTGCACACCAGGGAAGAGCTGCTGTCACAGGGCTCCGGTGTTTCCAGGAGGGAGTGAAGTCATCGAGGATACAGAATGTGAAATGAGGGAAGGGCAGGCTCCAGGCTCTGTAGTGTCACACAGAGGTGACTTTTTTCCTTTTTTTGTAAACAGCCTCAATAATTTTACCTGTGTTCTTTATTCAGCTGTAGAACAGTGACTGGAATTCCAAGTGACTGCAGCCAGGCAGACCTGGGGACACAGAACAATTCAAATCTCCAGAAACACTCTGACTGCAGAGGTGGAAGATCCCATGGCAAGCACACCATTATTTTTTGTGGAGAAGAGCACTGGTTATTTTTGAGGGGCTCTTGGCCACAAACTGTGCCTGTTTGGGTTCTCAGGTACCTCAGTCTGTGAGGTATTATTTTACCTGTCATTGCAAAAACCCCAGAAAATGTGTTAGAAACAACATTCAAGTTCATGATCTGTGCTGTGTTGAAGGGATTGCATTTTCAGTGATCTTTTCTGTGAAATATTCACCATCACGTGGTTTTGGTTTCTTCAGCTGCTTTGTGAAATGACCAAAAAAACCTCCTCCTTTTTGGGCACTTAATACAAAAAGTGCTTTTTTTTTTTTTTCAGCTGACCTTTTCCAGTTCTCTTTACCATAAATGCAGCTAATGTTCAAGTTTCTTTAGAGTTACAATAAAAAGAAATGTCAATGGCATCTTACAGCTGATTTGATGCTTTAAAAGAGATATATAAGAAAGGAAGAAATAAAGGGGAGAAAACACAATTTAATGGGAAAGTGGGCACTTGGAGAGGTGCCTCTTATCTGCACATGTCATTGCAGCACAGCCATACTGATATTTTTTGATGTTCTGTTTTGCTTGTACTTCATCAGGAAGGGGGTGGATGAGATGTATTTTACTCCAAGATATTTCAAATCACTTGATCCTATTTTAAAAACTAATTTTTGAAGCTGATGCATTGAAACACCACAAAGGTGTTCAAACATAAGGGCTCTCGAATGTCCTTGTGCTATTGACCATATCTTAATAATATCTCACGCTTGCCTCACATCACATTAAAGTCACATAAATCATTTCTCCCTGCACCCTGTCCCTCTCCCATATCAGAAATGAAATTGCTGTGTACCTACAAGATATTTTTTTCCTTGGAAAATGAAAGCAGAATCATTCAGTGTTTCAGAAGGGGCCGGCAGCATGGTTTCAAGGAGTTCTTTTAGATTTAAAGTAACTTCTGAGCAAAATCCACAAGTTTTTAACATTAGGGTCAGTTCTGTGAAGTAGGAAATGGCAAAAGAAAAGAAAATATTTGATTCCTTGGGCTGTGAGAGTAGCTGTAAATATTTTATAAAGCCAAGGCCAGCCAACAGGTAAATATTCATTTTGCCCATTGTGACTAATTAGGGGATATCTGAGCTTTCTACTGACACAGGGCCTTCAAACAGCAATGGCCAGGAGCACAGCAAAGACACATTCCTCACTGCCTTGGACTGGTTTATGTTTTTACCTTTATGCTGTGCTGCTGCTGCCAGCATTAGATGTCTGTCTGCTCAGCCCAAAATCTAATTGAGCTTCCTGCTCTTGTCCTTACAATGTTAGAATGGATGGACTCAAACGTTGGGTTCTCTCCCTGTGTATTTAAAATTAAACAAACAATAAGGAGCGAGCAGAATATCTGTGTTTTATGGCTGTAGCCGCTGGCAAGAGCAGTGTTTGTGTCTATAAATTCTGTTTGATATTGTTGGATCTCTTCTGTGACAGCAAGGTTGAAATGAAAGAGTTGCTGCAGAGAATCCAGGCAGGAATAACACACCAGCCTCGCGGTGCTCGGATGTGGGAAGGTGGCCACAGCTTTGAAACCAAGATTTTGGCTTTGTTTTCCTTTCTCCTTCCTTGAAGAGTGGGAAAAATACGTTTCAATGTAACTTGGTTGTTCAGGCAACCTTCATTGTCTTTTTTTTTTCTTTTCCCTCTACAAATAACTTGCTAGAGGAAAGTGTGGCTGGAGAAGATGTTTTTAGATGCCTTTGAAGATGTAAGAACAGCAAATGGAGCCTGCAGTGGCATAAACTTCAAAGATCAGCCCAAGGAAAATCAAAGTGTTTCTTTGAGTATATCAGCTTGCCCATAAATTGAAATTTTTCAATTCCTGGATGTATCCTCCATAGCAGGCACCTTACTATTGATTTTGATGCCACCCAAAGATAAAAGGATGTGCAGTACTAAAAACCTGCTTTTCCTGTAGAATTCTACGTCTCCATTCTAAAACAGCAGTTTTGCCAAACTGTCAAACTTTTTTTCCTTAAACACCGGATTTTTAAAAGTTTGGGGGCACAGCCAGCAACCTTCCTGCTGAAAAATGAAGAAACCAGTTGCTATCATACCAAAACTGGTCTTGGGTGATGGTAGCAATCGGTTTGGCTGGTTGAATTATATTTATTGGTTTTGGTGCTACAACATTTTGTCGTCAAATATTAAATGCCACTATTCTTCCATAGAGAGTGTGTGATACATAATAAATAGCTCAGGATTAAATGCATAGCAGTGGTGCTTACCAGCTGCTAAGTCTTCTGGGCTCCTGATTTCTGTCCACATGCAGGAGGAGATGTGAGCATGGCTTTGCTGAGGGGGGGAGAAGGAAAGAGGAATATCCCACCATGAGCTGGATGTGGATGTCATGGGCCGTACAGGTTGTCAGTGACATAAAAACTCACCAGCAGCTCCCACCAGCAGCTCCTATGTCTTTGTCTCCCACAGACTTACTCCTGTATCAGGGCACTCAGGGATTGATTGATTGATTAATGCCAGTGGGACATGCACATTATACTCTTTTTGTATTATTATGAATGTCTTCCTCTTTATGGCTTTTCAGAGTGAAAAAGCAAATTGACCTCAATGAGTTTTACCTTATATTGGCCACTACTGCTGTGTGACTCAAACTGAATCCATCTGTTTTGGGGACAATGATCTTGTAGGGGCAGGTGAAAGATCCTTCTCAGGACAATGCAGAGAGTGAACTCCCTGGTACTGAACATGAGGTGTTACAGGGCAGGTGATGGTTTCTTCAGGGAAGAGTGAAATTCTGTTTTGACTCAGCTGTATATGATGGTTATCTTTGGGTGTTCTAAACCACTGGGTATCAGTGGTGGGTTTTAGCTGATTGTTTTGGTTTTTGGGGTTTGTTTTTTTAAAAAATACAATTTTGTGAGTTAAGTGTGTTTTATGCAATACCACCTACTGCTGTGTATTGTTTATAACACTAGTTTTAGTTTGATATGATTCTGATTCTCTTTCTGTGAAAATTTTGTGTCTTTGATAATTTTTGCATTGCTTAAATCTCTGTGGCTATTGCTCAAGTTTCTGGGCCTGGAGCTCCACATAGGCAGTGCCAGGGGAAATTGTTGATGTTAAACTGATAAGAGTGAAAAGAAGGAAAGGAACATCTATGACAACTCCACAGTACAGTACCAGTTTCACAACTGTACCCAGTGACCCTGTGCTGCTGGCTCTGGCCTGGTGTCCCTGCCAGCCTGGCCTACAGGCCCAAAGCACTGTTGTATCCATTCATTTTATTTCTTCTATAAATGAGAATATTCCTCTTTTGTTCCCACCCCTCCCCAACCTTGCCCAGATGCAGATCAATCCATTTGATCAATCCATCACGCCTCTCCTTCAGTATTGATGGAGTTAGGAGGGTGTGATAAATGGAAAATGTTGTTTATCTCCTTTCTGATCCCTCAGTCCCCCAAGGCTGGCCCATTGCCACGTGTCCCTTGGTCGGGCATCCATGCGAAGGCTGAACACTCCTTCGGTGCTTGATCTCGTTACCATTTGCACCGCCTGAACTGAAAACCTTATTTCCTTTTCCCTGCCTCACCTAAAAAGCTTTTCCCCTTGTCCTCTGAGGATTTTACTGCTTTCAAAGCCTGCAAAGTAATAATCTTGACCACCAGGTCAGAGGTATGGGGGAGGTTTTACAAGCGATTGGTTTGGGAGAAAGAGGGAAGATTGCGTGAGATTGGTTCCCTCTGCCAAGCTGGCTTAGTTGGAAACATCTTTCCAAATGAGCTGGTGCACTCTGGAGCATTGCTGCATGTCCTGCTGCTGCCCAGTGCTGTGCTTATCTTTTTATCAAGTTTTCCAGCACCTTCTGAGAATGAGTGAAGTATATTTTCCTCAGCTGGTGCTCATTTCAGCAGGTTCTTCACCACATTCATGAACAAATGCTGGTTTGAAGCTTTTCTGGTGCACCTAGGCCAAGGTGGAACACCAAACCAAGGCACATCTTCAAATGGCTGCAGTGACAGGGAGGGCCCTTATTGCTTCTATCCAAGGATTTCTGTCATCCTGCTAGGGTAGGGGGCAGGAATTCCATGTCCCCAAACTTCACTCAGGGTTCACAACTTGCTTTGGTTTTTGTGGGTGCAACCCTTTGTGTGGAGCAATCCCGTTCTCTCAGGTTTTTCTTTTGTCCCTTTTGTAAGGTTTGTCTTTTGATCTGTCACACCAGATGTGCTTTGATACCGAGTTTGTCTCACCAAAGCAAGAGACAAGGGGCTGTGGTGTCACTGTGAAACACCTTTTGTTCCTGGAGGATGAGGTGCTCTGCACTGCTCTGCTCACAGGCTGTGCTTTTCCCTAGAAGGGCTGGAAGCATGTAACAGATCTGAGGAACATTTGTATTTGACAGCACAAAATACTCAAATTTCAGTTATTTATTGAAGACTAAAGGGCGATTTTGAAACTACCAGGACTATTCAGAGTGTATATGGAGATGTAGCATAATTCAAAGTAGATTTTTGTGTTGCTGGGAGATGTAGCATAACTCAAAGTAGATTATTTTGTTGCTGAACCAGTGTTTTATGTCATTTTTTGTCAGTCCCAATGAGATAGAAAGCTAATACAATTATCTAGGTTTATGAACAGAACTTGAGAAAAATCACCTCCTCTGCTTTGCTAGGAAAAACACAGTGTGCACTTTTTTGTCCTGGTGCAAGAAATAAGACATAGAAGTGAGAGGTCTTAAAGCCAGAGAGCCCTGAACCATGGTGGTGGACTGGCACATGGAAGCAAAGGATCACTGGACCAAAATCCACCTCCGGGCCTCTCAGGAGCTGTAGTCTCAGGAGGGTTCGGGGGTTTAGTGGGTTAATATTTTATCAGGGGTTGTTTTGTGAAGATTTCTCTGATTTTGTCCTACAACAGTGGTGCTTTGCTTTCTCACTCTGTTTCCTACACCTGTGTTTGCTCTGAGGGGTCACTGGGGGCTGAATTGGGGTCCCTCACTGAGACAGCAGTGCTTAGCTCAAGTTGCTGGTAGAACATGGAGATGATTAAATCTTAGGTAGCTGAGGAAGCACTGACTTCCTTTAATGACACACATCCATAAACTCCTCATCACTACTGTGTTAGCCTAGCTTTAGAGGCATCCACAACTTTACCAAAACTTCATTTCCAAGGATATCTGTGCATTTTTGTGCCTGGGGTGGGAAAAGTTCATGTAAGATTCCATGATTGTTAAATTACAATTAAAAATCTCTCAGACTCTAATTTAATGCCTCGTGGCTTGACAGGATTGGAGAATACACTTTCATTTAAGGAAAAAAAGCAAAAAAAAAGAGCTTTGTTTATCATTTGTGGTGTCTCTGTATAGGAGAAGTCTTTAAATTAGATAGCAGCCGGGCTGCTTTTGAGGTGGGCAAAATACAGCAGGACCCAGTGAGAACTTCTTTTTTCTTTTCGTTTTTTTTTCTTCTTTGAACATTCATGTGTTTTGTCCTGACCTGGAGGAGGTTGTTTATTGCCAGGTTTCTCTTTTTGTTCTCCTCTTGCTTAGAGGACGTGGAAAGCGTGTTCACAAATGAAACCTTGTTATCTGCAGAGATGTGACTGTCCCTGGTAATGCTCACAACACTTAGTGAAGTTCAGGTGCTTGCTGAGAATACAGAGCTCATTCAAGTCCTGTTTCAAAGAATGTCCACTGGGTCAGAAACAAGGGATCACACATCCAAAAGCAGTACAAGGATTACGTGCGTGATTGCTGGGAGATCAAACTCACTGTCCTCTATGGCAAAGTGAAACATCTGAGCTGTTCAAAGAGTTCCTTTTTTATCACCCATGCTGACTGCAGGGCTTTGAACAAAAACCTCTTTTGAAAAGTCTTTCCCAAGATTACATTTTTTTCACTGTTGTGTGTTAAAAAACGTGTGTATTGTGTGTTTTGGGAGGAGAGAAACGTGGAATTAGGAAGGACATTGGGTTAGGCAAAACTCACTTTATATGCAGTTCAAGAGGTGCCATAATTAAACCTCATGTCTCAAAAATCTTGACCTTATGCCTGTCTCACTGGAAAATATTTGGAAACTCAACTACCTGAGAGAGTCCGGGGCTGGTAGAGTTCAGTGAAGTTCAGTGATTTTCTGCTGTGCCTTCACAGTCTCTGTAATCTGCTTTTGCAATTACTCTGCCATATCAGTGCTCAGAAATAAAAGTGATGCTACTACTTCAGGCAATACATTTGGATTTGGGGACCATTTTTGATCACTGATGCACGTTCAGAGGGTTACTCCATGCAAAATCCAGGTGGTCACACAATTGATAAAAGAGAACTGTTTTTCTCTCCTACACAAATGTGAATGCTCTTGGCGCAAATGGCAAAAAACCCCCACAGAAACACAAAAGTGGAATCTAGATATATCACAGCCCCTGGTTTGAGGTGAAAATTGTTGCCTCCAAAGTAACAGTCTCATTTGCAGCTCTGTAGTTCAACTTGCCATGAAGTTTGAAGAGAAAATGATTTTTGCTTCCATAGTAAGTGCAGGCCTTGAAATATCTGGGGAAAGGAAGAAAGGAATTAAAATGTTTTTTCTAGGCTTTGGATAGTTTGGTTCAGTGTAAAGTTAGAAATTTGAAGAGCGGATGGGGAAGATGATTCTTTTTAATCACCTCAGGTGATCTTTTGGATGCATAACCTTTCATAAGGTTGTGTGTGACAAGGAACTGCCATGTTTTGGTTTGCTCTATCTGGTAGAGAAGTGGCATTTTGAACAGCAGGAGTGTTGTGTTTTCTGATGTAACCTGTACCTGTGGTGGCTGTAGAGATGTAGGAGGAGAGGAAGGGGCAGTTCAAAACAATTGCATTAATGTCAGGAGTGGGTTGGTTGCATCCTTCAGGGATTAGATAAACCCACCATGACTTATCTCCTCTGAAAAGGGCTCCTGCTTTGTTCAGCATGTGAAAAAAATGCTTGGAATTGTTTCTCTCATACAGTGCTACAGGATATTTGGGTTATTTTCCTTCAAAATGTATCAACTTCCCATATTTTTGAGCAATAAAACATTTGTGTTTCTCCTTCAGTTACAAAGCCACTGCTCCTTTTTCACTAAGTCTATCATGAATCTTGCAAATATGCCGGAGTGGATCATGACATCACAAACTGAGGGCTGAGGTTCTCCTCTTCGTGCTGCTTTCCTGGTATCCTACAGAAACAGCAGTTCCTTCTGACTCAGTGCTGTGGGACTGCCTTGCTCTGTGCTTGGTTACATGTGTTAATGAGACATTAACTAAATGAAAATCTTATTTCTCTGCTGTGTTACCTGGCCAGCCCTGTCCTTGGAATGTGTTCTTTATTCTGTACCTGAGAGTCTAAAATGGCCAAACTGAACTCTCTTTCAGGAGAGTGATCCATTGACGAGGAAGGAAGGAAATGAGAAAAAAGCCCCAAAAGCAAAGAACTCCCCCCACTCACTGGGTACATTTCTGGCTGTGTGCACTTTATGGCAGATTCCTTACAGCAAATTCTTGGAGCTCTTCCAGCAGATTTCCCCTGTCCTGCCTAGATCCATGACTTGTGTAATGACTGAATTAGATGCTGAAGAGGTGGCATTGCCCACTGTAGAGCAGTCCTTGAAGTGCTCTGTGAAAACCTGGCCAGCAGGTGTTCTGGGAACACCACAGAACTATGGGAACATCACAGAACTATGAAACTAAGTATTCCCCCAAGGTTTTCTCCTTGTCACTGCTGCTGTCAGCTCATGCTTCAAGGCAAGCTGGAGATGCTGCAGTCGCTGTTTGAGAGGCTCTGGAAGTCTTGCAGCACAATGTGCCTTGGGTTGAATCTGTCTGGAATGTGCTGAAAGAGAAACTCTCCCTGTCATCACCCTTTTTACCCAATGAAAAGTGCTGCCTGGTGTTCTAGGGGAGGTCTGGCTGAAGAGCTACCAGATACCTGTATGCTTGGTTATTCTGTCCTCTGACAAGGATTTTTTCATTGTTTCTGGTTTTCTTTGGGACATGAAGCTGTTGAGGACAGTTTTTCTTGACTGTAATAGGACTTCAATAACGCTTCAAATGAAGAACCTAATCCAGTTTTGGACACTGCAGAGTTACATGTGGAAAGCAACAGAAAAAGCCTGAAGGAAAACAGTAAGAGCAACCTGGAAGGCAAGATTTAATCACTAGAACAGTTTTCTTGGGGTGACAGCACTTAAAGAACATAATATTCTTCCAGAATATAAAAGGAAAGAAGAGAATAATCTCTTCCTTCTGTCTGTAGTGGACAGGAATAGAAGTTAATGGGGTTAAATAGCAGCAAGATTCAGTTTAGGCTTTGAGGAAAAGCTTTTTAACGTCAGGGCTAGTGAAGCACTCAGCTGGATTGTGTGAGGAGGTTGTGCCACATCACTGAAGAGGAATTGAGCCCGTCACCTGTCAGAAATGACACAGCTAAAGACAATTATGGTGCGTGTAACACACCAGGGCTGTTCCCCATCTGTTTTCTCTGTGTCTCTTCTCACACTGTGCCTTACAGGCACTTGGAGCCTGTTGATTGATGAAATGGCAGCACTTTTGCAAAGTGGGTTGTTTTATAGATGCTGACAAACCCTGGGAGGGGAGGGCTTGGGGAGGGCACATCTCACCTGCTTGGAGCTGCAGGACAGACCCACATTTCCCTGCACAGGTCACAGCCTGAGCAGTGACTGAGCCCAGCAGGTGTTCAGAGGAAAGGGTTTCCTTCTCACACCCAAAGAGATTTGGATTTAGCCCCACTGGGCAGGGTTGTGATCACCTTGCTTTGATACGAGTTGACTTCACAGAAAAACTCATGGAGAAGAGCCCTGCAATTAGGCCTGATATTAACATAGGAAAACCAAAGCTTGGTCTGTAATTTCTGCTTCAAGACCCATTTGGCAAATTTAAAACTATGCTCTGAAATATAATTTACTATCCTGCAAGAATTAAATGACATCAATGGGAAAAAAAGATAAATTATATTCTTTACCTAGGGAAATCTTTTGGTAGTAATGCTCGGAGATGTGTGTGCCTATAATTAAATGCCCAATTTAATAGGAGCATCTCACCTTGATAATTAAGCAATAAAGACACATCAGAATGCATCTCTGGGTGCTTCTGACCTGACTTGGGTGGTACTTTAAGGCATGAGGCCAAAGATTAAGTGGCTTAAACCACCTGAGAAATTCATTAATACCTAGAAATTTGCTGCCATTGAGAACTACACTTGTAAATAGAACTGAGGAAAATGGATGGTGTTACTGGGAATTTCACACAATGGGACTGAAAGCTTTAGGATTCTGCAACAGTGGGTATATCAAGTGCTATCAGAGGATCATTTCAGGCTTTAGTGTATTAATTTAGGATGACAATCTAAAAGGACAGTGCTGGTTTTAAGGGCATGAGAACAATACTGAATACAATAATATTTCTCTACTTCATCTTGTTCCATTTGTTCCCCTCTTCACATTTTTTTTCCCTTCACATTTTTTTTTTCCAAATCCCAAAGAATTATGTGTATATTCCACCTACTAATATGCTCCTTACATATAGCAGCAAAATGTAGGTGAGTGCACATGCATCTTGTTCCAGTTTTTATCTCTAACTCTATAAAACTTCTCTTAATGTATCCCAAGTCAGTGATTTGTCCCTGTGGCTTCCCCAGGCTCTGTGCCCACGTTGGTGTTCACCAGAGCTGGGCTCTCTGGGTGCCACTTTGAGAGAATCCAGCATCCTGGGCTGGGTATTGAGCAGAGGGGAGTGCTGAATGTTTAATAGTTGTAATTCTCCGTGTTCACTTCATAAAACAGCCGACACCAGAGTCTTTTCTCTTAATCCAGCTTTCCACCAGAGCTCTGATGGTAATGGATTTAAGCTGGATTTACAGGCATGTCGGGAATCTGAAGAAATCGAGCCGTTCTAGTATATTTTGACAAATGAAACCGTTATACATTTTGGTGGGGGTGGTTTTTTCCTCTTTGATTCATTCAAGATTTATGTTCTTAATTTCCCTCTGTTTCCGTGCACATCCCCAGAATATCTCTCTAAAATTTTGTTTTCTGATTACTGCAAGGTAATGGATTCCTAGAACTAGCACACATACCCATGTACAATTTTATGTCAGTGGGGACTTGATGAGAGCTGTAGAGATGATCGTTTTAGCTGTCATCAAAGATGTGATGCCTGTCTGTTTATTTTTGGTTGGATGAAATATAATTGCTCTTCTGGTTGACATTAATAAATGGTGTTGACTGGAGTGTGTTCTTCTGATTGCTTCAGTGAGTGACACATATCATGTGCTGATTTTTGACTGTGAAACAAATATCAGGAGGAAGCAGATTATTAACCTCTTGGAATGATGTGAGAATTAGACCCTATAAAATGGAGTAAAGAAGGATCTCACGCTCCTTGGTGTTTAGTGGAGATGAAGTAAAATCAACAGGATACTCTTAGTTCTCTCTCAATTCACGCTCCTAGGATAGGATATGTGCTTTTTTTAAAATTCAAAATATTATTTTAAAAGATGAAACTAATATACTATGTACAACACTACAAGAACTTTTGAGTTAAGTCAAATTTATTCAGAAATCTCTGTTCCACCTTTTTTTTTTTTTNACTGACATATCTCAGCAGAGATGTGTTTGCAGTTCCAGAATTAGAACTGAGATTTGGGATGCACTAAATGTCTTTGGTTACATTTTGGCCCAAGTTCTGTTTCATTTGAATAAACAAACTTTGGAAGGGCTTGAGGAGGGGGAAGTGATTGAAAGGGAGAGATTAGATTTTCCTTGCCATTTCCAAAACGAAATCTATTCCAGGCTCTCTGTATTTCTGCAGTGTCTGAAACGTTCCCTTTTCTCTTGTGGCTCTGCAAATGTTCTGCCTGGCACTCGTCTCATCTCTCTCTGTGTTGAATTTCTAAATTTATTTCCTAATGATTTATTTGTGACATTTTTCTGTGCTTACTCATATTCCTATAGTGATTCCTAAACTTGTGCACTCAAATTCCTCTTCAAGTACTTTTTTTCAGAGAGTTTTGGGATACTGAGTTGAAAATGAGGGCAAATGTCTGTTTCTCAATATAATGGAGTACCTGCTAGCTTCCTTTGGAATATCCAGAAATATTTCTCACACAAGAATCTCCTGTGTGGAAGAATGTCCTGAAAGACAGCAAAAATCCTGCTTGATAGGAATTGAGTTTTTCCCACTGTTTACATAATCTCACTTAAGTTGTTTTATAACTTAGTAAGATGTTTTCATTTGTTGCATTTGTTGTACTGCAGAATTTAGGGAATGCTGCAGATCCAGGTAAAATGTTAGTAATTAGGAACAGTGCATTTTTTGCCAGCTGATATTTTTCTTGTGCCACTTTTAGAATGGTTTTTTTTCCACATTTACTCACATAATATTCCAAATATAACTTCTGGACCTACCAATCCTATAAGTTAGGAGGGTTATCTAATGCTCTGTTTCAAAGCATGAAGAGGGGANATTATCTTTGAGATGATGAAAAACTGGAAGGCTTTGAAATAATAGCACTCAAAATGCTCAGGGAAATAAAAGATGTTGTGGGCCTAAAGAGCTAATGAGGCAAACATATTTTGCCTCAACTGGGCAGCATCTGGGTAGAGAGGACAAAATAAGGATTGTGTGCAGTACAGGCATTTGTAAACACTTAGGGGGAAGAGCACAGGCTGATACCGAGAATGTAACTATGAATAGCTGAATGGGAATTAAAAAAGGGACAAAGTGAACTAATTCCATTAAAGCTCAGTCCTGGGGAATGTATTAGAATGAGTCTCCTCTTTGCCTGGGGCGTTCTAGCCTAGCATGGAAATTGCGGTGCCAGATCATTTCCTGCAGTGTGCTGTCCAAAGGCAGGGGGGATTATCTTAATGATCTGTGGGCCTGAGGCATTTCTGAGTTAACTTCTCGGTTCATATAAACATAATGCTTGGGAGAAGTTGAATAGTAATATTTTTCCATCACCTTTGCTGCTGTTTGTTGCAGTTCAAGACCGAATAGCAATATGAGTATTTGTGTTGGATAGGATCAGGTAAGGTTATCACACCAAAAAGTGTTCCTTTAGGAATTGTGCTTCTGAACCTCTTGCATGGAGGTGTAATGGATGGGACACATAATTTGAGCCATGTGTGGTGACACCTGCCTTTGTTCATTGAGTAGCTGTACCACCCACTCGAGATTCTTCAGGTCAGAGCAATTTTTGAGTTAAAAGTGAACAGGTGGCCAAAAAAAATTCTTAGGAAAAGCTGTATTTAAAAGTATGCATGTTGTAACCTGTGGTTTGAGGACTTCAGAGCTTGACATGATTGATCTCACTGGTACCTCTTCCAAGAATTTCCATCTTTGGCCTTATCCCTTCTGGTGCTGTCTGTGCTATTGATCACGTAGTGAAGGTCAATCACAGATCAGTAGCTGCTAATTTACAAATGTGCTTTCAGCCTCCAGAACTCCTGATACACTAATGAGAAATCCGAGTGTCGTTAGTGACTGCACTGAGAAATATCTGAGCCATTGTCCAGGGACCATTGGCAAACAGCTACGTCTGGGTCAGCAAACCTTCCTTATGTAGCTGCTTGCATGGACTCTGCAGGGCCCTCTTTAAAAAAAACAATTTTGAATGTGTTACTTCCTCACTCTGAGGTTTTTTTTGTTCTTCACTGTGTTTCTGGTATAACAATCCTGGTACTCTCCTCGTAGTGCTCATCTGGGCTCCAGAGTTTTCTATTGCCTTGTGAGAGAAGTGAGACCTTGAGATGCACTCCTTGCTTTACTTGCTCTATGTACTCCAACATGCCCCTGTTTATATTGTTTAGTCTGTAGCATAACGTACATATAAATTCCTGTAACTTGAATGTAAAGCAACCTGTGAAAGCAGAGAGAAATAAGTGTCTTCAGTTTGCATTCAGATGCAGAAGGAAACTATTCAAGGCAAATTCCATGCTGCAGATGGCACACAAGAAATCCAGTTGGAAAGGGAGATTCCAGTGCTTTTGTAGCTGCCTCCCAGAGCAGGGCAATTACACAGCAACCACCCAGCCCTGAGCCCTGTTCCAGGAGCCTGAGCATGGAATTGAAAAGCCTCAGATACATTGAAGAGCCACCTGTTTCCTCTCAGGATTATAGAAGGATGTAAATATCTCACTTCAGAAAATCTTAAGAACACGTTCAAGTGTTTCCTGATTCATGAAGAATTTATCTCCAAGGTTACCTACCCTGTGCCACAGGCAGAGTCAAACACAGGATAAAATATTTTGTAAGCGGCGTGAAAACCTCAGAAAGATGACGGTGGCTCTCACTTCGGAGCACAGGGTGTGCTCCATCTCACACACAGGTATTTCCTTCCTCAGGATTCCCTGCCCTGCCCTTCCTCACTGCATATGAAAATCCACAAAGATTGAAGACACTTTATGAAGGGCACATTCAAATCTGAAGAGCTAGAGATACTCAACTTTAATTTCTCTTTGAGCAGGCTGGAACAGAATGGTTGTCCTCTGAGCTGGGGGTGAAGTGTGTTTTCAGAGTCAGCTATTGAAAAATTGGAGAGCAGCTATTTTAGAAGGAGTTTGTCTGAAGTCTGCTTTATGCCCTAGGTCTGTGCTAAAGGGCAAACTTGCATTTTTGACAAATGGGACCATTATGCTTTCTGAATAATGCTTCTGAAAACCGCCTTTTAAAAATCCTCCCATCCTATTAAAACCATTTGAGATTTTAAATAGGTCAATATAAATACATCAACATCTGTGATTATCAGCTGACAAAAGCCTTGCCTGCTTTGGACAAAATAACATCTGAAGTTCAGACCTTCTTATTAAAGAAGCAATCTAAACAAAAGTTTGCTGAAAATTCAAAAGCAACAAAAAGCAATACGGAAGTGCTGAATGATAAGACTACTGTTTTATTAATATTATGGCTTGCCTTAATCTCAGAATTCAATGGCAAATACAGAAACATTCAGGGATTTGCAACAGGGGGCTGCTCCATGAGGGTGGACGAGCCGGGAGCCCTGGCAGAAATTAAGCATCAACTTCACTTCCTACGCAGAATTCCATTCATAAGAACACCCCTTTGAGGACTGACAGAGAGAGGAGCTCCAAATGCCAATGTCTGTTAATGTTTGTGGCTCTTGTCTACACGGAGAACTTCTGCTGCCTTTCATCAGCATGACATGCTCATCAAAGCAAACTTCTTTTATTCCCATTTGATTACTGTTACAGTTTTGGACTAGGCAAAGCAAGTACAGAGATAAAAGCAGACTGTCAGCAGTGACTGAGAGTTGTTTCCCTCTATTTCTGGTTAGCTGGAGACAGATCTCTGTGAGCACTGATGCTCCAGTGACAAATTCAATCCGTGGGCCAGGCTTGTTCTATCCCTTCATGCTCCTGAACACAGCTTTTTGGGGCATAAGTTCTTGGGGGTGGCTCCTGCAGAGGTCACTTCACTCCTGCTGTTGCTGTGGAACAACCAATTTTAGTAACATCCATGAGCTGATCTCAGAGCTTTTGGTAAAACTGGAGTTACTCCAGTCACTGAGTCGCCTCTGGCATGGTTCAGGGCCTGGAAGAAGAGCAGATCCCCCCAGATAACCAGTGTATATTCCTGCTGCTTCTTACTCAGCAGCAGGATTTTGCCAAACTGTCTGACCTTTTCCAGGAATTTCAAATGAAAGAGAAGTACATGAAGTTACAGCAGTTGTGGTGTAAGTTGGAAACTTCCAAGCATGAAGCAGGGTGTCTGTCTCTAATGCAACGTTTACAGTATTTATTGTATCAAAGGCCAACCTTTTCCTCTGCAACCTGAGGAGTTTTTTTGCTACAGGATACAGGTAGAAATTGAAATCTGAGGCCATTTAGGTGTTCTCATTTCACATGGCAAGCTCACTTGGCACTATTGATGGATAGCAGACTTAAGATTTTGGTATTTTCCAGTACTCTGTTTAAAAGTTCTAGAAAAAAAAAAATCAAACCACTTCCCCCCACCCCAAAAAAAAACCAACAGGAAGAGGATTTTTACCTTGCTCTCTATTCCAAGAAAGAAATTTGTTCTCCAGAGCATCAGCTTCTTTCTGAGCGTGCAGCCTTCATCTCTGTCTCTTTATGTACAACTCTGTACAACGAATTTGGTGTGTTCTTTTTTTTTCTTTTGAAGTGTTAGACACAAAATGAGGAAAAGAGACAGTTACAGACTTTTTATATGATATGTTTAGATTTGTGCCTCTATTCAAAGCACAGACATCAAGTTTCTTAGGTCCTTTTGCAACAGTGTATTGTAGGCAAAAGTACAGTTATAATTGCAGCAGTTATCTTCCATGGGAGACTCTTATCATATTAACATATTGAAGTAGTTTTGATCTGTTTTCTATCTGAATCCTGTGGATCTTTATGCATAATGATTACTTGCATAAGAAAATCCGTATCATTCTTGAATCAGGCTTCAGCTGCTGAGTGCTGCATTTGATCTGCTTCACCATCGAGTTCCTCGCTGTCGGTGTATTTGATTTCGGAAGTGGCATCTTGGGGGCCTGGCACTTTCCAACTTAATTCAGGACATGGAATCCCAGAATGGTTTGGGTTGGAAGGGACCTTAAAGATCATCCAGTTCCACCCCCTGCCCTGAGAAGGGACACCTTCCCTTAGCCCAGGTTGCTCCAAGCCCCGTCCAACCTGGCCTTGGACACTTTCAGGGATCCAGGGGCAGCCACAGCTTCTCTGGGCACCCTGTGCCAGGGCCTCCCCACCCTCACAGAGAAAGATTTCTTCCTAAGAGCTAATCTAAATCTCTGCTCTTTTAGTTTCAAACACTTCCCAGGGGTTTGTTTGCTGGTTCAAGCCCCACACTGCAGAAGGAAGGACTCTGCAAAGCTCAAGGCACTGCTCCAACAGGAGGGCTGAGGAGCTGGTGAACATTCCCAGTGCAGATAGCAGACTGGATTTTATCCATAAATATTCCCCACGAGAACATCAGACCACTTGCTTCTTAAACTTTGAGGAACTTCTGAGTTCGAACAAGCAAACAAACAAACCCCCAAGAATAAGAATTATTCACTAAAGAGTATCAAGTTATTGCCCTGCTCTTTTGCTCAACATTAATTTATGAAAGAAGGCTGTAACTTCCCATTCCTTAATCCCTATTTGCTGTGGAGGCCTGGACACATCCTTTTCAGCTCATTTGCGTCGCAAAGCAAGCGATTAGCACACAGCTACAGCCTTACAAGAGCATTAGCACGATTTAATGAGTAGTCATGGAAGTCTCCTACAAGGGACAAGTTGTGTGTGCTCCCACACACTGCACAGGTCCTCCTTCACACAGCTAGTTCCGCCTGAGGAACACCCACAGCTCCCTCAGAGCATGGAAGTGGCCATGAGCACATTCCCTGCAGTCCTCAGAAGGGAAAACAATGAAGGATGTAGGAGAGATCAATATCCATGCAAAAGTGTGCTGTTGTTCAGTTTTGAAGCTTTCCCACAAAGTCCCATATGGACACATTCTTCTTGGAACTAAAAAAATTCATAGAATCACAGAATATTCTGAATAGAAAGGACCCACAAGGATCATTGAGTCCAACTCCTGGCCCTGCACAGGACAACCCCAAAGATCCCACCATGTGCTCCTGGAGCTCTGGCAGCCTCGGGGCCATGCCCATTCCCTGGGGACCCTGGGCAATGCCCAGCACCCTCTGGGGAAGAACCTTTCCTGATAACCAACCTAAACCCCCCTGACACAGCTCCAGCCATTCCCTGGGCCCTGTCCCTGTCACAGGGAGCAGAGATTGGAGCTGCCCCTCGGGAGGAGCTGCAGCCCCCGATGAAGTCTGACCTCAGTCTCCTCTTGTCCAGAGCTCTTAACAAATTGAACCCTGGTTTTAATGAGCACAGATGGGAAGATCAACCCTAATGGATCTAAAAGTACACCCAGAGGATTGTTTATATAGCAGAAAACAGTCATTAAATCTTTTAGCTTAGAAAAGACTTCTGAGATCCTGAAGCCCAACCTTTGCCCGAACACCACCATGCCCACTAAACCACATCAGGGAGCCCCATGACTGCTCATGTCCACATTTACAGGCAGGTGGAAATGCAGAGGCTGATTTACAGCTCCTCCTGCTTCCATCATATCCCAGAGGCAGGAGCAGGGAAGTCGCCGTCCACCAGCTGGGAAATTCGGGTCACCAAGGGCACAGAGCTCTGTGTTCCTACAGCCAACAATTCCAACACACAACCACAGCAGCTTGGACTGGCCATCTGCATGCACGTGGATCACAGCTGGATGAAGCTGGATTGACAAGAGGCACATCTGGTTCTGTGGCTGCACTGCCCTCACCTGTGGCTTGTGAAACAGAGATGATAAAAACAAGGTTTACAGCATTAATCAAAATTACGCGCTAATGAACAAGTTAGTCATGCCCTAAAAGTCAGGGAAAAGCTCATTTGTCCACATCAAGACCTTTTTTACTTTAGAATGGTTTTTTTTTTCTGCGTGAATGGAGTCTCTTCCACTGGCTGTTTCTTACTGTCTATAAATAAATAAATAACTAAAAAGAGCTGAAGTGGAAAAAAAGCAGTGTGTTCTGTTTTCAGCAACTATGACTTGATTCTTTGCTGCCACGGCTTCAGCAAGGCTAGAAGGAAGTAGATGGGCATTCATGTGTGAGAAAAAGCCTATGTTTTTAACAGAATTAGGCAGCTGAGCTCATTTCCACCCCATTAGGATCACTCTATGAGACAGTGCTGCCAATGAAAGTGCAAGAGATTAGTTTTCTCCTCAGTAGCTTAAGCAATGCTCTGGGCACCAAATACAGATCACGACACTTTTCAGGGATATTGCAAAGCTCGTGCAGGGAACTGATCCAGATCCTGCCTTTCAATTTCTCAGCAAAGCCATTTCCACACAAACACACCACTGTGCCCTGAAAGAGTGTATTTGGAAATGGAAAGAAGAGAAAGGAGCTAGATGCTTATTGGAAATCCATTTGCTGGAAGTGTGTTAAGGAAAGCTAAGAGTTTCTAAGAAAAGGTCTGTTAATAGGTTACTGAAACATTCCAATAACTACTGCCACAGCTTGGCACCACAGGTCTGCAAGTTGTAACAGCATTTATGGTGAGACACACTTTTTGTTCATTTTATATGCCATTGAATTTATATAAAGAGCACACCTTATTCCTAACCTCATTTTCCTCTAATATTCCTACCTACAAGAAGTGCTGAAAAAGTCAGTTGGATGGTTGGTTGTTCTCCAGCTGTTAATGATTTCCTCCTGTTCACACTAAAGGGCAAGAAAGAAGGGCAGAGAAAAAATAATTACTGCTTGGCTATTAAAATAACAATATTCCTACCGGAGATGTGTTAGCATTGGCTCCCTAGGTGGTTATAACTTATCCTGAGAAGCACAAGATGAGAAACATCCTGGATCTCCAAGTGGCATCCATTCAGTTCCACTCAAGATTTACAAACACAACCACTTTCTCTTCCCTCTTCATCTTCAGAAAATCTCCTGAGAAATTTGAAACTCAAGAGCATCACAGCTGCAAAGTGAAGTGGGTCCAGTTAGAATGAAGACACTCAGAACCATTCTGTGAGGCCTGTCCATTTTTCTCAGGATTCAGGAGTAGCAGCCACTCCTTTTTTTTATCACACACAAGGAATCTCTGTATGTTGGGGACAAGCTGATTCCCTGGCCTTGATGACATCTGGAGGGATTTCCTCTCTACACCATTCCTTATTGGCAGAAAACAATAATAATAATCACAGGAAAAACAACAGCAATAATAATGAAAACCCAGTAACAACAATCCCAAAATCTCCAATTTCTAAGGCTGGATAATTACTTAGAGCAACACAGAGTATGCCACAACCATAATAATGATAAGGTTAGGCAAATGGGGAGTCCTCAGGATTGTGGTTGGAAGTTGAGCTGGGGGAAAAGAGCACAGAGATGCCAACTGGTTCCTTTCCCCAGTTATTCCCTTAACCAGACCAAGAGATGAATTGAAATTCCTGCAGCTGAGCTCTGGCTGCAATGCATTCCAGCAACACATGTTTGTGAAGGGGTAGATAGAATTTATGACCAGCTGTTTAATTCTAATTTCATGCTCATGTCCTCCTTCCGCCGGGGTGTTGAAGTCAGCAGTGCGATGCCACTAAGGCCATGGATGGTTAGCTCTTATGGGAATGTACATATTTGAACAAATGTGCATTTCCGAATGCTACAGACACTTGTTGGGGTAGTGGAGGACAGATAAGAGTTTGCTCTGAACAAAATCAATGCACTGCATTTAGCCCAATAATTGCCCTTTTCCGGGATGTGCTTGCATTTTAGCTCAAACAAAATTAAAGCAAAACAATTTTATGCCTGGGGGAAGTGCAAGGAAAGCAGAGTGGGATGGGCAGGGCCAGCACTTCTTTAACACCATTTTTATCTGATCAGCCTGACACTAAGAAAAGACCCTTAAAGGATTTTAATAGAGGCATTATGTAGGAGAAAATACAAATAAAACAGCTCTTCAGAAACACTGTCAAGCCTATAAAAAGTGTATCTGCTAACCCAGCCAAGACTCTCAATGTAATCTGAACATCCAGCAGTGTCAGGATTACAGCAGTCTGGGTAATACCCCCCAGCAGACATTTTTTTAAGTCTCATTGAAATCCAAGCCATTTTCTCCAAGAATAACTCTTTAAATACAGCAGTCATTATTATTATTATTTAAATGCAGCTGAATCAATTGCCTGCTCAGAAAATGACTCAATACTACACCAATTCCAAACTGTTCTTAATACCTGTAATCTCCCTGCTGTCACAGGGCCCCACTGCACATCCACAGGTTTCTATCATCAGACACAGAATCATGGAAAACCCATCCAGTGCCACCCCCTGCCACGGCAGGGACACCTTCCACTATCCCAGGTTACTCCAAGCCCCATCCAACCTGGCCTTGGACACTTCCAGGGATGGGGCAGCCACAGCTTTTCTGGGCACCCTGTGCCAGGGCCTCCCCACCCTCTTCCAGTTTCTTCAGGTACTGGAAGGGGCTCTGAGGTCTCCCCAGAACCTTCTCTTCTCCTGGTGAACACCCCCAGCTCTCCCAGCCTGGCTCCAGTCCTTGGGGCACCTCTGTGGTCTCCTCTGGACTTGTTACAAGAGGTCCAAGTCTCCCTTGTGTTGGGAGTCTCCGAGCTGGATGCAGTGCCCACACGTGCTCCTTCTCCTTCCCAGCACCTGAGCTGGCCAGGAATATCCATGTGCTGGGCAGAACAACTCCCCTTGTGCTGGCAGACCAGACACTGAGCAGTCAGATGCCAGCTCCACTCTCAGCTTCCCTCCCTGCCCCATGGGCAGTCCAGGATTAAGTGACAAGTCTGGCTTTTTATCACAAGGAAGCGTAAGATTGGAAATGCCAAAAATGTATTCTTACGTGAAGGCTGGCATTTCAGCTGATGAACTAAATAAGGCTGATTTAGGGTTATTTCTACCTGGGTATTAATTTCTGCTTATAATAGAAGCACCAGACATGTGCTGTCCAGTGCAGCTGAATGCAGCTTTATTTCACGTCTCAAAGCCATCTCCTAGCAAGTTGGATTTGTCACATCTTGGATAGGAGGATTATCTTCACAAGAGTATTACCCCTGTAGCTGAAAATTTCTGGTTCCTAATTTCTGTTTCTTCTTTCTTCATACCTTCCTTATTTTCTGGCTGACGGATTGTGCACACACAGTACACTGTGTTTTTTAGCTGTTTGATATTATTGCCTCCTGTTTGTGGAAGTCATGCTCAAGTTAGTTTTAAACTGCTTGTTGGAAGCATATCCCAGAAGAGAATGGGATACAGGAAAAAACAGCCCTGTATTTAATGTATTTATTCAGTGACATTTGCAGCGTTTATGGAGTTTAGGTGGCTGCACTGCTAAGGATGCACAGTTCCTGCAATTGAGAGCTGGGCTCGTATGAATAAGTATAAAGCAGACTGGAGAGGTGACAAGCACGTTGCTTTGCACCCTCATTCTTGGAGATTAAAATCTTCTTCCTTTGGGAAGGAACAGAAAGGAAGGAAGCCCTTTTAGTAACTGATCAGGTGTGTGTGTGCTTTGACAGCGGGGAAGCTCTTCATGGCTTTGTAGTTTCACCAAATCATCCCCAAAGTCTGTTGTGGTTCCAGTGCTACCTTCTCGTGCCCCTTTGCTTTAGATAGAAATGGATTAAGCAATAACATTAATTGATATATTTATGCATGGACATGTAAGAAAGGATTTCACACGTTCTGAGATTAACTGCAAGGATGTCAGGCCAACTAAAGCTTGGAATTTTGCGTGAACCTGAGCTTAGGTGTGGCACCTAGGGACATGGTTTAGTGGTGGGCTTGGCAGTGCTGGATCAACAGTTTTGCTCAGTCTTAGAGGGCTTTTCCAACCTTAATGATTCAGTGATTCTAAGATTCTGTAACAACATTTCTCGTACCTCATCTGCCACAGGGATGCCTTTGTTTGTGGGTTGGCTCTAGGATGTTCCCACTTTTATTGAGTTGACACCTATAGCCCCTAACATCGATGGTTTTATGGAATTCAACAAGATGGGAGACCCTGCATGGTGCCAGGGCTGTTGCTTTGCTCTCTGTTCCCAGGCTGATGCCCTGGGAGTGGAGGTTGGTCACCTTCCTATAGTGAGGCAGCCTGTGAGGGCATGACTGATTCAAACTGACTCTGATGAATTCATCCCAGCCAACTGCAAGCCTTGTTGCAGTAATACCTTTGACAAAAATTGAAGTTAAACTGCCCTGAGTTGGTACAGAAATCTCCTTATGCTGCTCCCTGTATAATAACATTAACTTGTGCAGAAGTTGCTATGGGAGTGAATAAAGAGATTTGTGCTCTATGGGTAAGCTGTAACTCAGGACTGCTCTCAGGATTTTTAACTCCTTAATTAACCCTAATGTGACCAGTTGGCTTCCTATTAAATACACATTCCTGGGATCATCTTAACTATGCCCAGGCAGCACAGTCATGAGTACAAAGTGTGAAAATCATACTCTGACATTCCCGTCGTTATCCCAGTGTGAGAAAGAACCACTCTTTCTGTTTTGTTTTAGTTTCCAAATAGTTGATGCTTGGCACAGATATTTAACAGAAGTCTCTTCTGTGTCAGTATAATGACAAAGGTCATCTTCTGAGCCAAATACATAAATTTTGGTTCTCATTTAAAGTGAGTGTCTTGGGCCCCATGGTTTCCTTTCTGGTGTATTTGGGGATGCGAGCCTCTTGCTTTCCCCCTGCAGCATCACAAATCACTGCAAACATAAAAAGTGGAGGGTTCTAATGTGGAACAAGAAGTCAGAAAAAAATTCATCAGAACTTAGTTCACTCAGAGTGTCTGAGCGGTGCCTGATGCACCTGCTATGAATTGTAACTTACTTCAAGGGGTTTTCTCAGTTTTTTTAACATTTGCATGTCAATTCATGCAACTGAAAACTCTCTCTGACACTATCAGGTCTCATTGCCTCATATTGCTACCCATTATTATGTAAAATCTTCTTCTAATACAACTACTGAGGTTGAATTTGAAAACTAAAGAGTTTTTTACTTTTTTTTTAGCTTCACTTTAATCAGAAGGTTGTTTTTCCTGGCATTTGGAAATACAAGAGTGTATTTTTTATACTTTATTGGTTGTTACTTGTCCTTCATTTTCCAATAGAAATAAGAAAATAAAGGTAGACAGTTCTTTCCCCATCCATCAGCCATTTTCCCCCTGGATCAGGTCACTGGATTACATCGTGTTTGCTTTTGGACAAGTTGCTTCACCAGCACTGGCTGACCTGGATTCATTACCTATCACTGAGCTGAAATTGTGAGAGCATTGGGGGAAGAAATGAAGTTTACGATTCTCGATCCTGATTGATCTTATACACTGTCTTCTGCATAGAAAGCACCACCACTACTCTGTGGCTCCAGGAAAAAAAAAATCTTTCCTGTCTGGAAGTGCTGGAGGGTAAAACAAACAGAAGACATGAGCAGAGCAGAGATGAAGGGCAGTGTGATTTGCTGGATTCATTCACTTTTGTGTCTGAAGGCCATCACTGCCATACATCTTGTGATTATGTTAAATATGCCTTGTTGGGATAATGGGATGTCAGCCAGGACAGAAAGGATTCCAAAGCTCTAATTTTCCTCAGTGCTGAGGGCAGAATATGCCATGCCATTTACGTGAGTTAAACTGGTGGACAAGGATGCTCGAACTGGCTTACAAGGATGCTCCAGAGTAGGATTTCTAACTGGAGTGGCTGGGCTTTGCCTGTTTTCCATGTGGATTCCTGAAGATACTGGAAAACCTAGCTGAGGAAGAACACAACAGCACACATGGAGGTGCAGGCTGAGCCTGCAGACACACTGCAGTGGGCACATGCTGGGTTTGCCCCTCGTGTGTGGTGGGTACCCAGCTAGTGAGCTGTGTCCAGGCACTGTTTGTGGGACAGATCACAAATTAAAACTCCAAACCTTGTTCTACTACAGAAAAAAAGATCCCCGGTGTGTTCTGCAGCTCATCATCCTGTAAAGCAGACACACGGAGTGTGTTGCCCCTAATTTCACCAAGAAGCCTGTTTAGTTGCTTAAGTTACAGCATAAAGTTATTCTGCATTTTTACTGCTTTTTGCTGCTTTCTCCTCACATAATTTCTGCGCGAAATAATTTGATTTGGCTGATTGATTCAGGAATTCGACTGTCACATTCGAGGCATGACATTTGAAAAGGCATAGTAATGGACTTGAAATGTGTTGCTGTAAGTTTAAAAGTGATTTTTTGTAATGTTCAGGTGGAGCACTAATATCCCTTTGGGTAAAATCTGTTGCCCCTAGAAACAATATTTCAAAGTTCACTAATATTCGTGACTGCCTTCCCCTTGTAACTGCATCACTGAAAGAAAATCAATGTGCTTTACAGGCTGGTTGGAAACAGCTTTGCAAAGATTTTTACAACAGTCTGTGACCAAAGACAGAAGTAGTTCCAGAGCAGATGAATGGCTCAAATGCAGTAAAAATCCAGCTGCGATGGGCTGGAACTCCTGTGCTCCATCTCTGCCTGGTGTCAGAGTGGCTTTCTGGCCCCATCTCTGGCTAGCCCTGATGGCCCTGGGAGTTCAAAGCACAGCCTTGCTCACATCTGTGTAGGGAAGAGCGTAGGGCTGCCCTAAGAGTGCAGAGAGCAGCTGGATTGCCTCCCTGACCTGTTTGTGTCAGGATGGGTCCTCTTAGAACTGAGGAAACAGCAGCTGGCCAAAAATGCAAACTGGGAGTGCAATTATTTATTTAAATTCATATTTTACTTCACATGTTCATGCTGTTAGTGGGGCTGTGGCTGTGACTGAGGTCACCTCTGATGAGTTTTTAGACTGAGGGCTGTGATCACTGAGGGCACCATTTGCAAGCTGAACTGTGGTCTTAATGTCCCTGCCACACAGAGCACAGGAACCATTATCCCCGTGCACTATTCATTTTAAAATTATCCTGCTGGAATTTGAAGCTTTCAGTAGTGTGAATTTTCATGTGTGAGGAACTCAGGCAGGTTTTGTCTGCTGACTGCACAGCAAAGCTCGCCTTGTGAATGAGAGGAGCACCAGGCAACTGCTGGCTACACCTGCCTCTCCAAAGGGGAGCAGGAGCCTGACTCCAGGTGCTGCACTGCTTGTGACATGCAGCAAAATGAAAATGATGTGAGCCCGTGTCCCACAGTGAAAACAGGGTTGGCAATTAAAAATATCTTTTTTCTTTTTTCTTGCAAATGAAATGAAAAACTTTTAACGAGGAATGAATGCAAACCAGCAAAATGACACTTTCACGGTCTCTTCACCACCACCACCACGTTTTAACCTCTTCAACACCGCTGCAAGTTAGAGGTGGAAATTGTGTGTTTGCAACTTTAAATCACTAATCATATCAAAAATTAGCAGGCAGCTCACCTGATAAAGAGGAGACACAGTTTCTGCAGACTGTCACTCCTCAAGGACAAATAATGTGTTTCACAGGGAATATGCTTCAGCCAGAATAATTAGGGAAAATACAGATGAGAGCTGTATGTCTGATGGAGTTACCCTCTGCTGTTGCTCTCAGAGGGCCCTCTTGAAAATCGGATCTGTAATGGATGTTATGGAGATTTGAAAGAAAATTTGAAACATGCGACTTTTTATCTGCTTTTGATGTTACATTCAGCTGCTTTCATCTCGGAGGATAAAAGTAATTGAACAATAATCCCAAAGAGAGTCAAATACACAAATCAATAAACTGCTCTCACAGGAGAATTTATTTTGATGAGCACACTGGTACCTCACAGTTCCCCAGGCTCTGAGGTTTCCATTAGGTGGTCTTGTTCTCTTTAATACAGATAGTGTGCCCTGACTGGGAACATAAACAATGAATGAGGCAGATCTACTCACTGAGCATCACCAGACAAGAACAGCTTTTTCCTCCTTTCAGTGACATCCTAAATCTTAATTGAGTGTTGAATGCTTGGCACTGTCTTTTTATTTTTGTGTTCTTTTGGGGAGTATAATGAAAGCCAAGGGCTAGTGCTTCCATTAGACAAAGTGAGAACGCAGGCTGTTGTTAAGCACGATCCCTCTCTGAGTGTTTTCCTACCTTGTCTGTGATGCATGGAGGAATTTTTCATCCTTTGTATTCCTTTTCTCTGCAGTGCTTTCCAGTGATTTTGGATTTTTTTTTCTTTTTTATCTATTACGATTTATTTTTCTGAACTATTTATATGCATTCTTTAATAAATCACAGGAAGGGTCAGGTTGGAAGGGACCCCAGTGGGGTCATCTGGTGCCACCTCCCTGCTCCGGCAGGGCCATCCCAGAGCACAGGGCACAGGATGCTGTCCAGTCAGTTCTGGAATATCCCCAGGGAAGAGCCCCCACAGCCTCTCTGGGCTCTGCTCAGGGCTGGGCCCTGCCCAGGGCAGAAGTTCTGCCTCCTGTGCAGGGGAATTGCTGGGCCCAGGCCCTGCCCGTGGCTCTGGGGCCATTGCTGGGCCCCGGAGCAGAGCCCGGGCCCTGCCCTGAGCCCTCCCTGCACACAGGGACAGCCAGGGATGGACAGGGATGGACGGGGACACCCAGGGACACCCGGGGATGGACAGGGACACTCAGGGACACCCAGGGCTGAGGGCCCCTCTCAGCTGGGGCTCCTCTCCAGGCTGAGCAGCCCCGGCTCCCTCAGCCTGTCCTGGGCACGGAGATGCTCCAGGCCCTTCCTCAGCCCCGCAGCTCCCGCCGGCCCCGCTCCAGGAGCTCCCTGTCCCCATGTCCTGAGGATCCAGAGCTGGACACAGCACCCCAGGGCAGGATCACCTCCCTTGGTGTGCTGTCGAGGCCTCAAGAGGTTCAGGACAATTTGACTCTTCCAGAAATGCTCACAAAGCCACTATTTCACCAACTTCAGAAGCTCCTTCTGCCAGATCAACAAGTAGAACAGGGAATATTTTTATTTTTTAAAATACTTGTTGTTGAAGAACCAGATTCTGGAGGAACATCGAGAATTTCTCTTGCAGGGTGCACAGACAGAAAAAGAACCCACAGTTACAAATGAGAGAAAGCCTGACTGCAAGAGCAGTGCTTTTTTCTGCTGCTCAGAATAACTGAACAGCCCCATGACTGTGTAGAGGAAGCCTCTCTTTTACTCACTATTTTGATTACTTTATTTATTTTCATAGAGATAATTTATGTTTTGTCAGGATCTAGCTTCTGCGTTACTCTAAATCTCCTCCACTTAGTCCATTTGAGGATAACAGCAAAGCACACAGAGGAAGAGATAATAAAAATAAATGCATGTACATGTCAGTAAAACAAACAGTTAAAATAAATATTTTATTTATGCATAATGAAATAAATTTGTAAAACCAGAGGTTTTACTTTTGTTTGGCAAAAACCAAGTGGTTTTTACCTGCTTTCTAATCACTTTCATTAGCATATTTAATTATGCTGTTGTATTTAATCATCAAAATGCTCCATAACGTACATTTTGTTCCCAGCCATGGAATGCCACTGCTATGTGTATCCATGATAGATGGTTTTAATAAAATCAGTAATTACCCTTTATTGTTCTTTTAAATTGTTATTTTTTAAGTGTGTTAGGGCACAACAGGTTTGGGGTATAAAAGAAAGCAAGCTCTCATTTTGCCATTTCATAATACAATGAAAAAAATTTCCTTTAAGTAGATGCTAATAAACCTTTTTTTAAAAGCAGTGCTTAATTATCTTGAAGTTGTTTACAAGTGGAGCTTTGGCAGCTCAGCTCTGGCTGCAGCAGTGCTGGGACAGGTGTTGGGAAGGCTGTGCTGGCAGCTCAGGTCCTGCTCTCCACAGCCTGTGCTTTCCCTGTAACCTTGGCCAGCACCTGGATTTAGTCTGGTAGTGTGACAGGCACATTTTGTAACAAATGGAGGGGTCCAGATAGATTTGGGATCCATTTAAGGGTGTTGGGGTTGTTTTAAACTTGTTTTGTTTGGTTCTGTTTAACAGAGTTGTAATCTGAGGTTAGAGGATGTTTTGTGGAATTTGTCATGTATCAAATATTTTCTTTTTTTTTATATGTATTTTCAAATCTTGGGTGTCTTTCAGTGCAGAATTCTAAGTAAAATTTGCGACTGAAACAAAATCAGATCAATAAAATAAGTGAAGAGGATTTGCTCTGAATTTAAATGATTATGTTAGTTGTGGAGAGAGAGCTCGGTCCCTGGCTTACCTAACCACATACTACATTATCTAACTTATTTCCTATTTCTTGTATAATAGATTCATCAGTGTGGCAGCATTCCTTCTTCTTTATTGCTCAGAGAGTGCCCTAAAATAGCCTGGTTTAGTTTATCAGCTGTAACGACAACCATTTCTTCGTGCATGGCTTGAGCTTCAGTTGACTGTAGGCACCTCACAAACAGGTTGTTTGTTCTCTGGTGATTTTATTGTGTCAGTCTCACTCCTTTCTTCTCTTTTCTCTGTTGCAAGTCTTTCAGAACACTTCTTTGTGTATAATTGCCTACTTTCAGCTCTGTCTGCACTGCTTTTGGACCAGCAATGATACCTGAAGTGGTTTAAAAGAAAGCAAAAATTAGATCCAAATATTAGGGCGATGTTCTTTCCACAGAGAAGGGCGAAACCAAAACACTTTCAATAGCACTGAAAGACTGGTGAACTCTGTTTAATCAGTGTTTTCATCTGTCATGTCTGAAAAGGTATTTATCCCACATTTTTGGCTCAGAGGCATTGAAATGTGATGGGCAGCAGCTGTGAGAGCTGTGAGGCTCAGCAGAGGAACTGTCACACAAGGACACGTTGCACTTCAGGGATGGACAGAGTTGTCCGTCACTCAGAAATGTCTGTGCATGGGACAAGGCTGTGGGAGGTGTTTGTGGGACAGTTCATCTGTCAGGATCTCTTTGAAGAGATGAGCAGCACACACTGGAGGGGCTTGGTTTACCCTGAACCACCACACACACATGAATTTTGCATTTAAGGTAAACCTCTTGATTATTTTTGCTCTGTTTGCCTTGCTACATTTTTTGCCAGTAGGTGTGTTTTCGTAGACTTGTTTCATCCTGTGGAAATTAAGGGAGGAAGATGAGGAATAGGGAATAAAGGGGAGATAGAGAAGGCTTCAACTGTTGTCTAATACCTGGAGTAAAATCCTTGTTGGACACACTTCTGTTTGGTTTCCCATCTGTAGACCAAGAACAGTTTGAAAAACACAAAGGAAACCTTCTAACTGCTGGCTCAAGGCCAGGTTGGGTGGGGCTTGCATCGCTCTGCTCCAGAGGAAGGTGTCCCTGCTCATGGCACGGGGCTGGAACGAGATTATCCTCAAGGTCTCTGCCAGCCCAAGGCTTTCAGAGATTCTGTGATTATGGGTTTGTTGCTGTTGCTTTAAAAATGGCCACTGTTTCAATTTATTGTGGGAGTGAAATATTCTGTGCACTTCTCCACTGCCAAATTTATATTTTGTAAATGCAAATGAATTTAAGTATTTTCCTGAGCTACAGAGAGAGGCTGTACTGTGCTGGTAGTTGGGAGAACACAGGTTTTGGTGGCCTTACCAGCTACCAGTGCACCCAGTTTTCTCCTTATCTCCTCCCAGTCTGCCTAGAGGAAGGGCTGGGGACTTCACTGGGGTGCCCAGGTTTTGGATGGCCTGCGCTGGTTGGAGTGACTGCCTGGTGACCTCAGTGTGGGTGTGCAGAGGGAAAGGCAGAATTTACAGTTACACCTATTTTCTCTCTCTTTCTGTATCCAAAAGCATCAGTTCAGGATTCACACAAAGCTGCTGCTCATCCCATGCTCATTTTTCTTCCCTTTGTGCATTCTCAGTCTCTGTAACCTGCTGCTGAGAAACAGAATTTAATCAGTGCACTGCTAATAAACTCTGCCTCCTGCTCTCCGTAGGGTCAGGGGACACGGGCTCAGGGCCCCAGCTGAGGAGGGACATCTCCACTCGCTCTTTACTGTCATGTCTTTACTGACAGCAGCAATTTCTCGCAATTAGGCTCCTGCAGCAGGTACTTAACCCGGGGCAGCAGCTGATTGTCTGTATTTAACTTCACTCCTCTACTTGAGTTCCGTGTTCAAACCCCAGTGTGCCCCCACGGCTTCCTTTCCTCTCAGTTCTTCCCCTGATGGAGGGTTACAGAGCTGTGACAATGGTTATTGATAATCTAAACCGACCTTTTCTTTTCTACACCTCACCTTGAGTGAGAGGATGGCAGCAAACAAAATGAGCTCTGTGACACTCGATGAGGAATGAGCAAAACCAGCCTTAAAAGTCAGCTTTTCTGTGAAATTCTGATGGCAGGAAAAGCAGTCTCTGAACATCGTTTGCTCAGCAGTGTCTTTTTACCTGGACTGAGAACACAGATTCCACTGAAGGATCACTGGGAGGGTTTGTTTCATTCAGGCCACTTAGAATCATCAAACAGTTTAGGTTGGGAAAGCCCTTTAAGATCGAGTCCAAGTGTTGAACCAGCACTGCCCAGCCCCACACTAAACCATGTCCTCAGGTGCTCCACCTACATGTGTTTTAAATCCTTCCAAGGACTGTGACTCCAAAAGTTCCCTGGGCAGCCCCTTCAAACACCTGACCGTCCCTTCTGTGAAGAAATTTTCCTCATATCCAATCTGAACATCCTCTGGCACAACTTGAAGCCATTTCCTCTCATCCTGTCTCTTGTTCCGTGGGAGCACAGCCTGACCCCCCGGCTGCCCCCTCCTGTCAGGGAGTTGTGCAGAGCCAGAAGATCCCCCTGAGCCTCCTCTTCTCCAGGCTGAATCCCCCCAGCTCCCTCAGATACTCCTCATAGGACTTGAGCTCTAGACCCCTCCAGACTTGCACATCCCAAGGGTTCCAGAAAGGTTCCTGGCTGCTGAGTGTTTGCTGCAGCTCACCAGAGCAATGACAGGTAGCGAAGCATCAGTGGGTGATGAGGTATTAAAAAATACTCTTCAGTCCTTGACTTTGATGTGAACCTTCAAAACCTAATTAATGGTTCAGCCAGGCTGAAAGAGAAACACAGCATTTGCACAGTGAAACCCCAGAGAGTGCAATTTTCCTTGCGTGGGTTCAAGACTCGTTTCAGTAGATCCGTGGCAGCTGTTTCGTTGCTTAAGCTTCTTAAGAATTTCCTTTTTTTTCCCCCTAAAGTTTCAGGACACATAGACTATTTTACTTCAGGTTACGTAGTTTACACCAATATCTGATCTCTTAAGTGTTTGAATTGGGCCACTGTGTTTTTGTCTTGCTTTGGAGGGTATCTTCGTATAGTTGAAGCTGAGAAACGTATTAGCAGCTTTTATTCCACTAGCCAAGTGCAAAGTTACTACTTTTCGGATATTTTCTTGCATTATTTGGAAGCTATCACTCCAAGAGTAGAGAAATGGAGAAGTTTGTCCAGTTTCAAATATCAGCACTACCAGAGAACTGTAGATGAATTATAAATTTTCCTTTTCTTTTGGAAGAAAACATTATGAAAAAGGTGATGTTAGACAGTCAGGTCCCAGGAATAGGTGCTACAGACCTTTTGAGACTGAACACTCACAGAGCTGAAAGGCAGAAGGAATTATACAGAGAGGACAGTAGGACCACTGCCCTTTAAAAACAACAATACAAAATCTCATCTTGGAAAGGGAGGTTTCAATGGCTTCTGCTGCGGAGGAAATCAGTGTGGCAACAGGAAAGCATTTTCAAAATTATATAGTCTCAGTATGCAGAAAAAAAGGAGATTGAAACCAAGAGAAGAAAACCAGAGAGAATATAAAGCTTTCCAGGGCCAGCTTCTATTTGTTGATTTAATTCCAGTCTGGTTTCTTCCTCTCTGAACCTAAAATTTAAGTAGTTTTTATGAACTTACTCTCCCTCTGCTCAAGGATCTTGACAACCACTGGATGTCAAGTCTCTACACTTGCAGCCAGGGACACCTCAAGATTTGGGTATTTGAGACCTGGTTTAGGATTGTCAGCCTGAGAAAAGATGGTTCTTGTGAAAATGTGGAGTAGTGGGGTCTGCACTATGGATTTTACCTTCTTGCCTTGTAACCCAAACTCATCTGTGGTTCATAGGCTGGTTACTCGATCCAGAGACTGTTTGAAACTCTGTGTGTGTGGTGGAGCTCACAGCATTCACGGCAAAGTTTGGAGCAGAATTAGAAGCTGGTTGAAAGAAGCTTCTAACACTCAGAGTTTGGGATAGGAAAGGAAAGGGCAAATGTGGACAGGATGAGAAAGGAAGCTGAAAACTGCAGGAAATCTTCCCTAGCCCAGCTTTGGGCAGAGGACTTGGTGAGGTGATGCTGGATCAGGTTGTTCCTTACTCACAGGTACAGTCAGCACATCTGACATTGATTAACCAAACACTCTCTCATTGCTGATTCACTCCATAACACGACTGACTTAAAGACAATAACCGTAATTAAAAAATAAATGAAATAAAGGCAGTATAACATTAGCATGGAAGTGAATTGCCATTTCCAGCTGCCTTATTGTCTTGGTATGAAATGTTTTTGCCACATCTCAGCCATGGTTTGAGTTGGGCTCTGCAGTTGATTGCTTGCTGTAATGCAGAGTTCAGCAGGGCAAATACCTGCATTTGCTTTTGGTTTTCTTTCCTCTGGGTGCATCTTGGAATGAGGCTTGGGATTACCTTTACCATTGCAGAGATTGAATGTTTTCCCAGAACCATTCTTTTGTTCATCTAATTTATCTATACAAGTCATCTGCAGAAACATAAATTTCATGGATTTCTACAAAATGAATGCTTAGCACCTAATGCTAAGTATATGTGTGCATATTTATGCATTAAAATTTCCTAATTTCTAAATTAATTTTTTGTTGTTGTTGTTTGCCACACAGAGTTAAAGACTCACATTTAAGAGGTGATTTCTGGATGCTGAGGGATTGACATTATTTATAGGGAAACCTAAACCATTTGCTAGCTTTAGACCCCATGTCTTTTAATATCCATCCTGTTTCCAAAGAGTCTGCACGCGTGTGTATCTATATAAAGATACAGAATACTTTCTCATTGCCAGTCCTTAGGGGATTTTTAGAATATGCGGGTTGTTAAAATGTATTTTCTGCTTATGTGTGAGTAGATTGAAGTTGGTGGCTAGTGCGTGCTTTACTTTCAAGAATTACTAGAAGGGTTTTTTCCCACTTCAATTATCTCTCAAAGAAGTGTGACTGGTATTCAGGAATTCTTCCAAATTTTGTTCCCATGAAAACATTTTTTTCATAAGTTGAAGTCGTGAGAGAATATGAGAAGTGGGCAGAACCCTGAACTGTGCTATAAATTAAGAAATTTAATGTGAAATTACGTATTTTCTGATTACCTTGTTCAGATACATATTGAGCAAAAGAGCAAATACAAGTTGAAGAAATGTCAGATAAACAAACTCTGACATCTGTAGAATTTTTATGATCTGACTTATCTCAAACACTGATTTTACTCACTCATCCTTCATTCTTTATATCTACATGTGTAGTGGCACATGCATTTATATTTTATATAAAGGGCAGAGTGTAGTCAGAGCATTTGAGTTGGGCTGTTAAAAATAAATTAAGGAACAGCAGGTGAAAATGATTCCTCCACATGAATATTCAAAGTGCACCTCAGACAGATACTGTAGAAAGAATAATAAAGAACAAAGAAACTTTGATGGGACCAAGGCGTGGAGATGATCTGAAATTAAAGTTTTATTGGCACGAGGTTGAGATGACTCAGCAAACTTACTCCAGGAGTGGCAGGATCTGCTTGTACACCCCACTGCCAGAACATGCAGAGTTTAACAGATGAGGGGACCCTGGGATGTTGGAAGTCCAGCAGCTGGTCCCTTAGTCTTGATTCTTTCACTCTGGGGCTTCAGTGTGAGCACAGGGGGTTTGGAGGTGGCAGGAGGGTGTAGGGGCCATGGAGCTGAATTCAAAGCTGAGAGACTTGAGTTCATTCCTTGCCTGGGGACAATTTCCTGTGTGTTTGCATCGCTTAGGGCTGGACTCGCCAAGGTCCTTAGGCACTGTCAAGTAGGCCATCAACTACTGTTAATTTTTAGTTTTTTTCTTTGTAAGAATGAAGAAAGCGCAACTTCCCCATCCCTTACCTGATGGAATCTTGTCACCACTGTTGGATTCAGTGAGGTCTCACAGGAATCAGGAGCACGAGCACCGTTCAGGGCCTCATGACAGGGCATTTTGAGGCAAAACTCAGGAGCCAGAATGCAGTTGCGGATCCGACGTTCATTTCCCCATCACTTTATGCGTTGTACAGACAAGAACGTCCAGAGCTGTGGAGTGCTGGGACACTCCACACACGGAAGGAAGCGCATTAATGGGTGGCTGCCTTGTTTAAACATCGAGTTACATTTACATTTCTTCTCCTGCTTCCCAGACCCCGTGCACGGGCCGCAGAACGTGGAGGTCGTTGACATCCGCTCGCGGCAGCTGACGCTGCAGTGGGAGCCCTTCGGCTACGCCGTGACGCGGTGCCACAGCTACAACCTCACCGTCCACTACCAGTATGTCTTCAACCAGCAGAAATTCGAGGCCGAGGAACTCATCCAAACTTCTTCCCATTACACCTTGCGGGGGCTCCGGCCCTTCATGACCATCAGGCTGAGGTTGGCCCTCTCCAACCCCGAGGGCAAAATGGAAAGTGAGGAGCTGGTGGTGCAGACTGAGGAGGATGGTGAGTTGTGGTGGGGTTGGGTGGTTGGGTTTTGAGGGAAGACTCATATTCCAGTTGTAAATAACAGCATAACCCTCTGTCCCACAAGACCTGCAGCAGCTTTTTTTGGCAGTGTGTCTGAGTGTAAAACTTGTAGGTTTAAATGATTTCCACTTCACAGCCATGTTCTTGAAAGGGCAAAGATCCCTGAAGTGCTCAGGCACAACAGACACCAGTCTGAGCAGCTATTAAAGAGATTTAGGTTCAATTCTTCATGTTCTGAACCACCCAGCAGCTTCCTTTATCATATGGGCAAATGCAATCCTGGTATTTATTGATTTTTCTTGTGCCTTCACAAAAGAAGGCATCCCAAAAAAAAAAAAAAAATCGTAATTCCTTCCTTTCCAGAGTGTAGCTTTTCTTAACACAGATCTTCTGGACATCACATTTTATAGAGACCTCAGAAGCAAAATTAATTGTGAATATAAAAGAACAGTTGTGGATATAAAAGAACAGTTTTCTGGAGGAACTGATGGAAAGCTTTAAAGTGTTCTTATCCCACCTGAGCTATTTCAGACCAAGGGCTGTTTAATCTGCCTCTATTTAGTCTAATTCCTCTGCCCGGGCTGCAGAAGTTGCTGTCCTAAGTTTCTCTCAGCTGAAAGTGGCTCCTCCAGCCCCATAAATCACATGGGGGGACACAAAAGGATGGCAGATATTTCAGAAAAATGAGTAGGGTTTTTATCAGACAGGCTTGGGAGTGCATTTAGTTGGTTATCTCCTACAGCATTAAAATTTTGCTGGAGTAGGTGGATTTTTGAGCTGGCCTTGTAGCTATAATGAAATATAAATCTTGCATTGTTACTTTGCTAAGCAAATCAGTCTTTCCTATTGATAAAGGTGTGCAGCCCAGCAGCATCTCCATGCCAAGGTGCAGTCTGGCTGTTTACGTGGAGAGTTTTGCTGCTGTGTGGGTGGAGAAGGACAAATTAAATTCCCTGCTGCTGCTCTGCTGTACTGGAATAAGATCATGCTGAAATTAGCGTCATATTTTCATGGGTTCTGATTTTATTTGTCACTTAGTGGTTCCATTAGGGTATTGTTATTTGAACCAAAAGTTGAGAAATAAGCCTTTCACATTGATAGTAGCTTGGTAATGGTAGTGCCTTGAGGGATTTTAATTTTTAATTTTATTTATTTATTTTCAACACTCAGCTTCCTGTCTGGTGGCCTTTTGGTGTCCCACGTGTGTGCAGCTGTGTTTTTAACACAGTTTGTTGTTTGTTTTTTTTTTTTTTCCCCTGCAGTTCCTGGACCTGTTCCCTTGGAATCCATCCAAGGAGGACCTTTTGAAGAGAAGATCTACGTTCAGTGGAAGCCACCAAATGAGACAAATGGCATCATTACACTCTATGAGGTGAGAGGAACAGATTGTTGTCAAGGCATACGTGCCACAGGGCCCTTTTCATGTGTGTTTAAGCCAATCCTGAGCTCTGAGATGTCTCAGCAGGTGCTAAAAAAAGCCTGATTAAAATAGATGAGAATCTTCAAGATAGTCTGCTGCTACCACTGAAAAAGTTTCCCAGTTCAAAAAAGAGAAAGATTTCTTTCCAATATTTGAGGCAAAATGAGAGCCACACATTTATTTCCCCGTGTCTCAGGTGCCCTTTTTCCTTCTGCAGTTGCTCCAAGGTCTGTTTTCTTTCTTTTTTTCCTTCTTGAGGTAAAACACTGTTAGGTTTTATACCTACACACTGTAACTGATTCCTCTCTGCCTTTCCACCAGTCTCAGCGCTTCCTGGCAATATCAGCAGAATATCAGCATCAAATCTTACCTTAGAGTGCTCTTTCTGAACTTTTCAGTGATGCATGTGTCCATCCCAACAACTTCCCTGATGCCAAGCAAAGTGTAGAGCAGGTTATGGGATGATCACTGACCATCCTGTGCTGGATGAGAAATAAACAATTAAATGTGATCCCAGAGTGTATCAGAGGTGGTGTTTCTTGTGAAGGCGAGGAAGGGTTACTGCTGTCATGTGCTCCTGGTGAAACTCTCCAGAATGTCATGTACACCCGAATATGTGGAACAGGAATGTAAGAGGGGGGACTCTTTAGGGGATCATCTGAAATGAGAGTCCTACAAGAGAAGGTAAAGGCACTTGGATTAAATAGCAGGCAGTGGTGCACCAGTGCTGGCTGAGCTTGTGTCAGTTTATTGTTTCAGCATTCACCTCTGTAAGATTAGAGAAAGTGAAACATAATTTTGTTTTTATGGTGACATAAAACCCCTCTCTGTGGCTTGTGCAGCACTGTCTGACACAGAGGGGTGAGAACCAATATTTCACTTTCTCTTTTGTGCTTTTTGTACAAACTCACTTTAGAAAAGCCACAGGTGCAAGAAGTGGCTCTGTCATCACCAATGAGGTTCTGCCCCTTTCCTCTTCCCATCCAGCCTCTCCATTTGGGACAGGATGTCCTGTGGCGTGTCATTCCCAGATCTCCGTGCTGGCACTGGCTCTCTCTGTCACAGTCAAGTGGAAAAAATGAAGCAGGTTTAACATCACTGAGATCTTACACTCCAGCATGAGCAATGGATGAAACTTTCTCCTTTAACTTCACTTTTAGGTCATCATTTGGCTCACAAAGGCCAGACTGAGTTTGATACAGCAACACTGAACAGATGAATGAAGTTCCTCTTGCTAAGTTAGTGTCATTTCAGCCAGGCTGAAATCCTTGACTAAGAATGGAGTCATTCTTGGTCACTGCTGAGACACTTATGGAAAAGTATATAGGGTGCAAATCATCTGTCAGTGCTAAAATAGAACTAACCCTCATCATTTCATGGTTTTTGAAGGTGTCTGTTTAAGGAATTAGGCACTAAAGCTGGGCGTATTTTGAAGGAATTAATCTGAATGGAATCAGTTATGAGTTCATTTTTTTCTGGCAACACAGGTGACCTATAATAGAACATATTTAAAATAACCCGAGTCAAATGATGCAAATGATGCAAAAAATAACTCCTTTTAATTTTTAAAGAAGCAGTTTCTTACTAAAATACTGCCTTGGGCTCAGCCTGTTGAAAGGACTTCAGCAATCTGAGTACCTTTTCTGGCTGAGCAGCTGCATGAGACACTTTATTGCCTGCAGGGTTGTGATGCATCATGACAGTGCCTTTGCCCCTGAAGTCATATCATTGCTCAAGTCTCAGCGGAGGCACAAACAAATTTTTCTTTTCTGATAATGACTCTCTGCATATTTGGCAGCTGGAGACAAAGAGAAGTCAAGGTGAATTCAAACTCTTCCTCCTTTTCCTACTCCCCCTCCAAAAGGATGAACACCCAAGTGCTGGAAACACCGTGAGAACCAGAGTGCCTAGAGGTTGTCACAAATGAAAATGTTGTCCTTTCCTGTCCCTTCTTCCACATGAAAATTCCTACAGAACCTTTCCACTGTCCATGGAACCCTGAGACAAGTCCATCAGCTGGAGATAAAAGTACAGGAGAGCAGTTGCACGTAACCCTGGAGAGGTTATAACCAGGGCACTCTCAGGGTGGTTTGCTCCTTTTGGAACGTGGGGATCCGTGCAGATGGAACCCACACAATTCCTGTACACTGTTACTGGTGGCACTGGGAATTCTGCTCTGTCCTGGGAGATTCAATGGTGTTCCAGTGAATTTGCAGCTCTCTGGAAGCTCTGTAATTGTTCTGCTGTTATTAGGGAGAAACAAACACAAACGCCTGTGAGCATTTATTAAAGAAAAATTCCTGAAAAGTATTTATTAAGTATTATCACTTTGTGAACTTGAGTTAGTGGTGTCAGGTCCTGCATTACACCTGGAAGTAGCTGGCTGAATTCACACATAGGAATTGTGCAACTGGGAGTCTCTCAAACCCCTCTGGGCACAAACCCTCCTAATGAAAACAAATAAAACCCCACCTTCTCCTCCTAGGAAGTAGTTCTCACCATCACCATCTGATTCATTGTATCTGGATATTGTATTTCCCCTCTAATTCTGTTTAAAAAAAGGTTGTAAGCTTCTAAAATGCTTCAAAATAATCATGCTGTCTATTCTATTTACATCCCACTTGCTTCCCTTTGGGACTGATTTTCTTCTCGGGTCCCTAATCATTCTTGCAGCTCCCTGCCAGATGTCCCTATAACCCAAATTGCCGTTGCAGTTTTCATATCCACTGCTTGGGTGCCAACTGGGCTGGGATTCAGCAGCACAACCTTCAGCAAGCCTTTTGGCAGCCAGAAGCACTAATTTCATAATGACTGAATACTTCTAAAGAGCCTAAAAAAAATGGAAGGACCTTAATGAACCTTTTTGACTTCTGCAGGTCTCTTCTGTTGGATATTTTCCCTTCAAAATGCCATCATAGCCTTTTAACAAAGCAGGAGCATTGCATTTAAAAGTGGTTTAAACCCCCTCTGAGTTCAGTTGCAGAATTATTTGTTTCACTGGGTACAGAAACAGCTGGATTTTTAAACAGAGGGACCTTTTAGATCCCTTGTAATTGCAGGTCTAGATCCTTCTCTAACTGCAGTCTCTTTCTGGGGAGCAGAAACCTCTTGTTCGAGGCAACTTGGAAAGCTCCTGGAATTACAAATCAGTTAATCAGTGCTGGAAAGATTAGGATATGAGCTGGGTAGAAAGGGAGGACGGAACAGATCGTTCTGGGGTGCTGGGGGTCCCAGCAGAGCTCACAGGTATGTGGTGAGACAGGAGGTGTCAGTCTGTCTGTCCATCAGGAAAGGCAGTCAGGAGATGCACCGGCTGCTGTTGGAAGTAACAGAAGGAAAGCTTGAAGCCTCTAACAGGTCCCCAGGTGGCTTCAAGGTGTGTAGGTACCTACAGGGGCAGGCAGATCAATCTGTGCTCAGAAACCCAGCTGAACAGCAGAGCTGGGCTTTGCTGGTACCTTGGTTTGGGTAAAATGCTCCACAGAGATGGTTCTGTATGTGACGCTTGTGGAAGAGGCACTGTTACACTGTTATTGTTCTTACTGTCTCCAGGAACAACCTGTGAGTGGCACAATTTAATAATATTTCAGTAATCCTGCCCCACAATCAGTCTCCTGGCAGACTGAAAGCACCACAACTTGTTGAAAGTTTTATTTTTTTTTTTTAACCCGTCCTGAAAAGCTGCTCTGCTTTAAAATCCCTGATAATCGAATGCTGCTCATTGTCCTCACACCATGTGGGAGTTCAGCTTCAAAGCCTTTGTGTACAAAGACATGCAACAAAGATTTATTCCTTTTAATTTATTTTCCTAAGCGTGTGTAAAGTCAAACTACCATCAAACAGACTTACACTGTCATTGGGCTGCAAGGGCAAGCAATCTCATTTAAGGTCATGGACTAGCTTTGGCACTAAAATTCTTCTGCTTTTAGATGACATGAGGTTGTCTTAGATGTATGTTTTGTGCAAATTTGCATCTAGAAAGTTTGAGTAAACAGAACTTATTTGTATCTGCATTTTGCTGTTCCTTTGGGCAGCTGAGAGATTTCAGGTGCACTCAGTAAGTGATGCTGGCTTTTTCCTTTGTAAATACATTTTTTTGTGTGTATTCTATTTCTCAGAATTGTCATGTTTTAGAATATTTCACCCTTAAACAGGAAAAAAAAACCAAAACCCACCTATCCTTGCTGTCTGAAATACTGGTCAGGTCACTTGGGGGAAGGCATTGTTAGAGGTATTGCAATCCTAACAGCATTTAAAGGGTGGATCCCAAATATTCGGCTCCTTGGCTGGAAAAATGGCTCCCAGACTGCTGGAGTCCTTTCAGTGAGCCATGCCTAAGGGCGATGTTGAAACAGCAAACTGTCTTTTTAAACATTGTAAGGTGCAGTCCTGTAATCACTTATGTCCTCATCTTTAGGATTGTTAAATCCCTGGTGGTTTGGGGGAAAAATAAGGATGCATTTGCAGCTTCTAACTAGCTAGTTTTGTCAGTCACTGTTTCTGAAACGCTGTATATCTCTATTTTGATGCCAGGAATAATAATACAGGGGACTTTCATACACAGTTTCAGCTCTTTAATGGGATGCTTGGAGCCCAGTGCTTCTAATCCCAGTGGATTTGAGTTTAAATTGCACTTCAGAGGCTACAGATCCTCTTAGTTACCATGTAAAATTGCAGTCTGCCCTTCTTCATCTCTCCAGTTGCCAATATGCCATTCCTTCTCCATCGCCTCACTCCCTTTTTCTCTGCAGGAGAGGTTGTTACACGCAAACTGCCTCTTCAGAGTGTTTGCATGAGGTCAGTATTGGTGGGATGCATTGCCTGTATTTATAAAAGGATGGAAACAAATTTCTTCCACCCTTGACCCCTGAAAGTGCATGCTTATTATAACAAAAAGTAGGATTATCTGGTGTGATAGCTACGCAGGGATATGCATCCATTTCTATTCATAGCCCTTTTCTAAGCTATTCAGGAAACCTGATTTTTTTTTTAGGATAAAATCTTTCCTGCTAAAAGGTGTTGCAAAAAAAAAAAAGGTTTGCCCGGATAAAGCTGCAAGGGTTGGGAACTCAGCTTGGTTTAGTCATTTCTTTGTTTATTTAAAGAGTTTGGGGGTTTTTTTTGGTTGAAAAGAGTGAAAAATGGCTCCCACAAGAAGGAAAGCAACAACCACAAAATCTTGCAATGAATTTATATAAAGCTCTACAGTTGAAATAGTGGAAAGATGACAATTCTCGGAAATTGCCTTCAGTGAGAAGTGGCTTTGAATGTTGCCATGAAAATCAATCATGGTACAGCCTCTCGATTGCATTCCGTGGATGCAGGAGACTCCTGGGATGGAGCTCTCTCACGTCAGCTCGCTGTGTCGGGCCGTGCCACACACAGCTGGGGCTGCGTTCAGCTGAACGCTGGCAGAACATCCAGGAGATGCTGTCAAGTGTTCAGAACGCAGGCAATGATCAATTAAAGACGGGGTGTTGGGTCTGGCTTTATCACTCATCTGCAGTTGGGAATTATTCTCTGTTCATCAGCAGCACTAAGGCTGTTTGCCTCTGACGCTGGGTTTTTAGGATGTAGTCTATTGTTTGTCCAGAGTCCAGGAAAGTCAATTACATCAAGAATAAGGGGTCTGCTGCATCTGTGCTCTATTGAATTAGACTTCTTTAATAATCTAAACTAGCAATGGAAGTGTGTGGCCATATATCATCTGTTTTAAGTTTGAAACTCTGTCAGCCCTACAGGAGGCTGTGTCACCGTCTCAGTGACGTGCAAGGAAAGCTGTTCACATCTACCCAGCTCAATTAGTTCTGGAGTTTATGGCTCTTAGCACAGAAGGGCCCTGGAAGAGGGCTGGGCTGGCTGAAGAGAAATTGTTTATTTTATGCCTCCTGACTGTAGTATTTACTGAGCACTTGGTGAACAGGTTGGTTAAACGCTGCCAGTGTTCTGGGCTCCACTTAAAAAAGATTCAGGCCAGAATATGGGAAATGAGCGGTGCTGATTGCACTGATTTATTATCATTTCTTGGCAATTGAGAAGGATGATAAATCTGAGCATCGCTCGCTCTCTTGGTAGCTTGGGATGCTGTGCTAGTCACAGATCCTGTGGCTCTGTTTCTAGAATGAGGCAGGGCTCAGTCAGACAGCTTTCCAGTCAAATTTGAGGATCACAAGGTCACAGAAAATATCTNAGAGCTTTCCCTGCTCCCCTCATGCTGTTTAATTAATTTTAATAAACTAATAGGGCTTATAAGCTCCCCTGTCAGCACTAGAATTTGAGGATGTGCTTGGGTGACCCCTCTGCCACACTCAGGGCATTCATTCAAGGTGGCTCCTCTGATGCTGCAAGGAAAGCACGATTTACCCGTGTGCAGTAACACAGAGGGCAACAAAGGCAGCTGCTGCTCTGGTGCAATGGGATGGTTTTCCTTCCCCAGCACGTTTGGAAACATCAAATGCCATGGCAGGACTGAGGTTAGTTGGAGCTGTGTTGCTTTAAGGCTGCTGTGGGGAGCTAATAGGAATTAGGCTGGGCTCTGCTTGGCTGCTCCTGCTCCTCCAGCTAAGGAAGGCAGCGGCAGGGAGGATGCTCCGCGTGCAGGCTCGGGGCTTACTCAGGGGTTACTCCCTGTTGGAAAGAGCCCGCTGTATTTTATAGCTCCTGTTCCTCTCCATTCCGTCCTACTTACTTTAAGCTTAGGGAATGTTTAAATGGTTTCCTAATTAGGGATGCTTTTCTGAGCAAGCACCTCAAAGAGCTTTTGAACAAACTTCTTCAAATTATATAGGATTCTTAATTGTGTGTTACTCGCTGTTGCTTGTGAGATGTGCGTAACTTGGGAGCACTTGTTAATGATGCTTTTTAAAATCCTATGGTTTCCAGTAACATCTCGGGGAGAAAATGGAGAGGGTTTTTCTGAGAAACTCAGATGTCAGGGTTTTTCAAATGCATGACAAGCTCCAGGTAAGTAGCATACTTGTGTTATAAATAGAATGAATCAACTGTTTAAAAAAAATTGCTTGATCAAGCTTTTCAGAAATAAAAGCATAATGTGGTCCCTTGAGCACAACAATTTCTTTGATTACCTTTTTATTGTTCTTTTGAAGCCAATAGACATGCAGTGATATAAATCCCATGCAAATGAGAAGATATTTGGTTACAACAACACTTTTTTTTTTAGGGAGCTGAATTATTTTAGTGTGCACATTGCACTTTTTCTAAGCCAAACTGAATGGTAAGAACTGAAAAAAAAGTCCAACTTATTCGTTCTTGTAATGAAGTTCAATTTTAAAACATCCTTTTGTAGACACATCAGCATCTTGTCTTTCTGCCTTCCAATGTTTTTTTTTTTTTTTCCGGAAAAAGAATACAATTTCAGTCTATTCTTCTTTCTTCTCTGTATTGCTCATCCAGGAGAACAGCTGATCCTTAATCCCATTTCCTCCATCTCATCTTTTCACGTGGCAGTGTACCTGTGCAGTTAAAGTACTACAAAGCTCTTTAACAACTCCATTTTCACATCTTGCAGTATTTTGTTTACCAAAATGTAGCAGTTTGCTAAGTTGAAAGCAAACTGCAGATGCATGTTTGCACTTCCTTCCTAGATTGTTGGGTTTTTTTTCCTCTTTTTCATCTTCAATATTGTTTCATTTAGAAAATACATACGACTGAATAATTCAGATGTGGTGGTGGCTTCATCCTGTTAATGGATGCCACTGAGGAGCTTTGTAAAAGGGGAGAAGCCAGTCAAGGTGATCTGTGCATCACCTTCAGAAGCAGTATGTATGTGTGCCTGCGTGGTTCCTCTTGGGAAATTCACCTTATTGCTGTCCTTTGTGCTTGTGCCTCAGAGCCAGTCTTTATGATCCTGCCATCCAGTGGACAGGATGGGTTTGGGTTTAGTTTTCTGTGCCTTGCTCATTTACCAATTTCTGTCACTTTGAGTCCCTTGCCTCCTTTTTTCCTTCTCCTTTTCCCTTCCCTGTTGGTTACTACTTTTCCCTGATCCCTGCTCTCGCTGCTGTCCAGGTGGGATTTCTGGCAGTGAGGGTGGGATGGCTTCCAGAAGGATGAAGGTTTTAGCACAGAGAGAACAACTTTTCATTCTCAATTCACCTGCTTCTGTCTGAAACTGGGAAAAGTGGCTTAGGGTGAGCTTGGATGGGGCTTGGAGCAACCTGGACTTGTGGAAGGTGGCAGGGGGTTGGAGTGGGATGATCTTTAAGGTCCCATCCGACCCACACCATTCTGTGAGGCAGACACTTGACTTGGAGAGTAAGTGCAAATCTGTAGCTTAAGATTCAAGTGACTAAAACGACACGATCTCACAATTGTCAGCTACCATGAGAGCTAAGACTGATATTTGATCTATAAATGTGGTCAAACCATTTTGTCCTAACGTGGGCCTTGCTCCTGGTGCTTTCTGGTGTGCAGCAGAGCCAGCAGCTGTGTGTGATGCTGGTCACACCCCACTGGGTGGTTTGGGGGCTGTTCCTTTCCCACAGCTTTCCCTACACCCAGTATATCATGGCAAACCACAACGAGGTGCTTTAGGCAGAGCTTTCAGCATCAAGGAATAACTGAGGAACAAGCATAGAGATTGAATAACTGCCTCAGTGCTGCAGTCCTATCAAAGCAATTTCTATAGTTGTCATTTTCTGCTATTAAGCTGAACAATGAGGCTCTCCAATAAAATCATATGAAATAACAGCTCATTAAAAGCTCTCCTTAATATATAGCATGCTAATTAATGTCAGTGGGGTGCAAGCTTGAATGGCAGAATAGACTATAATGTTTAGAAAGTAGGTAAAATAAAAGAAGATATTTTATCATTAATGACCTTTTAGTAAACCTAATGAAAACCTTAATGGCCTGAATACATTACTGAGGCGCTCCCAATTGCTTTGCTACCTAGTCCATTCTTCCTCCTTTTCTCACAGACATTAAACTTGGCTTTGTTTGTAGAAAACAAAAAGCAATAACGTCCCAAGGAAATACGAACAGGAAGAAAGAGTCTGTGCAAAAGGAGAGCAGAGGAGACTTCTCAGCCCTGCTGTCCCTTGTCCTGGTCAAAACTGGGTGCAGGACCGTGTTGTATCCTGCCTTGGCTGTGCTGCCTGTGTTTGTATTCAGGTTTAATTGCCCCCGTGTTTACGTGGCTCTCGGTAAATAGGCCAGGGAGCAAATGGGCCTCTTTTATTCCCGGGGTCTCCCTGGGTTAACTTCCATATTCATTCCTAATGAATAGCTGCGCTCTGGCTTTTTATACTCCTACCAGCCATGCTGTGCTTGTGCTGTGACTCAATTAAAGGACTTTATTCTGCAGGGCTTTTAGTCTCTCACGTGTTGCCAGCCTTAAATATAACTTGCAAATGCTGATTAACTCTGCCTTAACCTTATCCCAAAAGAAGTAGCACAAGAATGGAAAAATGAAAGGGCTTTGCTTCCTCCCGTTTCCTGGATGAAATTTAGTGGGCTGGGGAAGGATGTAAGGGCAATAATTGCCTGGCTTAAACTGAGTTTTAAGATGGAAAATGTCCCCATTCATCTGGTCATAAAATACGTTCTTCAGTTCTTTACTTTTCCAGCACTGGAGAAGGATCAGGATCGTTCACTAACCTGTTCACCAACTCTTTCCTGTCATTAGAAGATAACTTCCTTCAAATTACTCCCTTTGTGTCATACTTGGTGCAATTAACTTTAGTTTCCTACCCCAAAATGTCTGAAACTCCCTGATAAGATTGAACCTAAGTCCATCCCAGCTGCACTCTGAAGTTACCTGCAGTAATAATTGTTCCTAAGAAGCACAGGCGGCTGGGGAGTCTCAGAAAAGAGCCCCTGGCTTGCTGTGTAATCATGTTTCAATCAGCTTCATGGAACCATGAAATGGATTGTCCCCCTGACATTCCTACACTCCAGAGCGCACACACTGCTGGGCAAGTTAATTCCTTATTTGGCTCCAAGCACAAAAAGAGCTTCTGCCTTCCCCTCCCACCCCTGCAAACCAAGGAGGAAAGGAGCACAGATCACCTTGAAATCAGAATTTGAGAGCGTAGCAGCATCAGCCAGCCCTGCTTTGTTTTCCCAGTCATCCAGTGAGATGTGTGATGCTTTAGGAGAGAGATGCCCAGGCTGTTGGCTGCGTACAGGGGGCTTGGATGAATGACAAAGCCAGCAGTGGTGATGACGAGGTGGTGATCAAAGAGCTGCAGGAATCGTGAAAGTCTGACAGGAAGGAGAACCCAGCCAGTGTCTTCTTAACGTCCTCTTGGATGTTGGAGTCAGCTCTCTTCTGGAGCTGGGAAAAAGAAGATGCTGTGAAGATGCAGTCCTGAGGCAATGAAGGATATTCTTTTTCAGACACCTGCAAGGAAGGTCAGGTCATGTCTTGACAGAATTTAATTCCCATTTCTAACTCCCTCATTTCAGGAATATTTTAGTCTTTCAACAATAGTGACACTTCATTCAAAACAAATCCAAAATCAGCTCACCCGTGAAAATTCTAGAAACCCTTTCTTACACCTGAGTCTTGCCCCTGGAAAATCTAACATGTGTGACAGTTTTGTATTTTGTGGTGACATGTTCCCAGTTCAGGGTCACTCTGAATTTCAGGTCTGAAACCCTTTTGCTGATGGAAATGATTCATTAATCCCTGGGCTTTCATGGGCCAACTCTAAAGTTCACAGGAAGGAATCAAGAAAAACAAGGCTATTGCTGTCGTCCTTAAAATGCTTCCACAGTGCCCATATCTTGAAGAGAAATTCTGAGAGAGGACCCAAGCTAGAAAATATCTAATACTAAAATAAAACAGGGTTTTAAAACAACTTCCCCTTGGAGAAACAGCAAAAGGTTCTTCTATCCAGATTTATGTCTTTTAGAAGGAGTGATTTTCCATAAGGCCCACACCTTGGTGCTTTTCCAGAGTCAGGAATGTTGTCCTCCAAACTGCAGGGCAAGCTCAGGGCTTTTCTCCTCCACGAGCTCCTGCCCAGGACAGCTCCCATGCGAGGGTGATGTCCAGCTCTTCCCGTGGCTGCAGTCCTGGCAGCAGAGCCATGGGAAGTGGTGGGGTTTATTTGTTTATTTTCTTTTGCACAGAGCACAAGGGCCTTGTGGCTGCCCACTAATTATTAGTTTGTCTACTGGAGAAGAGAAATCCAAACACAAGTCATGCATGCAGAACTCCTGCATGTTACTGTCTAGAACATTTTTCCTTTTAGTGCTTGATAAGTTCCTTTTTCCACTGAGCCAAAAGGTTTTTCTGAGCTATTTAACTTTGTCTCTGTGACAGTGTTGAACTTGCACTAAATTTAAAGAGGGAAAAAAAATGCATATACAGCATTACTAACTTGCCATTTTCTTATTTAGGCCACAGACAAATTAGAAATTATTCAGGTTATCCAGACAAAAGCTACATCCTCACCAACCCATCATCCTTACTACGGGTGAACTTTGTGAACCCATCCATGCAGCTGCTGAGCAATCACTGCAACTCAGCCCTTCCCCTCATGCTCTAATCTTTCTCATTATATTTTATAAAGTCTGTCTTGTAACACCCCTCATTCCAGAAACATTCTCTCTTCTTTCCAAACTTCTCTCTACAGCAGAGAACAGGTTTCCAGCTAGATAAACCCATGGCTTCAGCTTTCAGAGGAGTTGCCAGCAAGACACAAGTCTGTGCTGGAGTGACACTGAAGTTGTAGCAACCTTGGCTTGGGCAGGAGTAATGAGACACAGCCCTGGGCTATAAATTGCGTTGGCTTGGGAACCAGGGGAATTCGTTCTGCTTTGCCTGAGGCAAAGGTCTGCCATGCTGTCAGCTGAGTTTCTCAGACTCTCCTTTTCCTCTGTCATGGTAATAAGTACCAAGAAGGCTGCTTGTGAAAGACTTTTGAGGAAATCCCTTGTTACCTGCTACTAGTTTAACTTGTGTAATCCCAGCAGCGGCAGCAGAGGGACATCTATTTCTGGCTGCTTTGCTGACAGGTTTAAATAAAGACTGTGGACTTTGTGGGACTTTGGAACAGCCTTTCTGGACCACCAGACATTCTCTGCAGCTACAGTGGTTTGCTAGGAGTTGTCAGGGGAAGGATGACAATCAATGAGCTGCAGTTCTGCCTGCTGCATGGAGATCTTGGTGTTTTCCTTTGTTACTCTGAGCTCCTCAGATGGCAGGAGAGAAAATCTATGTCAGCCTGACATTTCTAATAGGGAAACATGGTAGCAGGGGCTCTTTTTTTTTTCCCCAGCGAATCTGATAAAGAGGAAGCCCTAGTGAAGCATTCCTGCCCAGGAAGAATCAAGATGTGCCGTTTACCCACTGATTTTTCATGTCATTACATGATTGCTTTAGCAGCTTCCCTCCTCACGGGCTCCATGCACATCTTGGTGACCAAGTTGTTTGCCGGGATTTAACACAGTGCTGTCTAAGCAGAGTATCTGTGAACATAATCCTTAATGATGTGCTGGGGGCACACACTGCTTGTGGAAGTCTTGCCTGTGATTAATCAATTAAGCGTAAGATAAACCTAACAGAGTTTTGGTAGACGATTCGAAACCTGCTGAGGCTGAACGTGCATCTGTTTTGTTTGCAGTTCCACGTTGGTGTTTCAGTGTTGTCTGAAATTAGATAAGCACAGAAATAAAATAACTCTCCAGTTGTTGCTGCGCACAGTAGTGGGTCTTTTAGGAGTGATAGCATCTGCTTTTTGGAGAAAGCCCCCTTTTTGTACCAATAGTAACATTTATTGTACAGGCGTGGACAGCAGTGATTTGCCACTCCTGCCAGTCTCTGTGCAGGTGGGTACAAGACTGTGGTTTGAGTTTGCTGATCTCTATGTCACTGTGCTGAGCAGGCTGAGTGCTGGAGGAGAATGGCAGAATTGCCATCTGGTCAGGAGATCTCGGAGTCCTCACCAGTCTGTCACAGGTCTTTGCTGAACTTATGGGCTGTGGCAGGGTAGATGAGAAAACCGACAGCAGCTCTGAGGCAGTGAAGTGTTCCTGTTGGATGACAGGGATCCCTTTAGGAGCCCTGCTGGCTGTGAGTCCTCCCAGCAAAATGCAGGTGTGCTGCCCCTGGGCACACCAGGTGCTGGCATCCTGTGCAGTGCATGTCTCTGCCCTCTCCCCAAATGAACAGAGGGAAATAAAAGAACAGCAAAAGCAATGGACAGCTTTGAATTCGTTTCCATGCTCCACAGTAACTGTTGGAAGAGGTGGCGTTTCAGAAGATAGAGATGCATTTTATTTTTTGTTTCCTTGCCTTCAGAAGATGTGGTGGCTCCTGCTGATGATGTTTCTGGGAGTTCATACTGAAAAAGGACAGGTAATAATTTATGGGAAGACCACTTTCTCTGCATCCTGTTCTCACCTAAAGGGATGCAGGATTTGGGCAGAACACTCTGTGACACGGCTTGTGCAGCTTTAACCAGTATGACAGTCTCTAAATTTACTGTTTATAAATATTTCTGCATATAAAGTAGTGATTATAAATATTGCCTGCAGCTAAAAGCAAGCTGGTACAACCCATTCAGCCTTGTCTGCCCCTCAGAGAGCCATTGCTTTGTTGAGGAAGGTAACAGATGAGGTGACAGAGCTCTTCTCTGAGGTGACACTTGTTTTTCCTGCTTGCCATTGCAGGCAGATATGTCTCTGGATATAAATGTAGAGGAAGATATGTTGCCTTCTGTTCAGCAGCTTTTCCTTTTCATGCTCAAGTCCCTAGAGGGAAATATGCTTCAGTGGATTGGGACTCTTGCTAGGCGTCAATGCAGACTTCTGCTGTTAAATTAAAATTAACATCACTGCCAAGAACCTGCTGTGTTCAGGAGCCAATGTCACACGTTTGAGGCAGGGACAAGAGATGACCACAGAAGAGCTGATGGGTTCCTGCCTTCTTTGCAAAATCTGGAAGCTGAGTTGATGGCTAGATAAGTTTTGTAGCTCAAGAACCAGAATCTCTTTGCAGATATCTCTGTAAATCTGACTTGAGTCTGACTTCTGGAGAGATTTCTGGGGTCATCCCTTTCATTCAGGACACACAAGTTACAACTGCCTGGGCTGCTGAATTTTTGGGTGCACTTTCACCCAAGCTCTAAATATTATGATGGCAGACTCATCTGTTAACAGCAGGCTTGGAGTTTGATCATCAGTTTCATGGAATCACAGAATATTCTGAGTTGCAAGGGACCCACAAGGATCATCAAGTCCAAGTCTCTAAGTGAATGGCCCACACAGGGGTTGAACCACCAACCGTGGTGTTTTTAGCACCAGCCTCTGACCAGCGGACCTAATCTCAGTGTCTCTTCACTAAAACTGGCTTTTCTTCCCTTTTTTTCCCTGGTTTGTAGCTGTGGTCCCTGGCCAATGCCATTCCCTGGAAATGTTGCCATTTCCTCTTTTGGGTGTTACAGACACTGCAAAGGGAGAGTCTGTGTGGGGGACTTTGTGTTGTATCCAAGTGTCTCTAACAAGTGTTTCTAGCAGCTGTGTTCTCAGTTCATTGATTTTCACTGACGTGACAGTAAAAATAAAAGTAACTGTACCAGGGAGTGAAAAAGGGTGAACAAAAAGCCCACAAACCTCCCAGTGTCTGAAACTAAGCCAGTCCTTGCTGCGAGAGTGGGAAGAGTCCTCTCTCTGCAGATGAGTTCTGTGAGCGGCAGGTCATGCAGACATCAGAGACTATGAAATAATGACTTTGTGTCAGAGTGTGACTTGCGCTCTGGTACTCCCATTACTTCTCTTCCCACTCAGAGTACTCATCGTGCCATGCTTCCAACAGGATAAACATATCTGGAATGAAAATGCTTGGCTGTATCCTCACAGAGGAGCTCCTAATTGTAGGAGGGATCCTGAGGTTATGATGACCATGCTACATGAATGCCACGTGGTGCTTCCCAAAAGGGTTCCTACACACTTAGTTCTGCCTTATCTTGCGTCTGCTCACGTCAGCATTTTGGGGTCAAGTTTTTTCCATGATGGCCATGTTTTCAGAGGGCATCTTGACTTTTCCAGTGCTCTGGATAGATCTGTCTCAGCGTTCTCTCTCTAACAGCTGAATACTCTGAGCTGCAGAATGCAAGTTATTAATAGCAGCTCTCCATGGACCTATTTGTGACCATAGTGCATAGCATGGACGGGGTAGGTGGATGTTGTCTGGGAAGGTAGATGCAGTTGTGAGAAATATCTGAGTAAAGTGATGCTTCCGGAGGGAGCTGGACTGTCTTTTTCACGGACGTTTCAGCTGCACGTTGTGAGGAGTGAAAAGCTCTCGGTGAGAAGTTGTTGCCAGCCTTGCACAGCAGCGCCCTGCGCTCCCCTGGCCCTTCATCACATGCTGCTCACATTGGGTTTGTGTGACTCAGCTCAGAGAAACGGGGTAAAAAAAAATAACAGGGCACATTTGGCCTGCAGAGCCAACAAGAGAGAGACAGGAGATGTGCTGGACCCAGCTTGGCACTTGCAGTACGAAGTGGATTTGCAGGGCTGGAGCTGCAGAGGTCGAGCACTCTGCAAAGGCAGCTCTCATGAACAGCCCAATGTCAGGAAGGTTCCCCCCTTTGCATCAGCTGAGGTTTTGGTTCAGTATTTTCTTTGCCAACTTCAGTGCAGGTTATTACTAAATTCAAGACATTAAGAGTGAAAAGTCTGCAATCCATGTGTAATTTTTAAAAATTGCTTAAAAATAAGATCGTAATTAGTTCAGCAGGAGGCAATTTTTTAGAAAATTTATTGCACCGTGAAAACTAATAGAACCTTGATGCAATATTCAGCGTGCCTGGGCCTGCTTTTAGTTATGCTGGTTTTCTCCAGAAATGGCCCATAAAAGTTTATATTATTTTAGAGCTTTAATTTGCTAAGTATGTAAACTACAATAAATAAGAGTTTTGGATACATTCAGAGGGGAAGAAAAGACAATATAAATGCTCCTTTTAATTCTTATTTAGATGAAGAGTAATTATTTCCTTTGATGTTAAATCACCTGTTCTTTTTCTCACTCGATCCATGAATTTTCTCTCTGCTAACAGAACCTTGGGATTTTATTCCCAACACTTTGGCCCTGTCATTCTGCTTTATTAAACTGGCAGTTTGTTTGAACACTTCAGTTACTCATTAAATTTTACATTTTCTCTAGCTGTATTAATCACTGCTTTTTACGAACTGGGAATGTAAATGATCCCTTTGCCATCTACGCTGTGGGATAATTTGCCTTCGTAAGAGGCTCCTCAGCATTTCATGCCGTTTTCTGAGTCTTGTAATAAGTGGGGTTTTTTCCCTTCACTGTAAGATTTACTTTGGATCCTGCTTTTTATTGTTGTTTTCCACTAAGCAATTCCCCCCAAAAGTCAGATTTTCATAAAACTAACAGTCCTGTTTACGTGCTGCTCTGGCATTAAACTGTGCCCATGCAAATGGAAAAATGCAAATGTGGGAATGTGCTAAAGGAGCCACTCTGTGGCTCGGGGAGAGCAATTGCTTCTCTCAAATCCCCAAGCGTTCCAAGCATGCTCACACAGATGGAAACTGGCTTAAATCCCTTGGGAAAATTTATCTCCCAGAGATCAATAACGTGTGAACGTGGCACAAGGAGCCTGCTCACAGAGGTTCCATCGCTGATAACCCGGCTGTGGTGTGACACAGGGACAGCAGCCAGGGGATGTGGTGAAGGCGGGGAAATATCTGTGTCTCTCTCTTGGTGGTTTACACTTGGCTGTTCCCAGCAGATTTCCTCATAAACGTGAAGGCTTTGTAGTGAGGAGCTGCAGAAGAAATGGCCTGGTTGTCTCTTGTCTCAAGAGCTGGGAAGGGAATCCAGAGTTCTGGGTAGGGTTGATGGAGTTAGGATCACACAGGAGTCTCATTCCTTGCCACAGCTCAGGAGGATGAGGAAACAATCATAGAATAACCTGAGCTGGGAGGGACCCACAGGATCACCCAGCCCAGCTCCCAGCCCTGCCCAGACACCCCAACAGCCCCACCCTGGGCGTCCCTGGCAGCGCTGTCCAAACGCTCCTGGAGCTCTGGCAACCTCGGGGCCGTGCCCATTCCCTGGGGAGCCTGGGCAGTGCCCATTTGGTCCCTCCCACACTCCAATTAAACTCTGGGATTAGTAGCCCGTGGCACTGTCCCTGTAACTCTGGCTGAAGGGAATCTGGCACTGACAAGGAGATGAAGCTTTTAGTTTAGGAAAAGTTTACATGTGCACGAGTGCCCCAGAGTTGCTCTAAGACTGCTGTAATTTCTCCAGTATCACAGTTTGTCCAGTCTCATCAGTGAAGATTCAATCTAGGTTTGAGAAATGCCAAACCTAGAAGAATTCAGCAGCTTCCCCATGGAGCAATAGGCTTCCCTTGGCAAATGGTTGTGATGTAGAAAACACCAGTGTTTTTAGGTCTGAGAGCTACACTCAGATGTTCCCTGTGGTAACCTGATCTCCTTGGGATAGTTCCAGTCTTCTGTTTCCAAGAGCTGGGCAACAAAGGCATCTCACACTTTAAGGACAAAATCAACTGACTGGGGGTCCTGGGACTTACTGAAGCCAGAAGACAATTAGATTTCATTGCTTGGAAGGGTCAGAGAGGATGAGAATGACCAGACTGCTCATGATAGAATAAAAGAGGGGAGAGACTTGAAGTGCCAAACGATTGAGCTGTCTCAGGGCAAAGGCTCAGGACCAATTGGTTTTATCTTGCTAGAAGCTGAGGGAGTGACTGCAGAGTTGCTGCTCTCTGCCCCCGCCAGGCTCTGTGTGTGTGTTTGAGTCAAAGAGATCAAAACACACTTAGGCTGCTGCGTCTTTCGGCAACATCTTTCATGCAAATTGTGGCTTTTTTTTCAATAAATTACCCTTAATTTGAATCAATAAAAAAATCTGCCTTTCCATTACTGTGTGATGACTCTCCCTGGCTCCCTACTGAATTCACAAATCTGTTTCATGTTCAAGCCTCCAAATTATTTTGATGAGAAATAAGGCGAAGCAGTATAAACTAAGTTTTCTGCATGACTTTTCAGGACCAGGTGTCTGCACTCTAATTTGCCACATTTTGATGCCACCCTCCTTGTGTTTTAGACGTGGGAGCTGAAGCTGAGTCTCATTCAAAGTTGTGTTCTCGTTATTGCTATTCAGAGCCTGAATACTTGTTGGTGAAAGGCTCTAATACTCCAGTAAGTCCAGGAGCAGCTGCTAAGTCTATTTAAATTAGACTTTGTAGCTCAAGTTGTCAATAAAGGATCTTTTTCCTTCTCTAAAATGCCCTGATATTTTTTGTCAGGGTAAGTTTAGGCAGCAACCACCTGAAGGTAGTTTATTTACCTTTTAGGTATGAGTAAGCATACCTAATATTTCTTACACTTTTTATTTGAAGCCTGTTGCCATCTTCAACTGACTTACCAGATTTGGAAAACTCATTTCAGGGCTCTGTTAAGTCTTGAAATCAGGCTAAAAGAACCTGGTGCAAAATGCTTTATTCACAGCTTTGATATGTCCAATAACAAGCAATTATTTTTATGTTCTTTGAGGCTGAACCACTATAAGGCTTTCAGGTTGAAACCATGAATCACTTGAGACAATCGGAAAATAAAGGCTTGCACTGATCAAGGGCTTTAACTCCTGAAATTACAACTCAAGCTTGACCACAAATAGACATCCCTTCTCTAGTGGTGGCATTTAGATTTTTTGAAGTCTGTATTGTGAGTCCTACAGGAATTGGTGTATCCTCTACCCATTTTGATTTGTGGAAACCCCTGGACCACTTTTGTTCCCCTGGAATCTTTCTTACGAAGGTGCAGACCACTGTACAGCAAATTTAAGTATCCTGGCTGCCTTGTTTTTTTAGTCATCTTTAAAATAGTCTGCAGAGTGTCAGACATCCAGAAAAAAAATTTAAATCCATGATGTTAGGATTTGAAAAGTGTGATCTGGGTGGATGGAGGAGCATGTGGCATTCAGAATGATTTGCTGCATGAATCACTGTGACTAAGTGTCCTTTGCGTACTTGCCTGGGGTTGCAAAAGTCTGGAATCAGAGCCTGAGGGGAGTTCCTGCCTTTTCCTCCCCTGGCCCTGCTGCAGTCATCCTGCAGTGTAGGAAGCACAGCTCAGGGTCACGGTGACTGGATATATGGGACAGTGTGGGAGAGAGTACTGAGAGGAATGCCTTAAAGAGGTAGAAAATATCCTCCATTTCTAGTTCTGTGCTCCTCTAATTGTGCTTTATAATTGGAACCTAATGAAGTACACTTTGAAAAGTGCCCGAGCCGTTCAGGCTGAGTTTTATTCTGCGATTCCCAGCATGGGAAGCCCAAGTCTGCATCTGCAGCAATTAACCTTGGTCACCTCCTCACCAGGAGAAGTTCAAAACTCGGGGCTTCCTCTGCTTGCTCATCGAGGCACCGCTGCTCTGCCCCTGCCCCAGCTCCGTGTCCAGACGCTGGCCCAGCAGAGGCGTTGGCACTGTGCCTTTCCTCGGCACGGAGTGGCAGGGGCACCGAGGAGCCGAGCTCTTCTCTTCCCCTTCTGCCCTCTCCAAACACTTCTGGGGCTGCAGAGGAAGCAGAACACAGCACCAAACAGGACAGACCTAGAGCACATTCCATGTGGTGCTCCTGGAGAGACCCTTGCCAAGGGGGAGCAATCCAAAAGTCTCCGAAGAGTTGAGGTACATTCCTTATGGAGGTTTTTCTCCTTATTTGTAAAGCAGAGGTGGAGTTAGTCAGACTCATCTGATTTTACAGAAGGGAAGAAGCAGCAGAGCGAGATAATCCTGAAAGGGAAGTTGGAACAATAAATTGGATTATTTTAAAGTTCGTCCTTTGAGACTGAGCTGTGAAGACTTTTAATGCCAACTGAAGCAATTCGAAGTATCTTTGGAGCATCACAAGGGTGGAGTGAAGAGTGCCCAGAATATTGCTGCTAGTGTGGGGAACAAAAAAGAAAGGAGGTTGAACCAATCTAATGGATTATCCAATAACCACAATTTATGGTTGACTATACTCCTACAGATGAAGTAGCAGGAAAATCCAATAGACTATTAAAAAAGGGAACAGAAAAGTATCTTTTTTCACTCCTGTTTGGAGCTCGAGAGCAGGCAAGTGTAATGAACTACAGCAGGTGCATTATGCCAAGAGTTTTGCAAAACATTTTTAAAGTGTGATTGAAATGTTTTCGTGTGGATTGGAAGCTGATTACAGAACCATAAAACCAGAATTGGAGTTGAGAGGTATCTAAAGATCTTAACAGTTCACTTTTCATTCGCGAGGTCTCCACACCGTGCCTTCAGAAAACAAAATAACACAGCTGAAACAAACCTTACAATGGAAAATGGACCCTAATGCACATAATACAGTTATTTTTGTGCTAGTCAGTGTTTGAATGAATGCCCATGTTTTCTCAAATTGAGTAAAATACAAAAATCAATGTAGCATGGGGAGAAAGGTCTGGAGCTGGCTTTAGTTTGTCCTTGTGTGAGCAGAATGAATCAGCCTCTGCTCTGAGTGCTGTGTGAGGCCTTTGCTGGTGTGGTTCCTGGAGCTGCCCATTTGGACACGTATCCCACCCTGTGGACCAGCAGTTATGTCTGAAGACAGCTGGATTTTAGGAAATGAAGAGATATTTATACGGAACATCACACCAAGAGCTGGGTCATGGTATTTTTTTCCCCCACCAGCCTTGTTTTTAGTGGATAAGGGGCTCGTAGGCACTGGATTTTTAGGCCTTATTCTCTGAACAACCCTGTCTGGCCAGTCCTTTCCAGGGTCCTGTGCCCAGGGGAATGAGATGCCCCCACTGATCCTGGAGCACTGTGATGAGTTGGGGAGGAACTTTGCCTCAGCTTCTGGCTTTGGAACACATTTTCTGCACTTGCTGTGTGTTTTCTCCCTCTACAAAGTGTATTTAGTTGTTCAATGAGACGTAGCTCACTTGGAGCTAATGGATAGCTCAGAGACACCTTTGTGTGGGAAGTCACTTAAAAAAAAATTGAAACATTTGTTTTGGTAGGAATTTTAAACTTGCTTTATGCACTGTGGATTATACAGCCTCTGGATTCTGGGAAAATATAGTTCAGGTAAATACAGCAGAAAACTTACTGCAGCAAACCTGATTGGAGACGATCTCTTCTACAATAGTAATGGGATTTTATTCATGTAGCACCTAATGTGTCTGCAAAAGCTATATCCCATGTATTTACTCCAAAGCAGTTCTGTCCTGAGAAACAAAGGATGTTGTTTTTCCAAGGTGATGGAGGATTTCCAGATGTTTTCTGACTTTGGGTTATCCCCAGGACATTAGAAAAGCAGGTCCAGGATTTATTCAAGAGGATACCAGCAGCAGTGAGTTTATTTAGCAGAAGTTGCAAACAGTCAGTGCACAAATGAAAGGCCTCTGGGTGAGAGCACTGGGAAGTCTTTTAAAGGCTATGTTATGTCGGGCAGCGGATTTGTTTTTTCTGATGATATGTTTTTGTTAGAGAGGAAACCAAAATGGCAAAGTCAAGCCATGTGCCCCTGGGAGAGGGAGGGAGCAGGAACTTTCCAGCAAGGGTGGGAAGAAGGAGGGAGGAGTTGTGAGGAGTTCAGGAGTTATGGGGAGTTAAATGGCTTTTTCAAAGGAAAATGTAGAATGAATCCTGTAAGTTCTAGCTGATGCAACATGTTGCATATCTCAATATGCAACTATCTCAATATAGTTGAGATGTAGAAGGAAAAGGTTCAGAAAACATTTTTGGGGTCGGGGCAGTGGGCTGTTTACCCTTCAGGCTCAGCTTCTGTGCTGCTCTGAGATGGGGTTTGGAGAGCTCTACCTCCCCTTCTCTTTCCCCAGATCCACCCCATGGATGGGCCTGGATCCTTCCCCTTTCATCCCACTGTTACAGCAGGATGGGGCCAGCAGAGAGCTCTGCAAACCCCAGCTCCATCACGGGCTGAGCAATATTCATGAGAACTTCAACCTTGTCCACCTTTGCAGAGCTGCTCAGGAAAACATGTTCCATCCTGCTATAAATACCAATGCACAGGACAGCTTCTTAAGCACTAAACTCCAAGCAAATATTTTGCATATAAACATTTATTTTCTTCACTGTTATCTAGCTCAAAGCTGACCATTTTTTCTGCTAGAATGTTGCAGAAGCAACTTGGCTTTTTTTTTTTTTTGCTGGCGGAAGCAGTTCAGGTGGATTTATTTGCTATTACTTAGGGCATTAAAACAAGGTTTTGTACATTGGCTTCAGGAGGAATTTCTTGCCCTCTTATTTATGGCAGGTGTGCATTAATGGGGGAGCTGGTTTGGCTTCCATTCTGTTTTGTAAGGCTGATTTAGACTTGTAGCAGTTTTCAAAATCTTTGCAACTGGCCAAACTATTTTTGGGAATTATGCTAGGGTGAAAGTATTAATTTAAAAATTTGGAAAATGGGTTGGAAAATTACACAGCCTATTTTCATCCTACACTTACTCCATACAGGGTTGATTTTTTTTCTCTTTCTGGGGGAAAAAAAATGCAGCGTTGGAACAACTTCATGGTGTGTCTCGGGGGGCAACTGTAAAAAGTGCAGTCAGAGTCATTGTTTTAACACACAATGTCAGAAAGTGTTTGTACCCGCTCTTGTGATGCTTTATTTTTCTGGTAAGGCAAACTCAGTGTGCAAAGAGCATGGTGAGGTACAGGCAATCAGATTATTTTGTGACTATCAAAGCGTGGCCACTTTTACACAGTATTCATGGGTATGTGGGGTTTGAGATGCTCTCAGTTCTGCTCTAAGGCTGAAAATTGTAAGATAGTTGCCAAAAAGAAAGGACAAAAAAAATAATCAACATAGAAAAGTAAATTTTGGTTTAATAGGTGGCAGAACTGATTTACAAGTGAGTTCTCCTCCTTAGTGCGCTGCAGTTCCCTTATTGAAGAAGAATTTTTAATTTTTTGTGTGAGTGCTCACAGGTCGATCTTGGGATAAGAACAGAGCTCTGGGCTTGATTCACTTATCCTCTGCTTTTGAGATGAGAGTGTAGAGATACACTGCCGATCCCCTTGGCAGGAAAGGAGGCTAAATGTGTGTTTGAGGGGTTTGCTGGGCTCAGAATATTGGCTTAGGGGCTTCCAGCTGCTGTTCCTGTACAGACTGCTCCTCCTGCCCTTCATCCCTTGCAGATGAATCCAGGTGTGCAGCCAGGCTCCTTATGGTTCCTGTGTCTTAAGAATATTAAGACTTTTGTAAGACTTCTCACATGGTTTGGGGTTAAAGCTGTGACCTGACCAATCTGTGCTGCTTTTGCTTCTGTGTTAATCACCTTCAGTCTGTGGCAAGGTCAATAATGTTCACAGAATCCTGGAATGCTTTGGGTTGGAAATGACCTTAAAGCCCATCTTGTTCTACCCCCTGCCATGGGCACATCAAGCAATCAGCAGTCAGCCTGGAGGAGAAGAGCCTCTGAAGAGACCTTAGAGCACTTTCCAGTACCTAAAGGGGCTATAAGAGAGTTAGAGAGAGGCTTTGGATAAAGCCATGGAATGATAGGACAAGGGAAAATGCTTTTAAACTGAAGAGGGCAGAGATTTTGATCAGATATTAGGAAGAAATTCTTTACTAAGAGGGTGGTGCAGCCCTGGAGCTGGTCACTGAGAGCAGCTGTGGCTGCCCCATCCCTGGAAGTGTCCAAGGCCAGGCTGGACGGGGCTTGGAGCAACCTGGGATAGTGGAAGGTGTCCCTGCCCATGGCAGGTGGTGGAACTGGAGGATCTTTAAGGTCCCTTCCAACACAACCCATCCTATGATTCTTTGAATAGAGCCTCTGCTATTACATCCCTTACGTTTAACAGCCCATGGGGTGTTGTAGAGGGATCGTGCTTCTCCTATTCCCTTCAAGAAAACAAGCAGCTCTGTTAATATATGTGGAAAAGAAGGGATTCCTTATGTTCTTCGTGCCTTATCTTTCACACCCAAGTGAGGCTTGTGCTGGAATGTGAAAATGGAGGTGAGCTAGACAAAATATTAGCATGCCTTGATGCAAAACACAGATCTGAGTCCTCCACCTCCGACACTCTCAGCTTTGAACTTGGAATCAAATGTAGAGCCCACATTCTGGGCCCCTGGTTGTTTATGATTTACACTCTGCTTGATACCAGCCTTGGAACTGGAAGTGGCAAGTGCTACCAGACAGTCATGCTGTAAACAGGGATGGGGACTGTGCCAGTCTCCATGTGGCTGGGAACCTGGAGTGGAATCTCTATTGCAGGAGGAGAATCTCTGCAGCTACTTAAAACGATACAAAACAACGATTATATTCCACCTTTGGAAAGCAAATGATCTTTAATTGTCAGCTGAAACTGCGGTTTGCCAAGATTAAATGTAGGATTAATGCCTGAAAGTAAAGATTTCTGCAGAAAAAGCAGGGTAACCAAAGTCTGGGCTTTGTCTCATAGATCTGTACCTGCTGCTCTTGGGTTCAGCGGGCAGTGACTCTGTAATTCACTCCCTGTATTGCATCAGCTCCTTAAAACGCTGATAGTTGTCCATGGAGTGATGTTTTACTGTGGAAGTGTAGTTCTGGGAGTGACTCCAGGCAAGAGGCTGTGGGGGAGAAAAGAGCTGATTTTCATTCTCCAGTGAGTTCCAGGCTGGGGACAGTGTTGGATTGCCAGGTTTAAATTCAGAAGTGCTAATTGTCCTTTTCCAGCTTGGTGCTCAGAGCTGTCACTGCAGGGGAGGGGGCAATTAAACCTTCATGGCTCAGACTGGGGAGGAGCCAGATTCTGCCCACTGCTGGTGCTGGGCTGATCTGTGTGAGGAATAGATTTATAATTTTAAAAGCATCTTACGGATCTTGTTGTCAAGTCCAGGTAGAGAGCAGGAAGGGAAGGCGATGGTTGGCCGTGGCTGTTTCTTCCTGTTCTTTCCATGGAAATCTGAAGCTGCTTTTGATGTTGGGTATCTTAGGAGTGACACAACTCAGGTTCAGAAAGATGACTTTTGGAAACTCAGCGTTGACTACATGAGGATAAATCCCTGTGTAATAAGAACTATGTAGAAGCATTGCAAAATTTCTGGAAGGTCAGTGGTGCCCCAAATGTCAGTGAGATGTTCAGAAGAACATCTTCACCTTGTACATCCCCTGCACATGCTGAATTCTAAATAAAACATTTCCAGCAGGCACCCTGAGCTACAGATGGTTTTCTTCCATCATAAAAAACTGGTCCAGTGGAAGGTGCCCCTGCCCACGGCAGTGGATTTGCAACAAGTTGATGTTTAAGGTCCCTTCCAAGCCAAACCACCCTGATAAAAGTCATTTTCATGGTTAACTCATGTTGCACGTGGCATCTTAACACCTGGCTTGAGGAACACGGCTTCCCCCAGGCAGCAACTAGGGAAATGAATGGTTATGTTTGTATAACTTTGAGTTCAAGGATATTTCTGTCAGACTTGAATGCATCAGTTGATTTGTGTTTATTTTTGGGATACGGGGGAAAATGAAGTTTTCCTGTAGGCTTTATTAGAGCATGGAGTGGAATATGTAAGGCAAGATTTAAAACTAAATAGCCTATTGTTTCCTGAGGTGTTTTCAATCATGAAGCCTTGCAGTTGGTTTCCCCTCCCCGCCATCTGCAGTGCTGAACCCTGTGAAACACATCCAGCTCTCTGCTGATACCTGACTCCCTTATCTCTGCACTCTTATGAATTGCAGAATGTTTTCCAGCCCCGGAAAAATCACACTTTGCCTGTGACAAAATTCTTCCTCATCTATATGTGAAGTCTTGTGCCAACCCTGTTGTGAATTTGAAGCAAGTGGCGTGGCAAAGCACAGGGGAAGGTTCCTGGTGGCTGCAGGTGCTGGGCAGGAGCACAGCCTGGCACTCACGGAGCTGCTCGGTGTTGGGTATGAGTGCACTGGAGCTGGGCTCCTGGCAGCTGAACACTGAGCGTTTCTAAAGCTGTCTGAGGAGGATTTAAACACCACCAAGTCAGGCTTGTTCACAGCTGAGTCTGCCGGGGTGTCATCTGGTTAAATAGAAGTGACTCCAGCTCCAGAGAGGATTACGCTGTTGGGACCAAAGTGGTTTTCTAAATGAGAATTAATAGAATCCCACAATGGTTTGGGTTGGAAAGGACCTTAAAGCTCATCTGCCATGGGCAGGGACACCTCCCACTTGACCAGGTTGCTCACAGCCCCATCCAGCTTTGGACTTATACACATCCAGGGATGGGGTGTCCACAAACTCTCTGGGCAACCCATGCCAGTGTTTCTCCATTCTTATAGTAAAGAATTTCTTCACAATATCAAATCTAAATCATTCCCCCTTGTGCTATCACTACATGCCCTTGTGAAAAGTCCCTCTCCAGAAGGCTCCACTTAAAAAAAAGGCAGGAATTAAAGCTGGGACTGGTTTGCAGCTTTAATTTTCTGGGATGCCAGAAGCTTTGTTGTTTCAGTGGGTTTGGTCCCAACCTCTTCCATCAGCTCAGCAGGGTGATCAGCAGAGGGACTGGTGGGACCTGGTGGCAGGACACAGTCCCACGGGGCGGGGGAGGCAGAGCACAGCCCTGATGTGGGAAGTGACTCCAGACCATGGGATTTTCTGGTCGGATGGACAGGCTGCCTCCTCCTCTCCTGCTTGCTGAGCAGTGCTGGAGGAGCTGACATCTGTGACAGTCCCTGGGATCCTTTTTCCCAGTGCAGCCACCTCCCCATGCCCTGTGTGCAGCATGGTGTGATATGAACCAAGGGATAAAAAAGGTGTTGATTCCAGGTCTTGCTTCACAAGGCAGGAGTGAGTTCAAAAAGCAGCAAGAAGTCAGGAAAAGTTTTTCTTCTGACTCAGTAGAGGGACAGACACCAGCCAGGTTGTCCCTGCAGACCCTGCTCCTGACCTTGGCACACTCATGCATGGAGTGGCTGTGTCATCTTCCTTGTTCTGCCTCCTCTCTTGTCCATAGCAAGAGATTGTTTTAGTCTTGAGGCATTGCTAAGTGGAAAAGGGGAGAAAAAATATTATTTTATATATAGAGAGAGCTACTGCAGCTACCTGTCAGCTCCAAATCATCCCCAGGTGGGAGGGGTTGCAGGAGGGGTGTGCAGAGGCAGAACGGGCTGTTTTATAAGGACAGGCACATAAAACATCGCTGGGAATGTAGGGGAATAATGCAATGGATTTATAGGCTTCAAATGCCTTCCCCAAACTGCTATGCAGGCTGTCACTAAAATGGAAAATAGATATGAGGTTGTATAATGTATCCACAAAGTAGTGTGTGATTTAACAGCAGTACTTACCATTTGCATGGAAACAGGCTGCAATTGCTAAAATCAGAGGGGAAGCTTAAAGTCCTAATGCTTGATGGTGGATATGGCTGTAGAGAGCAAAATTCTGCTCTCTGGGGTTGATTAATTCCATATGACAAAGGATATAAGATAAAGTGGTCTGCAAACTGGGATCAGTTGCTGTGGGAAGAAACATATGAGCATATTTTTTTTCCCTTGACTGGCAAGCTTTCAATCCTGAGACATTGGAGTGTTCTGCCCTCAGTTTTAAGGTTATGAACACACGAAATCCTGACAACTCTGTTATTCATCAGGGTGAAATCTCACTCATATGTACCAAATGTATGGGGAGGCTAAATGGATCTATCAGCCGTGATTTGAGCAGAATATTCTGCCTTGTTAATTTATTTATTTAAGAGGATTAAAGAGAGTCTGAACAGCCATCCAGGGTTCCCTGAGGATTTTAGTAGTGCAGGGCAAGAAGGGCCATTACAATGGAGTGATGAGATCTTTATCACAGCGTGTTCTTGTCTCAAGCTCAGGGCCTCGTGTTCGTGCCCTAATAGGTTCTTCCAAAGGAACTTCTAAGACCAAAGTTAATTCATCACATCTCTTGATGGTCTATTTCACTGTTTAATTACCACATTTTTAACAGTATGTACCTTTTTTACTATAAGGATTTTTTGACCTCTAATTTTCAACTCTTGATGGCGTTTTTCTATTTTAGAAAGCACAGGACAAAGCACTTTTTTCCTGCACTGTGCAAAGCAGGAGTAAAATTCACCAGACTTGTGCACTTGCCTGTTCACCTCTGGAGTTTTGAAAAATCTAAGTGGTTTTTTTGGGTTTTTTTAAATTATGTATTTTCTTTCTTGCAGTGGGAAATAAATTTGTGCTTCCTAGTTTAGTTAATACTTCTGCTGTAATGTCTCCCTTCCCTATGAAAGTTTCATGTCCTTGTAAGAGAAGTTCTGCAGTCACAGACGATGACAGTTAGCAAAGTGTTCACATCTCCCCAGAAAATTGTGTTAAATTGGGCTCTGTGAAGGAGAGGAGAGCTGTGCTTATGCTCTCAGTATTACATCTACGTCTCTGGGGTTGTTACCACAGCTCAGTGATTTCCAGGAGTTAATATTCCGACCTTTAAAGCAGATAAAAAACAGAGGGAGAGATGGGATAAGAGGGGGTGCCTCTGGTTAATGGGGGCTGAGAGTGCACTGGCACAGGTTGCTTAAATAAGAGCCAGGAGTGAACTTGCTCACCAGCCTACTTCTTTGTGCTGATCTTTTCTTATTTTATTCTCCAGTCTATCACAGCAATTATACATCACTGAACACCTGGACATTAAACCTATGAAGCCTTTTTTGATAGGTTCCAGTAGACTCGAACTGGTTCTGCTGACCTGTTTTATGTTTATCAAAGGCTTTGGACTCGTGTAGCCACATTTTGCAGAGTTGACTGGGGATTTCAGCACCTGAGCAGCTCCTGAATCCCTCACTCCTGTGCAGCTGGGAGGACCTGGGCTCACTGTTCTGCCCCTCTTGTGCTGGTGGGAAAATTGCTGTTCTTTGTTCTTCTGAGTTCCTTCACCATTTGACTTTCTGATTTTTTTTGAAATTTACAACCTTTATTGCTTCAGTATGAGAAGCATTTAATTAACTCAGTGAAGGAGGTTCCAAGGAAGATTTAGGATTTATTAATGTCTGTTTCTTTCCCCGATTTTGCTGTGTTTGGAACCATAGCAGAGTTGGCCACTAAAATTTTCCTTGGGACCATCAAGTTCCCCTGGAGCTGATGTGTAAACTCTCCATTTCCTATGGAAACCCTGGACAGACATTTCAGTTTGCAGAGCAAAGACAACTTTCCACTTAGGACAGTGCCTGGCCTGCAGAGGAGATCAAGAAAGAAGGTGGTTAAAAACCACAGAGTTTCAGTCTTGTGAGAAATTTCCTCATCTTTGTATTTGCATTTATTCTGCATCAGAATGCAAATAAAGATTTTCAATATTTCCAATCCAAATTAAATTTTAAAATATATTTTTGAGTATTTTTCTGTTTGTTTTCTGTCTATGCTTTTAAACTTTTAAATTAATAATATTGCTTTTTTTTTCCTGAGAAATCAGAAATATTAGATGGCTCAGCTTGTCTTTAAAATAGATTATTTAAAAATAATTTAGAACAGCTGCTTTCGAGCAATTGAGTCATCTCATTTTTTTAGATTAGGATCTCTTGTTTGTTTTGTAATGAAATGCTTTGACACTGGGAAAAAGAAATTAAGATAAATATTCAGCATACAAACCACAAGACAGGTGTTTTTTCCAGCATCCTTCGTGTTCCAGGGAAGTGCCATATTTCTTCTCCAGACATGTTTTTGTGCTTTTATAAATTACTCCAGAGTCGGAAATTTCCACGGTTTCTTGAAAATTTTTCACTCTCTGATTCCCTGCAATTTCTCTTGCTTCAGAAAATTGAGTTTAAATCAGTTAAGAAGTCTGGAAACTTCTTGCTGCCTTCCTTTTACCGGGCTATAATTTGGTGGAGGACACATTTATACATGAAAATGAGCATAAAAGTAACATACTGATTTCTGTAGGAGAGATCTTCCCACCCAGGGCCATGGCTACACACCAACCCCTGCGTGTGGCACCTCTCCCTTATTCCGGTGGGGAAATCCCGCTGAGTTCAGCCCCTGGAGCTGACGCTGGCAGCGAGCAGGGATGCAGAGGCTGTGCTGGCAGAGCAGGGCCGTGTGCCAGGCCAGCCCCAGGACACGCTGCTGGCGAGGGCAGCTGGGGCTGCAGCTGAAGTGGCAGCTGCTGTCGCTGTGCCTGGAGGTCCAGAGAGGGATAAGGCTGACACAGAGCTCTCAGATGTTCATCCACACTCAGAGCAGCACTAATAGCGAAGAAACAGCAGGTAGCTCGCTTGGAAGGAAAAATGATTGGTTTTTTTGGTTTTTTCCTGAGCTGGAAGGGTTTGCCTGCTTTTCCAAATGGACAGCTCTGTTTCCAGGGCTGCTTCCTCTGGTTCACCTGGGGTTCGGCTGCTTAACCAGCAGCACTCAGCAATTACAGAAACCCACAGATTTCTCAACCACAAAAATGTTTGTGTAGAGGAGTGTAAAAGCCCTCGTTTTATAAATGGCAACCTGGAGACTCAGAGAACATCAGCTCCTCGTGGTGGTTGAGGAGAGTCCTCCCAGAGGTGGGCACAGAGCCCAGGGGCTCCTGGCAGTGTCTGTGTGCACTTTCCTGCCCACTCCAGTCATTCCCTCCTTGTGGGGAGCAGAGAAGAGCTCGACCCTGATCAGAGCAAGAACTGGTCGCTGTATCTGCACCATTTGTACTTAGCAGCCCTTAAATATTTCTGCTGATGGACTGAGTGGAACTGGACATGGGCACAGCTTTGCAGTGTTGTGATTCTGTTCTCTCTGCTGCACCCAGGCACAGTTCATGTGTTAAAGTCAAATGTTCTGTTCTGGGGAAAAGGGTGGCTCCTCTGAATGTCCTCACACCACCTGGTTTAACAGGGTCCACATCTACTGGAGAGAGACTCTGCTGCAGAAAAAGTAAACTCACATTTGGCTGTGCCACGAATCTCTCTGCTGGAGTTTATATATCCTGAAAAGAGTCTTGGGAAATACTGAAGTCTGATTTGAGTGAGCAGTTGCCCTGAAAATTGACCCACACTACATTATCAAATTGGGGACATTCTCTCAAGTGCTGTTTCCTCCTTCCCTGCTTCTCGTGAGTTGACCCAGGTTGTTTTAAGGTCCCTTGTACTCATTCTCTGCTATAGTCAACAGAAAAATAAAGACTGGGTTGGTTTGTTTGTTTTTTAAAATCAGTGAATTGTTTTTTTCTTCAGTTGTTTTTTTCTTCTTGAAAGCTTTTTTAAGGCTCTTTTTGCCTTAGGGGGATAGTTTTTTTTGAGGTTTTTAATAAGGAAAAATAACTGTTTCTGTAGTGATTTTAGAACTGCTGAAGGTAGCTGAATACAGTTATTTATATGGATGGAGATCAAGGACAAGCACATCTTGAACTTGTATTTATAGCCTTCTGTATAATGTGCTTGAAAAGAAATACCACTGATTTTGCATAGGCCACTGCCTGACCTGGGCATCCTGTGAATGTGCTGTTCAGTGCCCCAGGTGCAGGAAGTTCCTTTCTTTTTCCCCAATTCCTATTTTGCTGATTCCCCTTTGTAGTTTTATAGAATTGTTATTTCTCTAGCTCTTGATGTGCCAGTAGAGCATACAAGATTGCATTGGCTCATTCCTACATAACATTAAATTAAATGCATTTTTCTTTCTGGATTTTAACCATGGCATGGACAGGGTCATGTCTCTTGATTTAAGTGTTTGTTTCTCAATTTAATTCCAAAGGTCTTTTTGTAGATTCCCTTGCCTTGAAGTGCCTTGATGCAATAAGAGCTCTCAAAATACTGTCCCATGCCATGCTGGTTCTTGACTTCTTGAAGGAAAAGGGCTGAGTGTAGAGATTTTCCTCCTGCTTTTAATTTTTTGTTTGTTTTAAGAACCATTATGCTCAGATGTCTCTCTTTCTCAGGTGTCTGGCACATAATAAAAATTTAAAACCAGGTTGTAATTCCTGGAAAAATTCACTGGTTTTCAATGAAATCACCTGCAAGCTGTCTAATTATAATTCTTTTAAGAATCCTGCTTCTGTACTTTCTTGTTGCTGGTGTAATTCATGCCCCTTCTCTGTCACACTGCCTTATCTTGGGTGTCAGCTCTGTCTAAATTGTTCTTCTCTGTCCAAATAACAGGATTCACATGCCCTCACCCTCCTCTGGTGTCAGTAACATCAGTCTCAGTCTCTTATTTTTCCTGCTATTATTAAAGCCTCCCTTTTTAAACACTGGGTATTTATTTTTCCTCAAAATGCAACATTTTCCTCCTGTCATAAAGCAAGGGACTGAAAGATTTTCAAAGGCTCTTTCAGAGAAGCTGGGAATTAGATTCTTGTGGAGACCTTAATAAAAAATTGAAGACTTCATGTATTAACATACATTGATTTATTCATAGTGTTTCATTACAAATAAGTGAGGATCCCATAATATCAAAAAAGGTTAGGAGAGCAGCAGAGCACAGTACATTATATTGACAGCTCCATTGAAATTGAGCTGCCTTGGGATTGAATTTGGAACTCAGGCAAGGAATTGGCTGGTAAATAAGTCATGAGTTTTCCCTGCAAGTGCCTGTATATCACGAGGGTTGCCGTGGGTGAGCGGGCTGAGCTCGAGCGGGTTTCAAGGTGTGCTGGCACCAGTGCCAGGTGTACTCAGGACATCCCTCCAGGTCTGGAACCCTCCTGGCCTATCCCAGGTGTCAACCAGGCATCGAACCACGTGTGAATCTGCACTCTGAGGCTCAGAACGAGGGGAGGGAAAGGATAGCAGGAGCTGGTTTCCACAGAGAGAATTTTGTCTAAAGACGTGATGATATTTACTTCATTTAAACATATCATTTCACTTCAGCCTATTCTCTGTAGCACAGGAAAAGACTTCCAAAGCTTTTGTTGTCAGAAAAAAGCTGCCATTGTTTTCAGCTGCCTTTTGAGGAGATGATTTGCCAAAAGGAACTGTATCCATGTTTGCACCGAGGGTTTTCATAAGCATAGGGGCTTGCACGTCCGATTCTCATGAAAATCCTGCCGGTCGTGCTGTGTGCTCTGGTTTGACTACAGAAGTTCTGAGTTTGGGAACAAAAAGCAATTCTTTGCATCTTTTGTTGTAAACCAGCACATGCTGAGGCTTTAGCGGAGAGAGGAAATTAGTTTTTCCCTAAGTAAAGCCTTGGAAAAATTGTCATGTTTGTTTGAGAGCACCCAAATACAAAACAGCTCACGGGAGATACTGAAATGATCCTGAAATAATCCTGAAATAATCCTGAAATAATACCTGTCCTTGTGTTTGCAACTGAGCCTCGAGAGGTGACAAACGGGAGCAGAGAGGGGCCAGGTGCAGAAGGCCCCTCATCACCTCCTTTTCCTTGTTCTTCACTTGCAGATCACGTACAAGGCCGTTGGGTCCCTGGATCCCAGTGCTGACCTCTCCAGCCAAAGAGGGAAAGTCTTCAAGCTGAGGAACGAAACCCATCACCTCTTTGTGGGGTTGTACCCAGGCACCACCTATTCATTCACCATCAAAGCCAGCACAGTCAAGGGCTTTGGGCCACCCATCACCACCCGGATTGCAACTAAGATTTCAGGTACTGCTTTGGAGAAGGAGGAAAAAAAAAACTTTTCTAGGGATTTGTTCTTTAGACTCAAAGCTGATGCATAAAATTATAAAAAATACTCAGCTTAATGTCTGTCCCAAATTTCACAGGGCAGAGTTTTTAAACAGCCACACACCTTTGTTTATTTGGGTTACAAATACTGGGGTTAATTTGTGGGTGCCCTAAATATCCCTGGATAGCTGTGGAGCATTTTAAATGAGAATCATCATTAGTTCTACAAACGAACTACCCCGATAGTAATTACTGTGAGCATTATCTGCCTGGCTGGGGAAGCTCCTTCCGTAATGGGGTTTTTATTTTCAGGATGCACCAAAATGGATGTAATGAAGTACTGGAATTAGTAGTGCAAAGAGACTAAAAATAAAGGAGGAAAGCTGTTTTCCTTGGGGTTTTTTATGAGTAAGAGCAGAGGGAGGGCTTGAGGCACACAAGAAAATGAAAGGCACTAAAATAAGGAGAAATGGCAAAGGGAAGGTATGAAAAAAAAAAGAAGAAACATGCCAAAAATATATGGATAAAGGGTCGGTAGTGGTGATATTGAGCAGATATGTGTGGATTTTAACATTTAGTTGATAGCAGTAAAATAGGTTCTCTAACAGACAGAAAAGTTGTCATTTTTTGGACTATTTTAACTGTTTTTTCAGTAAAGTCAAACATCTGGAACATTCAGGACTCTGGTAATGCTTGAAATTATGGCTGGGTGCTGTAGAAAAGAGAGCACTACAGTACAGATTTTCCACTGCCCTATTTCAAAATCAGTTAACAATAGCAAGTTGTGAGCGATAAGGGACAGGGTAAATTTTAAGGAAGCAAAGCACATCCCTTCCCTGTGCTCAGGGTTTGACCCCTTCCCATTTAGCACTAAAGCCCTGAACCACTTGAAGTAAAAGCCACTAAGTGGCCAAACAGCTCCACAGGCTATTGGGGTTTCTGCACCCCTGCTGAGGAGGGACAGCACAGTGTGCACTTTATTCCCTTGTGACCAGAGAAATAATAAACCACAATGGTTCCGGGTTTTTCCCCTCTGATTCTGTTTCTTTGCATTTTATTGTTCCATCAATGCTCAAATTGTGTTAGCAGCCTGCATGAGTGCCAACTATATGCACACTGAGCTTGGTCTATTGACTTTTTTACCCCCCATCTTCCAAATACCTGGCTCTCCACAGGTGGGTACAAACTCCGTGTGAGCATTAGGGTAGTCTCTACTGTTAGATTATCTCATTGCATGGTCAAGTTTTCAATACATTTTTAAAATAATTTGAAAATTACTGTTAAGCTTGCTCTAAGAGGCAGCCTCGAGGTTATTATGGAGAAGAAAGATTTTTGCATTGACAGGAATGTCCTTGTGAGGCTACATTTACTTTTCAAATGGACAGACACCTGTGCTGTAGCAGTCTGTGAGTGTATTTGTTTGTGTGGGTGCACCGAGCTGTGCTGCAGCACCGTCCCCTCTGGCCTGAGCAGGGGCTCAGCAATTCCTGCTGTGCCATCATGGCCAGCAGGTCGAGGGAGGGGATTTTCCTCCTCTACCCTGCCCTCATGAGACCTCACCTGGAGCACTGAAACCAGCTCTGGGCTCCTCAGCACAGGAAGGACATGGAGCTGCTGGAGCGAGTGCAGAGGAGGCCACGGAGATGCTCCGAGGGCTGGAGCCGCCCTGCTCTGGAGCCAGGCTGGGAGAGCTGGGGGTGCTCGCCTGGAGAAGGCTCTGGGGTGACCTTACTGTAGCCTTCTACAGGAGTACCTAAAGGGGCTCCAGGAGAGCTGGAGAGGGACTTGGGACAAGGGCCTGGAGGGACAGGACAAGACAGGGAATGGTTTTAACCTGACAGGGGGCAGGGTTAGGTTGGATGTTAGGAAGAAATCCTTCCCTGTGAGGGTGGGGAGGCCCTGGCACAGGGTGCCCAGAGAAGCTGTGGCTGCCCCTGGATCCGTGGGAGTGCCCAAGTCCAGGTTGGACGTTGGGGCTTGGAGCAACCTGGGCTAATGGAAGGCGTCCCTGCCCATGGCAGGGGGTTGGAATGGATGATCTTCAAGATCCCTTCCAACCCAAACCATGGTGTGATCTCCAGCATCTCCAGTGATCTCTGGTGTAGAAGACCACTGGTGATGTGTCTCCTGTCAATGAGTTGCTGCTTTCTCTTGATTCAGAGCACCTTATTCCAGAGAAATCCTTCTTAAGCTGTTGACATTCATTCTGAACGTATTCCCAGCTTATTGACAGGGAAGCCAGCAGCTGAGCTGATAATAGCAGCCCCCATTCTTGACAGTTTTCAGGCATTTAGATAAAAATCCTGATTGTAAACAGGATTACAGTGGAAATCACTATGAGAGGATTAAACATGGGATCCCCCACAATGCAGCTTGCCCTTGTGGGTTACAGATGAACTATTTGTGTGAGTTCTTATGTTTGCTTTATACTTCAAAGTTATTTCAGCAAAACCTGCATTTTTTGAGCAAATTTGGTGCTGCTCTGACCTCAGGACCCCTTCAGGTCTTCAGCAGTAAAACTTGTCCCAAACAGATGCCTGCTCCTGGGGAAGGATGAAGTTATGTAATAAGTAAAATATATTTCTTAAGGAAAGCTGTCCTACTTTCATGGAATGGTCCTAAGAGAAGATAAAGGAGAAGGAGAAACTAGAGTTTGGCTGAGTGGGTTTTTATTCAGTGGGTTTCTGTACTGCTTGGGGGAACACCTCAGAGATGGGGATGCCATGGCTGGGCACTGCCCGAGGGTGGCATTGGGGTTTCTGCAGCTGCCTGTTGAGTCAGCAGCACTAAAGCACCAGGGTAAAATGTCCTGGGTTTGGGTGCAAAAATAACCTGGCTAATTTGTGCTCCTCTCTTTTCATCTTTTGTGCTTCCTAGCACACCCTCCAGCTAATCAAGGGGACACAGCTTAAGTCTGTGTATTAAAAACTCTTAAGATGTGAGAGGGCTAATCCACTGACCAGAACAGGGAAAAAGATTCAGGATTCAGGGGTGCTTGTCTTAGCTCTACCACTGATTCACTCGTCCTAAGAGTTTGAGTTTTTTTATAATGTCTATGCAGTTTTCTTTCCTCACCTTTAAAACTGAAGGAATGATCCCATCTCGAAGGGTTAGTAAGTCTTAAAAATTCAAGACGGGGTTTTTAAACCCAGCTTGAAGATTGTCCGACTCCCGTTTAATTTGAGTGGGAAAAGAGAGTACAAATATTTAGGCAGTTTTGATCATTCTGGTCATAACACTGGGAAGTATTTTGGTATTTCGTTTGAGAAATGTGAATATAGTGTTGCCATCACTACTGAAGGCAGTGGCTGGTGCACGATGAACGTGTTCTCTTTGTTCTGCTGCAGCGCCGTCCATGCCGGAGTACGACACGGACTCTCCCCTCAACGAGACCGACACCACCATCACTGTCATGCTGAAGCCTGCTCAGTCCCGGGGAGCACCTGTCAGGTAGGTGTTTTGTCTTTCCTGTTCACACTTCCCCCCTCTCCTTCCTCCCCAGGCTTGCCTCACTCCTCTCTCATTCTCCTCTGATAATGGAGCTGCTGAAAGCGAGCGCTGACTAAAAGGCCAACTCAGCTGTTGATTCTGCCTTTCACAGCCTCCTTTCATGAATGCTTCAGCCTCCTTGCCTCCCGCTGTTAACCTCCAGGAAGGATTGCTGCTGGCACTGTCGGGGTTATTATCCTCTCAGCATCACTTCAGATGCCTTTGCAGTGCTGGAGCACAGCGGGATGTGGAGCTGGGTACTGAGCATCCCCACGCGAGGGTGGAGGAGGCTCCAGGTCTCCCTCCTGCCCTCTCTTCCACGGTGAACAAGGCCTGCTGGTGACTCTTGTAGGACTGCCTGCACTGTCTTTAATGCTTGTGGGTGTATTTGCTCAGTTTCTGGATTTAACACTTCTCAACATACATAATCCAGCTGTGCTGCTGGGCTGGCTGTTCAGTGAAGCAGGAATTTAGTCCAGGAAGAAGGAATTCTGGTTTAGTGAGGCTTTGCTAGTGTAGACAAGTAGGTCCTGCTGCAGAGTAGAGGCTTTACGGAAACACAGAATCCTTAAGGTTGGAAAAGACCTCCAAGACCTTCCAGTCCAACCTTTTACCACTCACCACCTTGTCAACCAGCCCAGAGCACTGAGTGCCCTCTTCAGTCATTTCTTGAACACCTCCAGGGATGGTGACTCCACCATTTCTGTGGCCCTTCTGATGCCTGACCACCCTTTCTGTGAAGAAATTCCTCCTGATGTCCAACCTGAAGCTCCCCTGGCACAGCTTGAAGCCATTTCTTCTTGTCCTGTCCCTGTTCCCTGGGAGCAGAGCCCAACCCCCAGCTGGCTGTCCCCTCCTGTCAGGGAGTTGTGGAGAGCCAGAAGGTCCCCCCTGAGCCTCCTTTGCTCCAGGTTAAACAACCCCAGCTGCTCCTCCCACGGCTGACTCTCCAGCCCCTTCCCCAGCTCCAGTCCTTTCTCTGGACACGCTCCAGCCCCTCAATGTCTGTCTTGCAGTGAGGGGCCAGGACTGGACGCAGGACTCAAGGTGTGACCTCACCAGTGCCAAGTACAGGGGTGCCATCCCTTCCATGGTCATTTAGGGGCAGGGAGCTGCCCAGGCACCCACAGAATAGAGTGGGCACCTTGCAGGAAACCTCGCTGCCTGTCTGAGCTGGGTCCTGCTCTGAATGCTGAGATGCTGACGTGGGACACTCGCCTGCAGGTTGCTCCCTGACTTAGAGCTCTGTACTCATCACTCTGTTCCATCTCAGTCAATTTGTGTTTGGTGCAAGGCACCAGCACAGATGAACAAATTTCCCTTCTGAGCCCACACTGCCTTATCTGCTGCTGCCAGAAGTGCCAGCTGCTCCTTCACCCTGCCACTCATCCTGCCAGGCTCCTCTGTGACAGCAGCAATTGGGATCACTCATAAAAACAGTGGGTCCTGCCTTGCAGAGGGGTCCAGCAGGTATCCTTTACCTCCCTGTGGGATGTTCAAGCTTTTAGCTCCAGTTCTCACAAGAGACTCTTGAAGTTTTTCCCATGGGTGTTATTTTGAAAACACCATAGTTCCTTCTTTCATAATGCTTGGGTTTCTGTGTCCCACTGACAGGTTCTTAGAGCTCTTGAAGGATGTCCACTAAGTATTCAGGAGCAAATTGCTCCAGATGCAAACTGCTGGATTTAATTAAATATCCTGTATCAGCTCGTGGTCCCCCAACTGTGTCGTGGCTTGGCCCCAAATTGCATTGACAGGCTCAAACAGAAAAAAAATTCTGTTCTTTAAGACTAAGCACCGTCCCTTTTCTGGTTTTTCTGAGTAATGTATTTCAAAGTTTGCCTTTCAATCTCTGGTAATCCATATGAGCAAATTTAGGAGCCTATTTTCTGAGTCCTTTAGGGATGTTTTTCTGCTGGAAAAGAGCAGTAAAATCACACAGCAGCTTTGTTTTGTTTTATTTCTTTATATGGGGGAACATTCCTGTATCTCGTTTTACCACCTGCTGTCTTAGCAGTGTTGCTATTTTGTCTTTTTATTGAAAAGTCTTGTGATTTTTCTCAAAGTCGATTTACTGCACTTTAACTGCATTCAGTGAATAATGCCTTTTCCAGCAAATGCATTTGTACATAAAATTGGTAGAGATTTTTTATAAATTTTCACTCTGATTTCTCTAATTGCATCGTAGCCTATTACACACGTTTGCAGAGAGTGCAATATTTACACGCTACATCTAAGCGATAAAATTATTTCCTATAATGAGTCCATTCCATTGACTTACAGATGTGTGTATGAAAAGCAGAAGGGCAGGGGGGATAAGGAGGAGGGAGAATTTTAGCTTTTTGTTAACTCTGACAGGCTCAGAATATGGGAATACCTTCCCCTGTATAACCATCCGCACTGTTCTTAGGCTAACCTTAACAAATCCAGTTATTTCAAGCTTCAGTTTTCCCAACCTCTTCCCTTTTCTCTCAGTCTGTTCTGCACACTGCCCCATTTTTCGAAATTCTTTCAAAATACCATTTCCAGAAGCAGGTCCCATTCCCTTAGAGGGAGATCAAAAGAATGACACATGAATAACATATTGTGAACTGCTCGTGGCACCCTTAACACACAAGAATGAGGCGGTTTTTCCTCCTCACTGTGTTTTATTCATTCAGCTGAGATCAAATGTGTCCTCTTTGCTGTTGTCTGGTTAGGTGTTCTCCCTTGTGGCTGTGTGGGGTTTATTTCTCTCATTAATTCCCTCTCAGAGTGATGCCGTGCTCTGTCCAGCTGCTGAAGGCAGAAAGGCAAGCTCGGATTTGAGGCAAAGGACTGAGAGACCTCCCTGCAGTGAGAGGATCCTGTCCAACGTAAAGCCCACTGGGATGCCTCCTCCTGGCCTCCCTGGTGGATGTGACCATGCTTTCCTCCATCCCTTTGATGCCTAAAGAGGCTACCTAGAAACAGAGACTAGACCTGAGTAAGGGAATGAAGGTAGATATTTATTTGAAAGGCCTTCAGAGGTACACCCTGGGGAGCCAAAGGCTACACCCAAAAAGGACCCCAAGATGGACCCCGAGTCACGAGTTCTCCACACTTTTATAGGTTTGGTTCATTTGCATATCAGCATAAATGCACCAATTAAAACTTTAGCTAATGATGTAATTTCTCCAAGCTTAGCCCCGCTCTTCTCAAGATGTTGGTTTACACTTTTTGGGCCTAGGACAGTCTGGGTGTCCTTGGAGCAAACCTAGACAGGCTTTGTTATGTCTGTCTTACCATGAGAGAGCAGAAGCTGACAGGCTACGAGAAACTACTGGGCAGTGCAGGATTTGGAAAATATAAAAGTTAAAACCTAAGGCATCGCCTTCCCCCTTGCACGCTGACCCTTCATCTCCCAGCCTGCCTCAGATGGGGCTGACACAGTTCCTGAAAGGAGGCTGAAGTAGATTTTCCTCACACCTTTTTAAGAAAGCTCTGCTGTTCAGAGCTTTCCCTGGGCAGGAATAGGTCAGCCCCTCATCCCACCAACCTGAGAGTTTCTGCTCTGCAATTCTCCAGTTTTTATTGTAGTCCTTCCAAACTGTGAAGATGAAAAACAATTAATATACAGTAATGATTCTAACATTTCCTCTTCTGTTCAGGGGATGGGAGGTTGGAGAACATGTAGGGGTGTGACTATGAGGTAATATCTGTACTTGGTCTTGAGTTATTTCATTCTGCTGTAGCACAGAGGTGGAGCATGGGCTGCAAGAACATCTTCAGAATAATACTGAAGGATATTTAAAATAAGATTAATTGTATTTTCATTCATCTGAAATGCAAGTACACCAAATCCAAAGTCACTTTCAGCATTAAGACACTTCTGATATTCGCCAGTGCTGATGATAAATAATTTAAATGTGGCTGTTTATAAAAGTAACGATCATGGACTCGGCGTTGTTAACGATCTATAGATAACAACGAGGACGCTTTCATGCCACCTAATAGGATTAATATAAACTTAGATATTCTTTGATCTATTTTGTCCTATTGCCAAAGGAAAGGTGAAGCCTCGGCAAGCAGAAATATTCTCCCTTGTGGCACAGGCGTTTCATTTTTGCCGTTATTTTTCGTGCTATAACCTGCAGAGTTTGACTCCACATTGCCCTTTAAAAATAACTTTTAGGTGTTCTTATATCAATCTAAACCCTGTGAATGGTGCTTTGATTGATTTGCTGGAGGCTGACATTCATCTATAATACATTCACAAGAGGAAGGAAGAATGCAAGTGTTCTCAATCTTTACTCCTCAACTCTTTCCTGAAAAGCTCCAATGTGATTTTGAGGATATTTCTGCCTTTGAATCTGTTATTGTCAGGAGGGCTGAGTCAGTCCTTCACAGAGTATTCACATATGACATCTTTAGACCTCTATTTGAGAATTTATATCCCACGCCCAGCTTGGAAATGCCACTGTGAGGGGTTTTGTCTGCAGGACGTGTCCACGGGGCTGGTTTCTGTGCGTTGGGTAGTTGAAGATCCATTTGTTTATTATCACGCAGTTGGTTCTATCAATCTACCTGTGCTACTCTGATGGAGAAAATCAAATTTCCAGAGCATGGATGAGTTCTGAGGATTTCAGATTTTAGATAAATGCTCCCCTTAGGTGTGATTGCCTTGTCAATACCTTGCTCTGCGTGGTGGAGCTGTAGGACACTGCAAAAGGACGTTCGAGAACAGCCTGCAATTATTTTGGGGTGGGGTTCAGGAAATACAAAACTTTTCTCTTTGAGCAATATGGATTTAGTGTCTCTCTCTTCCTGCACTTCTCAGGGGTGTGTCAGTAAATAATCTGTGGTATTCTTATATGTGCTGCCAGCACACAGGTACAGATGTGTCAGTTTATTAATGTACATCTTAAAGGAAATAAGGAAATCTGAATAAGAGAAGAGAGTTTAAATATTTAAAACACATTAAGAAGTACTGAGCAAAGGTGAAATAAATATTTTCATATCAACAGCCAGCTAGGAGGAGAAATTAATTTATATGGACCAAGCCCCATGTTACACTTGAGTATTATTATTTGATTCTTGATCTTCCAAGCATGAAATAAAGGAAAATTTTGTTCTACAGGATGCTAAAAAAATTAAGAGAAAACGGTTGTAGTGTTATTTAACTGAACACCTAAGAATAGTGGGGTTTTTTTCTGTTTTATGCTCAAGCTATTCTCCCAGGAAAAAATCCTGTAGGATGTATCTGTGCACTTAAGTGTTCCTATATGCAATAATGAGTGAAACTTTCCCGGGAGGAAGGGCCATGGTATTGCTTCCATTTTATGTTGGAGAACTGAAAGTCGCTGAAACTTGTCTTTCTATCTGCAACAAAGCAAAAATGGAGAAAATTTGGATCCACAGGCTAGAAACTGAATCACCAGGTTCTTTTCTGTGATTTTGGGCATGTTCTGTCCATCCTGAGCTTGCCTGTCCTGCATGCCTCCCCTGGCATCCTTGGTCTGATCTTACCTTTACTGCACAGTAGTTCTTCCCAGCCTTACAAAGGAGGGGTTTGCAAGCCCAGTGACCTTGATTCTGTGGTGGAGAAACTATAAATTCACAATATTTGCTGGTGCTTTTGTTTTGCTTTGCCCATGGTGACTTCGGTGTGCAGATCTCCATTGCTGTAGAGGGAGCAGTGCAGCTCAGATCTCTGCTTTGCAGCTTCTTAGTGGCATCACATGAGCCCGCCTCAGGCATTTCTGCTGATAATTAATTCATTGATTCCAGAAAAGGGTGGCAATTTCTTGTTCTCAAAACTCCCACGCAGCGTACCTTGTATGTGGAAACACAAACTGGAGTGAAGGAGCAGCAAAACAAGAAAAAGGGTGCTAAGGGTGAAATTATCATGTCCTTGGTAATTCAGAAAGTTAGATTCCCTTGATAGGCACATTCTTAGTATTTGGAAAAGAAAATTCCCGGTCTGCTTTTTCTAAGCTCATATTTAAATGTCTGCATCATGTGAGTTGGTTGATTGAATACAGGGCAAGCAGTCATCAGTTTAGATCTTTTAATTTTGTGGTATTTAATGAGAAATGAGATTATCAATCTAGGCTTCTGATATTATAAGCCTAATTATCTGTATTAATTAACATCTCCTATAATATACCTCAGGGGTATTGTTCCAAAATCATTCAAGCTGAGTTTCTCCTGCCTGACACTCTGCCTTCAATTCAGCAAAGAGTTTGAAGGTAAATGAAGAAGTTTCCTCTTAGAGATAAACCAGATCTACATTTTCTTTAACTATGTGTGAATGTGAGAGAAGGAAAATGAGAATTGGGGTGAAAGGCACCAAGTACTTGAAATTATTATGAATATCAGAGGTGCTTTGCTTTTTGTATCAGGAGAAAAGCATAATGGAGATAGAGGTATGTGAGGCACAACCATGAATATCAGGAAGGAGTATTTAGTCTTTTATGTAACATGGCAGAATTAGTTGAATAGGGGTTTCAAGGTTTTGTTTAGTTCCCCTGAAGAGTCAGGTGTTAGCCCCAAAAAGTGAGGATAAAGGGCATTTTGGGTCAATTTTCTCATCTGGTACAGGAAATGCATTTCCCTACTGGATCAGAACAATGTTCAGTTGAGATTCAGTCCCCTAAAGGGTCACAAATCTGCCTTTTGCTGTCTTATCAGAACCACAGCCATTTTCAGAGCCTGGGTGACCAACCTGCTGTGTCTTTGGCCATTCCACAGGGAGCTTTGGCAGGGGACAGAAATGGGAGAGGAAAGCCATAAAATTGGTGTCTATCTGAATGATACTGTTTTAACAATCAAATTACACGTGGAGCCAATTCTTTGGTGTCAAGCAGCATTTTATTAGTGCCACAGGGAGGCTTCTGCTAACACATTGTAGTGTTGTGAAGACCTGAGGATAGCGAGTAGGGGAAAGGAGAGTTTTTGCATAAATCTTTTATGCTGACTATGTAAACTGTCAGATTTAATTCCAGCAACCAACAGGTTAATTAAGTCTGAGCTTTAAGCTGAGATTCACAAATTGATGGCCATTTCCCCACATCATCCTGCCAGCCAGTCAGATGAGGGGACAGGAGACAATACCCATGGGTGCCAGTTTGAGGGTTTCTTTTCCCAGGACATTTCTTTGCTTCACAGCTCTCAGAGCCACTGTGCCCCTTCTTTGTTGTCACAGAATGAAAGGGTAATAGCAAACAACGTGAAAGACATTAAAAATGAGAAACTCTGACTTCCAGGAGGTGCAGTGCCAAGCCTGTGAGAGCTTTTGCACCAGACCCTTGGACGGAATGAACTGAGCCGGGGCACAGCTGCTCAGGGGTGGGAAGCCCACAGGAAGGACCTTGGCTCTTTTGGAGGATCATCAAGGATGATTTACTTAATTGAAGCAGCTCCTTGAGGCACTTAAAATGAGAAGGGATGAGTCTGAGCACAAGTCCCTGGCAGCTGTCCACCCCTCAGGAGCAGTGCCCAGGCTTTACCCAGCCAGCAGCCCCTCTCCCAGGGGCGAGGGTGGTGAGTCCAGAGGACAGGAGGGCCCTTCTCTGCTGCACGTGGCAGATGTTTACACAAGCAGGTGCCCCTCGATGTGTCTGTAACAACACAAAAACACAATAAAAGGGAAGATGAGCAAGCTCTGCTTTGCTGTTGCAGACTAAGGCATTTCAGGATTTAATTATACTACAGGTATATAAATTCCGGAAACATGTTAATGCTCCCGTGATTAAAATTATAGAGGGCCTAATTGAAAAAGCATAAACCGAATTGAAGAATTCCTAATTATAGTTTGCTTTGAGGTGTTAATTTCCTCCATAATTAATGCATAATTTCTTGGAACTAGAAAATGGGGTTGCTGCACCAGTGCGTGGGATGCAGATGGAATGAAGGGATTATCATAAATGCAGCCAGACAATTCTCAGGAATAAACCTCTGCAGCCATGATGCTCCTCTGCCTCCCCATAATTTCAGCTCTCCTTGCACAGTGGTTTTCCAAAGCAAAAGGCAGAGCTAGGAAGGGTGGAGGATTTGCTTGCAGTGCAAAAGGAAGGGGAAACAGGACTGGTGTAATTCAAAGTAGTCATGGTGCAAAAGAGGAAGGTGAGGAGAGAGGCAGAATGAGGAGTATTTCTAGTGGGAAAGTCAAACAGTAAAAGAGGAGGAAATGCTGGCTTCCCTTGTAGCTCACCTTGACAGATCCCTAAGGAACTGCAGGAGCTGATGTTGATGCAGGTTGAGGGCTTTTTTCTGCCAAAGGATACAGCCTATATGTAATGTTTGCTCTTTTGTAAAAAATACTCTTAGTTTTGAAGGGAGTTGGTGAGCTATAGGATTGTCAGACACAATCTCCTGATGTTTAAATCTGTCCCATTCCCACTGGGGGTGGGAGGTGTTTATGGAAGAATTGCTGCAGAGCAGTTCCCATCCTTGGGACTTTGCCACTCCCCTTCCTCTGTCCTCAATTTCCCTTCATTCTGGGGCAGGAGATGCTGTAGTGAAGGCACCATTTCAGATCTCTCCCTGGTGTCAGAAGCATGAAAATTTTGCACTGTCTGAAAAGCAAAACATGTCCAGAAAAGGTGGAAAGAAGCTGGTGGATACTCCTGCAGCTTCAGGTGCTGAAAATCTGTGTTAGCCTTCCCCAGCAGAGTTCATCATCATTGCACATTGACCACAGGACTGTGAGAAGTTACCTGACTGCATGGGCCTTTTTGAACAATGAAGTTTATCAGAAAGTTGTAAACAGAGCAGGTTCCCTCTTTTTTCCTAGTGTTTTTCTTAGCCTTTTAATTTAAAAAATATCCAAACAGACATGACACCAATAAAAGTATTTTTCTAATGTTTTCTAGTAAGAAAGACAGCAGATTCTCCTGTGTAGGTTTTCTCTGCAAAGTCTGGTAGCTGTGGATGTGGAAAAGGCAGAGGAAGCTTTGAATTCCCAGCTAGGTTATTTCTGCATCCAAATGAACCTAATGTGATGGAAGCCATTGGAAAAAACCAAATTAATTCTGACTGAGAATATATGCAAATGTCCCCATTCTCTTATTCGAGCTGCTGCTTTTATGAAGGACATGGCAGAAGGTGCTGGACAGTCCCAGTAAGGATTTGCCATGGTCTCTCCTTGCCCTGCAGGTTGTTCAAGAACCACTTCGGCTCTTCTTGTCCTTGAAACATCCTCCTGGTCTGAAACCAGCACTCGCTGAGGATGACAGGACCTCAGTCAGCAATGCCTGTTTAATACAAAGCAACAATAACAAAACAGAGGTTGGGTTTGGCTTTTTTTTTTTTTTGTAGCTGAAACAGATGGCAGGTGGCTCAGGAGGGAAGAAACACCTCCAAAGCCACTCACATCAGCTCCTGTTGCAGCGAAAGCTGTATCTGTCTGTGCTCATTATCTTTAATCTGCCAGCAGAAAATAGCACTGAACTGGAGAGAGGGACTGGGCCAGCTCCTCTGGGGAGCAGCAGCTCTTACAGCTAATCTGGGTTGCAAGCCAGGTCAGGCTTATGGAGATGGTAGAGATAATGGAACACAGAGCTTTGAAATGCCCTCCGGTTCTTTTTTTTTTTTTTTTTTTTTTTTTTTTATTTTCCACTTTTCCTTCTTTTCTCTTTTCCTTATTTTTCNAGAATTTAAAGCATTTGAGAGAGTACAAGTAATATGACATATGTACAAGTAAACAGATGCAGGAGCAGCATTCTGGTGGGCTGGGGATGGCCATTCTATGAGTGTGAATTGCATCTTTTATTAGGCCAAATGATACAGCTGGGGAAAAATGGCCTTTGAAGTACACAAATCCTTCTTTCTGGTCAGTGAATAGAGTTGTGCTTTGGACAACTCCTTAGGTTTTGTGCGTGTTGCCACGTTTCTGTTTGCTGTGGACAGGTGCCATGGTGATGATCAGACTTCCTTAGAGCTATATGGGAATATTTGGATTTTTGGATACCTTTCCATAGGTGTCATGACCTCTTCAGTCAGAGAAGAGTCATGGTGGGTGGAACATCATGAGTTTGGAAACACTGATTTTCATTGATGTATTTATGTGTAGGGTATACACACAGGTGCACACAAGGCTGTTTAGATGTTCACATACAGAATCACAGCATGGTTTGGGGTGAAGGGACCTTAAAGCTGACCCAGTTCCAACCCCCTGCCATGGGCAGGGGCACCTTCCACTATCCCAGGTTGCTCAGAGCTCCATTATTTAAAGCACTGTTACTGGCACAATGTTGTTACTGGTGTTTATGGTTCTGTTGCATCTTTTGTGTACTGCAATTTGAAGACAGAGCCAATCTCCAAACGCCTCTTTCCCAGCACTGTCTGCTCCTCCCTCACTGCTGCAGGTCACATCTCTAGGGTTGCCCAGAAGTCACATGTTTCTCCTTTTTTTCCCGATTTGAAAGATTTGATAGGAGTAGCATGTGCTCAGGCTGGGTACTCCAGACTCCATTAGACAGGACATATTGGCTGGTGGGTGGGTGGAGGAATATTGGACAGGAAAGTGTGGATTTGTTTACATACAACTGACACTGTGATATCAGGCAGAGTCACGTTCCCCATGCCACTGCTTATATATCTGCAACAGTGGGATAATTATTATTGTACCTGCGGGGTCTGGCAGGATAAAACGTAGGAAGGTCATGGAACATTTGACATTACATTGTCACTTCTTTTACAAAAACCCTCACCTAACCACCACCAAAAACCCCAAGCAACCCACAATCAAACAAACATCCCCCACACACACACCTTCCAATAGAGTTTTCATTTTTTCAGCCAGCTGTGGGAGTTGTACGTGAGGCTGCAGTGAGACTGCAAAGGAATTTCAGACCAAGTATCCTGGCCAAAGACAGCGTTTGTTAGAGTGGCACTGGCAGGGTGCTTTTCTGCAAATACAAACGTTTTGTTTGGGTTTGCTGTTTTTTCAGGCTTGACACAGTGCACAGCTCCTGAAATAGATGCCACTGCCTGTCCCACAGGCAGCTCATCACAGCTCCTGCTGCTGGCTGGGGACAACACGGACCCATCTCTCTCCTGTACAGGGACCATGCAGTCGTTAAACTTCCTCACTTTCTCTAGAGCCCGTTTCAGTCACGGGAGAAATTTAACAAAGCTCGAAATTTTAGCGATAAAAGAATGCCCACGTGAAAAGCCTGACTCCCAATGGCTTTATCCAAGTGTGAAATCGCTACCTTTTGTTTCATGAATTTCAGGGTCTGACATGCCCTGGTAGTAAATCTGGAGCACTGAGCTGAATGTGAGAGTGGAAGAAAATGTGAAAAGACTCTCTTCCCAGCCTTCTTGATTATTAAATGGATTTCATTATCACTGGCTCTATCTCAGCAGGTTTTTTTCATAGCAATGGCAGTAATTACCATCTCTTCTTCCTATGCCATTTTTTACAAATTTGGCTGAATTTGAATATTTTTTTTGGTATTCTTCAACTTCAGTGAATGTAGTGGAAGAGTTGTTTAATTTAAATGACTGTTAAAAGAACACGCAAAAATAACTTCAAAATGAAGGCTCTGGTGTGAATAACTTTGCAGTATGAGAGACTATTTCCTCAAGTAGCATCACTATTATCAGCTTTATTTTTGTGAATGCTTTGCAGATGCAAGCAAGCTGATTGATGACAGTGCAGCCCAGTGTTCATAATGGGCTACTTTTTGAGTCTTTGAAATAGCCAAGCATATTCCAGAAGATGACACTGTAGAACAATCTCTTTTTTCCCTCTATTTTCTGCATGAAACTGTTTATTGAAAGCAAGGCAAGCCTTCACTTCAGCAGAATGTATGCTGCATGGAGCTGTTCCAGAGTGCAATGGAAACAGTAGCAATCTTTAATTGATTTTAATGTGTTTCGAATCAGTTCTTAAATAGACAGAAAATTGCAGAAGAGAGCACTGGGTCCTGTCAGTGCATCCTGGGTGGCTGTGAAACACAGTTCATTATGGTTTGTAGATTAGTTTCAGAGCTTCTGATTAAAAATGGTTTTGGAGGTACTGAGGGTGACATTTTAGAATATGTGAAGGCAGTAACTCAATTCTAGGAATATATTGGCACCTGTTTGCACCCAGAAAACTTTATGAACATGGAAACTGTCTGCGGAGTCGACTCTCGGGTGCCTGAATGTTTGATTGCAGGAGGTGCCCGGTCAGGAGCTATTCACCCTTGGAGCCCAAGGAAAGCAGTGCTGCAGTGGGTGCTCAGAGCAGTGAGTCTCAGCATCAGCCTTTTAGGGCAGTTATCCCTTTGGTTCTTGTACATTCTAGGAGAATGTGTGTTATATAAAGCTTTTTAGGCCTGTTTTGGGTTGAATTTTTTCCAAAATCCCCTGTGTGCAGGTTGATGGTGGGGCTGGAGGCACACTGTGAGAAGGATCTCGCTCACAGTTTAATGTCACAAGTTTTTAGGATAAACTATATAGGGTACTGATATATGGAGTACCTTTCTTTAAATTTCCCATTATTTTATTTCTTATTATCTCTGTGGCAGAATTCAGGCTTTCATCTCGATGTCTTTAAGAGGGGGAAATAAAGATTTTGATGCTACTCTCCTGTCTCAGCGTGCATCACTGAAGGCAGCTTGGCCATAAAACAAGCATCTGCACATCCAATGGCTAATCTGAATTCTAAATGTGGGTGTCAGGCAACACATCAAACCCTCTCCCATTCCAGTCTCCTGGGAGATGGCTCCATACTGTCAGAATAAATGTGATGAACCTTCATGGATATACAGAGATACACTTACATTGGCTCAACCAAATTTAAAAGGATCATAAGTTAAATGGAAAAACCAAAGGATAAAAAAGCTGGTGCTCAGTATCTGTGGCTGGATTCTTGTCCATAAAGGAAAAGAAGCTGAAGTGGTTGTTGGTCCCTCTACTTATTGTCCCTTTGTCCCAGTTCATGTGCTGCCGGTGCCTTTTCTTTACCTCTGTGCAGCAGTGAGCCTTGAGGATGGATCAGACAGGATGTGGGGTTTATTTTCATGGGTTTGGATAGCCTTTTCGGAAGAGTTGGATCTGTTCCTTCCGTAGAATATGTCCAGGAGTGGAAATTAAACGTCCAGCTCTATGTCAGCTGCTACATCCCATATGGGGAGGTGCAAATCTTTTCTGTCCTCCCTTCATTTGCTGCTTTTTGTCCTTCATTCTTTGAATTAAAATAACCACTAACAAGGAAACCACTACTCTCTTATTTCCTGTAGCCTTTCAAAGAGTTTTTCTGAAAGTAATGTGTTCATTTGAGCTAGAAGTGGGAAGTTCCTGTTCTCTGTAGGGTGAACAACAAAACCTGCTCGCAGTAGTCTGCTAAAGAAATGCACTACAAGATCAAGCTGTACTAATTGCCACTTATTTTTGGTCCCTGGGAGAAAATAATATTGGAAATAATATATATGGCCAATAATAAATTTATGTGTTAAATGAAAATATATTAAATCTTTATATGATGTGAAGGAACGTTTAATAATGAGATGGGTCCAGAGGGAGTACTCAGCTGCTGAAACATTGTTTCTTTTAAGCTTTAATAATTCAGGGGAGTGGATCACTGTAAGGTTGCAAAGAAATGATATTCCTTTTCCTGCCCCAGCATTATCAAGGGTATAGCGAAGGTTTCACTTTGTTGATGAGTCAGGATACCAAGGTGCAGATGTTGGATGCTTTATGGAGAGCTCTGACTCAGCTTTTCCTCCCCACATACCTGCACATCCTACATTTAAAATTTGAGACTGGTCTAAATACTTAATTTGTGGACAAGTGTTGTCTCAGTCCATCCTCAGAAAGAAATCAAGAGCAGGGAAAGAGAAGCCTGAGGCAAACAGAGAGATCTCCATCACAGAAATGGGCTGTGGCTGGGAATGTTGATTTTTTTCACGCTGGATGGGGAACTCATCATTTAAAAAATTACCTTGCAGATGGTGATAAGGGCACCTTTCATTCCTCTGCAGACAACATTTGTGCTGTGGCCCATTATGGTGGGTGCTTTTATCATTGATTTACAGCTGAGCTGTCAAAAACTTTAAAAAGCTTCTATTAAATGGATGTGGATTTATCTATCTAAGACCTTTGAAATTTATAAAGGAGCCCAGTTTTGGCCTCCTTTTCTAATCAGAGTGTGCAGCTGCACACAGGGCAGTCAGCTCCCCAGCCTTCTAGGAGGTCAGGCATTTGTTTTGTGGCCCAGATTTGAGAATCCCTTGAGAGCTCTCTGGAGAACAGAGCCTGTGGATATTTGGAAAGCAGTCCCTTGGTGTTTTTATGGGGACAGCAGCATTATTTGGCTGCACCAAGGTGGGCTGGGGTAGCACTGGGAGCACAAAACCTCTGCTACTACTGTGCTGCAGCACACACGTGGGTGGGTTTGACTGCAGTGTTTCCAAACGTGTCCTGACATTAAAAATTGGAATGCAGGAGTTAGTGTGGATGTATCATCTTTCATTTCACTGGCACTGAAGTTGTTGTCTTGTGTAGGAGTCTTACTGCTCTGTTTATGTTTTCTCTTTAATATCATTTCTGTGTATGACACTGACACTCGAATCCAGCTGGGCGTTTGCAGCGAGGTATTGATTCCTGCCAGGAAAGCCACGTTAGCTGATGCTGGCTGGGAGCAGCAGCTTTGAAGCCTGAGATGGGGAGAGCCCCAGGAGATCCGTGTTACTGCCTACCTGGTAGATGGAATAAGAGCTATTAGAATAGTCTGGATATCTCCTCCTTATTTCCGTTGCTTTTTTTTATCCTTCCCTCCCGCACCACTTTTTGGAAGACTTCTCCTCGTTTCCCTTGGCTGTAATTGCACTGCTGTTATAGAATTGTCAGGGATAGAAAGCTGCAAAGGGTAGACCCTGCTCAGCCCTGACCCAGAGATGTGAGTGCAGCTGCAGAGCTCTTGCAGGGCAAAAAGGCAGATCCTACTCACCAAGTTTACCCTGAGTTAGTGACCAACCACGATCTTGGGGATTGTGGTGTATCCCCCCAAGTTCCCATCTTCTGAGCAAAGTTGGATTAATTTTACTCTTTTGAGAAATGTTGTAGTAATGCAGATGGTTTGCTAAACTTTAGGGTGGGTAGTTGGACATTTGCTACTCAGAATTCCCACAGCAATTCCATTTGGGTGTGGGATTGGTGGGGTTTTGCTCCAAGTTACGAGAGCACCTCAGTGCAGGTGTGGAGGCACTTGCTGTGCCTTGCAGCACTTTGCTGGTTAATGCAGAGAAGCTGATCTCTGAAAATGCCCTGAAGGCAGGCAGGGAAATTCTGCTCCTAGGTGTAAACACAACAAGAGGAGAAGAGCATAACTCAAAGAAAAACCAATGATAGGAAAAAAAAAAGAGTCTGTAGCAATCCGTGTCCTTGCTGGGGTGAACTGCGAATCCTGCCCTTCTGGAGAGACTAGACAGATCAAAATACTGGGATCAAAACAGAAAGTGAGACCCAGAGTAGCCATTTGATAAGGGAACCAGTGCTCAGAGTGATAATATTCAGCCTAAAGTAAGCTTTGGACTCAGACATGCTCTTGGCTGCTTGACCACCTCCTTTGAGAGTGGCCTCTTGACCAGTACCAGGCTCAGAGAAGAGAGTGAGGCTGAAGGATGATGGACCCCAAGCGAAGATGGGGGTGCTGTGTCAGTCAGTGCAAGCTGGGGTATAAAGCAGAAAAATGCCATGAAAGCAGTCAGTGCCCCACCCTAAGTGCCACCAGAGGAGGTTTTTTAGCCAGAGGGAGCAATGACAGCAGTGCTAGCTCAAATTCCTGTTCCAAGGAAAAGGAGGCTGTGTTTGAGCAGGAGATGAACGGTATTTTAACTTGAACATAAATGGGACAATTGTTACACCCCAGCTGAATGTTCATGAACAGACCCTTGTGCTTCCAGAGGGACCTTGATTCATTTCAAAAGAACAAACATTAAAAGTAAAATTTCAGGTCACTACAAGAGTGAGTTATCCCCGTGAAAGGAAGAAGTATGTTAATAGCTAAGTGGGAAAGAGAACATGTGAAGGAATAGAGGCAAAAGAGTATCTGTGACTGGGTTCAGTTTAAAAAGTACCTGTGACTGGGTTCTGTATGTGTGAAATCTCTTGCTCGTGATAAAAAAAAAGTGTCTGTAGTGCTCTAATGATTTGGGAAAGAGTTCAGTTACCTGGCAGTTCATGTCCCTGGGAGCTCCCCCTTCTCCAAAGACAGACAGTACGCAGGTTCATGGCTTGCAAGTGGGATAACTGAGAGAATGAGTGTCACTTTTAGGGCTGGGGAGAGATGATGAGGGAGTTCTTGGCCTCTTTGTAGGATGACAGGAGATTAATATATGTCTATGCATACTTATTTGTGTATGTACCTAAAGGAAACATTTTCTGTGACCAGAAATGCAAGTGTTTAGGATGGGATGAAAGAGAAACCAAGGGTTTTTAGGTTAGAAGGCATGTGGCAAATGTCTGTAAAAGTGTCAGCTACAATTTTGCACATGGCTGACAAACAAAATGACAAACTTTCCCAGCAGTGTAGATTATTATTGCCAGAGAGGAGGGTCAGAATACAAATGTAAACTCTCAGTAACCAGGGGCCAAACCAGCACGGTAAGAGTTGCTGTTGCTGAGCTGAGGAGAGGGTTTGTATCGAAGAGGCTTTTGCTTACAGCTCCCACCACATCCTCAACGGTAATACTTAAAGTGTTGCTTGGAAACCTGTTTTTGTCTTTTTGAAATTGTAAAATAAATATCAGAGAAGGTCTAAAATATTTTACTAAAGGCTCTGATGAGCTGTAGGACGAGGACAGCTTTCCAAAACACTGATGGGCCGTCATTAAAGGCTGCAGTCCATGCAGCTGGTGCTCCTGCTACATTAGCTAATGGCAGTGTAAGGACAGCTTCAGTGCTGAGTAATTCATAAATTGCTCGTGCTTGTACAGATTAGCTGGGATTGTGTGTAGCAGTGGGAGCCAAATGGTTTCCAAGTGCTTCCCTGCCCGCGCCGCTGCCAGCAGAGCACGAGCCAGGTCCCCACGGGCCCCAGGAGCTGGGAACTCAGAGCAGGAGCTGGGGCTTGTCTCTGGAGCTGCCAGAACTCCGCTCCCCACAGGAGCACTGATGAGCTAGTGCTATGCTAGAAACTTCCCAGACCAATCTTTCTGCAGCAATGAGCCCGTGAAAGCCGGGACAGTGACACACTGCGGGCTGGTCCCAGTCTTTGAATCGATCTCCCCTGTCTGCCTGAACAAAGCCCCCCCTGACACAGACAGGTGAGGGCAGCACATCTGAATAGCCTGACACAAAGTAAAATGACTGCAGCCCTATCTCTCTTTGTCAAGTGTGTGAGTGGTGTTAAGCAGACAGTAAACCTGCCCGGGCTGTGGCAGCATCGAACTCCAGGGCTTTGTTAGCTGCCTGAGGAGGAAAGGGAAAAAAAACCAGAGTGCATTTGAATGCCTTGCAGGCTTTTTGAGCCTGGAATAGTAAGCTAGAAATAACAAGATTGCTATTATATATCATAATGGCCAAAAGCTTAGCAGGAATCCAAAAGGATTACCATTTCATAGAGTCAGAGAGAATATGAGGAGTTCTTGTTGTTTCTTGAAACAAAAGTGGATTGAGAGAGCTATAAAGCCACCTGCTCAGTACATAAACAGTCCTCGAGGGATGGGAGGTGGAAGGAGCCTTGCCGTTTGGAATTGGAGAACTCTACATTGCAGGATATCCCAAAAAGAGAACATAGAATCCCAGAATGGTTTGGGTTGGAAGGAAACTTGCAGACCATCCAGTCCCACCCCTGCCATGGGCAGGGACTCCTTCCACTATCCCAGGGTGCTCCAAGCCCCTTCCAACCTGGCCTTGGAAACTGCCAGGGATCCAGGGGCAGCCACAGCTTCTCTGGGCACCCTGTGCCAGGGCCTCACCTGGTCCTCATGTGGTCATCAAGATATGAGGGAGGGCCAAAAAAAGTGATGTTCTTAGAAGATTCTTCTTGGCCTAAACAGGTTTTTGCACCCTGAAACTGTTTCCAAAGGCACATGACACCATTGCCACCTGCTCGTGCTGTCCTCCACTGCAGTCAGCGTTTGGCCCAAAGCAAACAGTTCATGTTTCACTTCGGTGGCTGAAGGAGAAACCATCTGCTTTCCAACATTCAGCACATTAAAAATGCATTCTAGACTGGATATTTTATTAGTTACTCCTTTCCCTAGAGAGTGACATGATTGAAATCGGCTCTTTCACCAAGGTTTATCCTGATTTACTCAACTAAACCAACAGAGCACATGGCCAGCATCTTGCCCCCACAGTGACTTTCAGTGGCCACTGCCACTGGTCTGCCAGGAGCTGTGCTTGCTGGGACACCTCAGCTGTGTGTTTCTGACTTTGCTCTACTCTTCTCCTTTTATTTTTTGAAACATTCTTGATATGTAAGGCTCGGGGGTCTCTAATCTCACCTTTCTCTCTCCCTCCTAGTGTCTACCAGCTCGTTGTCAAGGAGGAGAAGCTGCAGAAAGCCCGGAGAGCTGCAGACATCATTGAGTGCTTCTCTGTGCCAGTGAGCTACAAGAACGCCTCCAGTCTGGACTCCCCACACTACTTTGCAGCCGAGCTGAAGCCCATCAACCTTCCTGTCACACAGCCCTTCACCGTGGGCGACAACAAGACCTACAATGGCTACTGGAACGCTCCCCTTTCCCCCCTGAAAAGCTACAGCATATACTTCCAGGCTCTTAGCAAGGCCAATGGAGTAAGTGCAGGGAAAACTGAGCCGGATCTGTACGTGTGGCTGCCTCTCCCTGTCCTCCTCATCATTCTCCTTCCTTCTCGATTGGATGCTGGTTTAACTTCTTCTTATTACCCTCTTACAGAAATCTGATGAAAATCAGGCATGCCATTACTTGTCCTTCACTCAGATCTCTCTCTAATGCTCAGATCCAATGAGAAATCTGTTGAGGACCCTGATTCTGCAAAGGCACATGTTGCCCTATGATTTACTAAATGAGCTGCTTAGAATTGAGATACTTTTTTTCTTATCCTTCCATAAGCATAAGTGTCAGAGTAGGGGCTATTGTGCTTTTAAAAGACATAATTGCAGTATCTTGATAGTTCACAGTGCTTGTGATTTTGGATGAGATGCTGTGAATTTGGATTACCTTGGAGCTTGCACTTGGCCATATCATAATGCAGCACTTGTGGTTGGGAGTTTCAGCTTGAGTAATTTAGGTACTGCAGAGGGGACTGTCTGCATGTCTGTCCTACCCCTCTGGAATGCTGTATTTTTGTATATCCTTGCTCTGTGATACTGGGTTTAAAATGCAGACTGCACAGGAAACATAGCCTGCCCTGTTCTCAGACTCAAATGACAAACACACAGTGCCACAGCAGACCCCATCCCACCACAGGAAAAGAGGAGGCCTCTCTTCCCTCTTCTTTTCCAGCTGAGGATAATTTGTGACCTTTTACCTCTCCCATTTCAGGTCAGTTCAGCAGTGTTCAGGCCAGATCCAGCCTCAGTGGATCACCTTCCTCCCCTTTGGCTCCCCAGTTGTTTTCCATTAATACATAACACAAGAGAATTTTCCACTCCGGCCTCATGAAGAGTCTTAGAGCATTAACAAGGCAGCACAAATCTGGGTAGCAGAGTCTGCTATTATTAGCATGTTTGCCAGTGCTTTCAGGAATTTAATTTTAACGTAGATAAATTCTCTACGATATCACCCCTGAGAGAGCAAAATTACAAAAATCAGTCAAAGGTGAATGGTGCAGGCTTTAGTGGCTTTTATACCTGAAATGCAGCTGCACATTGCAGAGGAGTGGGATGGTTTCACGGGGTGGCAGTGCCAGTGAGTGTTCACAACACATCTTAGTGCTTTACACCCTTCCTTTATCACCATTTTCCTGCAGAGCTTCAGCTGTGTGGCTGACAAGTACAAAATCTCTTCAACACTGTGCTGGTTTTCACCTTGGTTTCCTTTCTAGTCAATACAGTTTCCTTCCAGTACAGCTCAATTAATTCAGTTTTGGATTTGCCACTATAAAGGAAATTGTGAAATATATGTATATGTCTCTCTGTTTCTAGTTAGCTCCCCCATGTGTGATAGTTAATTGCTAGTGAGTGGATCCCCAGGGAAGAAGAAACTTTATTTGCTTAAGTACAATATGATATTCCATAAATGGGTTGTGTGAATGGCAGTGTAGGCTTCCCTTGGCATTCTGGATTCAGGCAGCACTGGTGTTCCTGCTTTTCCTGCATCTTTGGAGCGGGCAGGTTGCAGCTCACCGTACATTCCAGGTGCTAAGGACTCAGAAAAGGATGGCTTGCTTGGGCTGTCCTAACAGGAGCAAGATTCTAAAGGGCTTTTTAAGCATAAGTTAATCAAATAGTCTTAATGCAACAATGCACAGTTCATGGCAGGATAAGTGTCCACCCAGACAGAGTAAATTCCTATTTGAGAAAGCAATTTCCTCCTGTGGTAGTAATTCATATTTCTACAGTATATGCTTATATATCCTCAAAGTGCAGTGCTGTGGGTAAAAGTGTAGAGGAAATGCCCAAGAGTGTAACATGGATCTTCAGAGGACTAGCTGTGGTCCCTTCTGTTTCTTGGTAAAATCATTAAACCCCACATTTTAAACATTAGGGTCTTTTGCAGCCGTAAATAGTAAGTTCTTGTTCCGTTCCCAGAATTATTTGCAGGTATCGTTTGTATTTAAGAGTTCTGGGTTTTTCCTTCTCTTTAACCTAAGCAGCTTTGGCTGGTCTTCAAAAAGTCCTACAAATAATTATGGCTGTAAGATGGCATTTCCATCCCTGAAAGTGTCCAAGGCCAGGTTGGACAGGGGTTGGAGCAACCTGGGATAGTGGAAGATGTCCCTGCCCATGGCAGGGGGTGGCACAAGATGATCTTCAAGGTCCCTTCCAACCCAAACCATTCCCTAATTTTTGATAAGACACATCTGCAAAAAACCTGAAACAATAACAATTTAGCACAATTGAAGTAGAGCCTTATGTTCCCTCACACATGAAAAAACTTAACAGAACATTGCCACTCATTTTTTAATTAGGATTTTCTATAGTTCCATTAATCACTGACGGCTGTGGAATGATGAAATTTCTTTCCACACCTGGAACCTGCAATGAGAAGCCTTCATGCCGTGAACCAGAACATCTTCCTTTGGAAACACAGGGCTCTGGGGAGAGCTTAATTTGAAGAAACAGCCTGGATTTGGTCAAAAAGCTTGATTAGGAGGAGGTTAGGAGTGTTGTAGGAGTTCTGCATTGTTTGAGCTCCTCTGTACAGGGAGGGTTGTGCTCATTTGGTGTTCCCGTCTGCTCTGCAGCCATTAGCTCTGATTGTTACACTGAAAGGAACATAATTAACAGCTGGATGCAAAACAAGTGTGGCAGATTGCTGCAGAAGCAGATCTCGAGCTTTTCTGCCTTCTCTTGTGCGCTGTTGTACTTCTCTCAGGGTCTGAACGAAAGAGCTGCCGCTGGCTGGATCCATCTCGCGGGCACTTGGGTGCAGTTTGGTCACTGTGGTGCTGCCTCAAGACAGGAGTCGAAGCAGAACACGCATGAGACACAGTGGTGTTCAGCTTTGTTAGACAAAACGCTTCCAAATTGTGTGAACTCCCCTCCTAGGCACTGCTGACAGCCAGATGCTGAGCTGAAATGTGGCAGAGTTTGATGCGAGAGAGGGGAGAAGGAGGAAAGGGACACAGAAACTCCAGGTTTTGTGGCTGAGGGAGTGAGGAGCACCATTAATTACTGTTCAGTTGATAGGAGGAGTCAGCTCAAGAGGTGGCACAGAAGAAGAGGGGACACTTGGCTTGGCTGTGCTCTGGCAGGATCTCCAGACACTGTCACAGCCATCCAGGTAGGGATCTGATGTTTGATGCTTGTCCTGGTGCCACCTGCCACAGATGGCTGCCTGACAGAGCATGAAGATTTGCTTGTCTGAAAACCTTCCCTGAGCTCAGCCCCCTTGAAACTCCAGCCCTGCCAGTGTTTATAACTCTGAAAGGTGAGGCCAGGTTGATGACCCCGTGTTACTCCTTATCCTCCCTTATCCTTCTACTGGCTCAGTAATCAAAGTGAGATGTTGCAGGTTTGATTGTCCCCAGGTCTTTATCTGGCTCACTGCAGGTCTCTCCTTGCTGATCCAGCACCACTCTCCATTGGGGAGAATTTTTGGCTGCTATGTGAAACCTGCCTGAATTTTTGAGCAGCTCAGAATCCAGAGCTCCTTAAAAAAATCCTTTCTGGAGGTGCATTTTACCTCATTGAGTTAAAATGAAATCTGTAACGGCACAGTTGCAATCAATAACTCTTGGCCATTTTTCCTCTAAATGGGAGATGAGCAGGGGCCTGTGTAACACAGCTGGGGATGATGTGGGGGAAGCTGCCAGCTGCTCTGGCAGCCTGGTGGTCCAACAGGTGACTGATGTCTTCAACCCAGAATTGTGAAAAGTAGCACTGCAGGAATCAATGAGAATATTATTTTTTTTTGAGGGAATGATAGACTCTACCGAGATTCCTATTGATTTTTTTGCCTCTCTAATGACTTGTACTACATGCACAATCAGGCAGCTCATTATTATCAGGGGACTTGAGGCTGGATTTCTTGATGCTGACAGGTCTACTCACAGCACACAGCATTATTCTTCTGGGACGTTTCGGAGGTATGGATAGAGCTGCCAGCAGAGAGGTGCCATTCATCCCTGTGGAGATGGCCATGAAAAAAACAGGGAGGTGTTTGAGTTCAGCACGAGCTGTGCTCTGAAAGATGAAATGGCACCAGGGCTGCCTGCATTGCTTCTGTGAGCTACTGACCAGCTTTGGGGAGCTCTGTGTTCAGGAGGATTTTGGGTGTACAGTTTATCCACTTACATTCACTCTTTCTTAATCTCGTCTTGGAGCTCCTGGGGCAGAAATAAAGCAGCTGTGGAAACACTTCACTCTTGGTAAGCCCTTGTTTCCACATCTGGTTGACCAGAAGATCTGGACCTGAGTGTTTCCTGCACAGTAAATAAAATCCTCCTCCAGCCTACCTCACTTTTGAGATGCTGAGAGGAGTGAGTATCCAATGATCAACCACAGATCACTGAAATAACTTCCTATTGTAAATAATAAAAGCCCCAACCACTTTGTTAAACCTCTCTTCTCCAAATGACACAGATACTAAAAAAAGCTGATAATTGGAAAGGCAATAATAGGTTTGTCTCTGGAAGGAAATAGCAATTTCCTGAAGGTGGCAATAAAAATTATAGGGGAGTCTGTTGACCCTGCACAGACATGTTTTAAGACAGCAAACCACTGGCTGCAAAGGGATAAAAAAGAAACACACAGTGTAGAGCTCTCTTCAGCTTGGACGAAATTTGTTGAGGACCAAAAGAGCAATTCCTTAGGACTGGACAAACCCATGGTTTCTACCCTGTGTGAAGCAGGTTGCCAGCAAGCTCCGTGTACAGCTCTGGCACGTGGGGAGCTGAGGCCGAGGGGGAGAGTGGTGATTCCTTGTCTGGTCCCTGCACCAGCAGCAGATAAAATTGCCTGTTCCCAGTCTGTGCTGCCTAATGGAACCGTGCCTGTTGCAGGGCAGCCCCAGTGGCACATCTGGGGACAGTAGGCCCCACCGGTGCTGGCCGGTGGCTCTTCAGGCAAGGCAAGCGCTGTTTGACTGCTGTGAAGTCATAATCCTAGTAAAGGCAAGGAGAAATGGTGGGTGTGAAAACAGATGGATGGAAAAGCTTTGCTGCTTTCATTGTTCGTAGTCTGTAAACAGCAAGCTGTCAGTTTAAAAGAAAAGGGAAAAAACAAAAAGATCATGTGGCCTTTTAGGTTGTGAAGACGCAGCTGTCACACAAACATATGTCCTGCTGCCCTCGTAGCCCTTTTCTGCAGAATATTGTTCCCATCCAAACACTGAAGAGACAGAGGCAGAACTTGTCTTGTTATCATCCATTTCACTTGAGTGAAATGTGCATTTAGGAGCCTCAGTAATTAGCAGACTGCAGCAGCTCCTTTGCTTCTAAAGTGGAAGAATAAAGTGATATTAAAAGAATGTTTAAAAAGCCCTGGAAATTCAGGGGGATCTAAGGCAGGCTCATGGTGTGCAGTTTCCAGGCTGTGGGCAGGAGCTGTGTGGGCAGAGAGGGCTTGCCCAGCCCCTCAGCACAGGACCCTATCCAGAGGGTGCCCAGGCTGTGCTGATGGTAGGTGCAGGTCCTCCCTGCAGGAACAGGCTGCCAGCACCCTGAATCACAGAGCTCATATGTGTCCTTGGGGTGTGGGCTTGAAAATACAGCCAGGGCTCATCCTTGAGCTAGGGCACACCATAATCTTCTTTTATTCATAGGTAAATAAGTTCCAGAAAACAAATGTCCATAAATATGATGAGGTAGACATGTGGATGGGCTTACTCTGCAATGAAATTTCAGGATATGGAGCATGTTGGAAGGTGAGGGTTGGATCAAAGGCTGCACGATGTAGTCATAGAGTGTTTCCCTGTTCCAGGATCTCAGTTAAAATGTGCCTACATTGTTCCATTACTGTTTGGCTGTGAAATGTCTGCCTTAACCCGGCAGTGATACAGAGCTGGAGCAGTACTGGCATCCTAATTTAAGCCATTCCTGTGAGTTCAGCCATAATATGAAACAGATACGCTGAACATGTTGGCTCTTAGGTCATCATTAAGGTTGTTTTAGGTATATAAGGCCTTGTAAAACTTCTGTGGTATCATAAAATGGGAATTAAGTACTGCAGCATTTGAAAGAATGTTCAGAAACAGAGACTGAAATTTGGGGAATTATTTTGGGGTTTTTTTTTTTCTAAAACATCTATTGTTATCCCTTTATTTAATTATTTTTCTTGCCATTGCTTTAAGCAATCTGGATGGATCATTGATAATTACCTGCGTTGTTTATTCGTGCTTTGCTGGTGGCTGAAGAGAAGCACTTTGCAGTGATAGGACAAGAAGTAGTGTGTGCGAATTGAAAGATGGGAAATGTAGGTTAGGAAAAAAAAAGCATTGTCCCTGCCTACAGCACTTTAAGGTCCACTCCAACCCCTACACATTCTATGATCTTTACTGTGTATAGGAAAGCACCTTGAAGCAAAAGTAATATTTTTCATAAAACAAACATGGTTGCAGGAACGTGGTTTTACTGGTTTGTTTGGGGGGGATTGGGTTGGGGGGTTTTTTTGGGGGGGGAGGGGGAGAAGTGTATTTATTTTTCCTGTTTCTTGGTAAAAAAAATTCATGGAAACTTACAATTCTCCGTATCAACCAAAGAAAAATAGAGTAAATTTCAAGAGATCTCATTTTTATGAGACACCAAAGAGATGAGCAGTGGAAAGCAACAGAATAATCAGCCCTAATCTAGAATATGAACTAAATTCAAGTCTTTAAACTTTAGCAGCCCTGGGAGCTGGGAGCCTGGTGTCTGTGCAGGTTCTTTTACATTTTCCTTCCCAGAAGATGCAATTTGAAATGAAGTTCTGAAGTCCACGTCTTGTTCCTCTAGCCCTTGCTTTTGGCAGTGCCAGTTCTCCTGACAGCTGTGGCTGTGCTCAGTGCAGCCATCAGTGGATGCAGAGGCAAACAGAACAAATTCTGTCTTCCCAAATCACCCCATGGGAGGGTCTCGTGCAGGAATACCCACATGTTCAAATGAGATCACTCTAGACTCTTCTTTTTCCAGCACTGACTAATTTCTCCAGCTTTCTGTTACACTCAGAAACCAGCAGAAAGCAACAAATACACAAGAAATTTTTCCTCAACAAAATGTGAGCAAGTGTCCACCTACTTGTAGACTGCAAAAATCCTATCTTGTTATTTTTTATTTCACTCTTCATTGCTGATTTTCCAGGTCACCTTGTTGTAGATCAGAAACTACATCAGGATCTCTCTGAGTTCTGGTTCCCAGCATCATGTGCAGAGACAGCTCTGAAAACAAAGCTGTGGTTCTCCTTCTCCATACATCACAAGCAGCAGGAAAGACTTTGGATTTCCAGAATAACTGGCAATTCAAACTCGTTATCCAGGAGGCAGAGGAGAGTGGGGAAGCTCTGTGTGCAGCTGTGGTGACTTTGCAGTGCCAATGTTTGTGCAGGTTGTGCAGGGGAGCTGCTTTTAGAGGGACAAAGGGGTGTAACCAAAGAGATGTCTCTGGTTTACTGGGATAGCAGGGCTTCAGTCCCACTCTGGAGCTATATGGCTGGGAAATAGATATGGTTTGTCCTGGGGGGTCCAGGAATTCCTTCAGAGAGTTTGAAGGCAAGGTCAAAGGCAGGGCTTGTCCTTCTGAGTATCTCATTGTTTTTAGACTCCACACAGGGTGGTTTATATCCAGATTGTGTAGCACCATAGAAAGGCATCAGAGGGAATTGCTCCTGCGATTCCCAGTGTGTCCCAGCATGGATCCTGCAATCATCCCTTTCTTATGTGCAACAAAAGTGTGAGGAGAAAGGCACAGTGGGGCTGTGTGTGTCTGCTCCAGCCAGGGAGGATTTGTCACAGATGGAGCAATTTTCTCCAAGAGCAAATTCAGATTTCCACAAGGTTTGTCCAGTCGTTTGAGGATGGAGAAGGTGCCCAGCAGTGCTTTGCTGGGTTGTTGTTTCCAGAGCACAGACAGCATCCATATTAATGGCGCATTGTTAACACAGTAATTTATGCTGGATTCATTACACCTGAGACGTGTAGAGGCATAAAGTGCTCTGCAAAGCCTGCAGCAGATTCGAGCCTGGCAGAGGCAGCTCTTTAACCAAGCAGCACATCCCCATTTGGATGGCAGTCACAGGCTGGACAGCAGCAACCCCTGCCAGGAAGGGCTGTGCAACGAGGAGCTGGGGACTCCACAAAGGTTGTGTTTGCAGCGGAGGTGGCCTGAGAAAGCTGCCGAGTCCGAGCTGTTCGTGAAGCCAAACACAACATTCGGATCCAAGTCCTGTTTCTGCAGCTCTGCAGGCTCCAGGGTGGGTTGAACACAAAGCGTTGGGTTTTGTCCCGGCTCTGCAATGAGGAGCTGCAGTGGTGAGGGTTGTTAGAACAGCTCGTTTGGCAGAGGCAGCAGCACAGAATGTTGGTCTGCTCCACATCCATCAGAGAGCTGAAATATTCAAATGACTTCTTCGGTGTCTGTTTGCCATGTGTTTAAATAAATACCCAATTTGCAAAATTTGCGGTAATGGTGCATGAAAATGAGATGTACAGTGGCGTGTACTTTTGACCCAAGGCTTGTCAGTCTATTAGAGAGCAGGTCATTTAGCTGGGAAATTCTATTAGCTAATCAGCCACTTCCGTGGGACCCATCACTCACACATGGAGCGTGGAGAAATGTGCTGTCACTCCCAACTTTTCAATACTTAAGGGAACCAACTGCAGGCAAGCCCAATAGTGTGGAGTGTTTCATGCAACAAAAACTGTTGGTGGTATTTCAAAGATGAAGTGCAAGAAAAGATACATATTTTTAGTGGCTTTTTAAAGGAATGTATGTTTATTGTAGATGGGCAAATGACACACTGTGATGTTTTCCTATATATTTTTCTTGTGTTTTTTTTATTTTTCAGGAAACAAAAATCAACTGTGTCCGGCTGGCAACAAAAGGTATGTGGGTCTCTCTTTCCTGCAAAACATAATGCCAGAAATGTAAAAAATGCAGTGGTGGCACAACTTGATTACAGTTCCTAGCCGAAGAACCAGCCTCTTTATTTCCTTTTTGATTTTATTTTTTTTAAAAGGAAGATTGCAAGGCAGAACAACAACTTCCAGGACCACTCCACTATATTTGTGGCCTCTGTTATTTTTTTAACGCAGGGTATAATTCTCTGTGGTTCCTCCTTCCCCTCATTCTGTTGACAGCTTTTCTGTCCTGAGGACTGTTCTTGCTGTTGGCAGAACATCACTGAAAAAGTGACATTAACTTCCTATTCAATTTGTTCTCTCCACAACTGTACAAAGTAGATAAGAGGAGATCTCGTGTAAGCCGAACCTTGTACACAGCGGGGCACAATTCTTACATCACACCATTTTCATGGTGCAATTGAACAAACCAGGAGAGAGCATTCCTGATGCTCATTTTGGGGAGCTCAGAACAGACCATGCTGATGGGTGACACAGACCTCAGCGAGCAAACCCGAGACAGACAGCCCCAGGTTGGGTCACAAGGTGCAGCTCTTGAGGGACCAACAGTGACAATGTCTGAGCTCCTTCTTAGAGTTTACAGCTGCTTTTAACAACTCTTCTAAAGATTGCAAAATCACCCCAGGGGCTGCTTTTCCAGAGAAGATGTCAGACACCAATTTATTTGTAACACAGAGGAGTAGCTGCAAAAAGATTTCCCCAGCACATGTTGTAGTCTCCCAAGGAGCTGGAGGGAAATGCTGGGGTATTGCCATGGGCTGTGCTACGGATGACTCTCCATTCCCAAATTTAGCTTTGCCAGCTCGTGCTTTGCTGTCATGTGAAATACCTGCATGGCTGCCTGTGGAGGCTTTGGAGAGTTCACCAAAATTGGCAGGAACACAGAAATCCTTTGAGGCACCATCCCATTTTTTTGCTATTGCTTTCCCTCCTTTCTGACCTGTGGCAGAAGTTAATGACTTCAAGGTCCGTTCTCCTGATCCTTTCTGCATCTGCACTTGCAGAGGAGTTGGGAGGGCTCAAAGAAACCCCATTAACCATTGGACAGCAGAAGAGGACATTTTCCCTCTCCCTGTGGAGGTGTCCCCAGGCTGTCACAGCCAGGCACTGGGGTGGCAGGTGCTGCGTGAGGTTCCCTCTGTGCAGCTGTTTTCCCTGCCCAGACTGGTGGGGCTGTAAGCAGTTGTGCCACCACTGAAAGCCGAGGAGGAGGAGCCATTTCTCCCCTTTCTCCTTCTCCTCTGTGGCTCTGGTCCTCCCCATACCCTCTTGTTCCTTTCCTGTTTAAAAGTTCCTTGTAAAATCTTTATTTAATTCATGCTCTGGGTTACAAACATTCTGTGTGTCTTGGTCTACGTGTCTCCTTCCTCTCAAGTTTTCCCAGCTGGTAGTGATGTGACCATTTCAAATACCTGATTTTGGCTTTCTGGTGGTAGAAAGAGCAAGAGCAGGACTGGGTAAAATCAATCTCCACAAGCTTTCCCAATAGCATGGTCTCTTCGTGAGATCAGAGATACTGGATTAATTAACTTTTGGAAACCTGTAGTTCCTTCCATTTCAGTTGTTCATTTTTCTGGAGCTGTGGAAGAATGTTGTCATGCTAGCAGGAAAGATATTTGCTCTGCGACTATTCAAAAGAAAATAACTTGTACAGCTTGAAAAATCCCATTCTGGCATGATTTTGTTGGCACACTCTGACTTGGGTACGTCAGCAAAATGTCCCATAAGTGTTTGACCTTCAGCTGACTTCTGCAAACGGAGATAATTTTCATTAACCTTGTTAGGTCACCAGGAAGAGTCACTGAGCCACCCAGTCAATGAGCCACCCTCATTCTGCTGTTTCTGAATGTCATCTCTTTTGAAAAAAGAATCTCCTGCTACGATTAATTTCATAAGAGATACAAAAGAGATAGGTAGAGCCTGAGGATGTCTAGAGCCACTGCTTTTTGGTGATCTTTTTCTTTAGGTTTTTTCTTCATTGACTTGAATGGAAAAGGACAAGACATCATGGTAGTTCTAGTGTTTATTCTCGCTGTCTCAATTTATATCACTTTTGATTTATATCACTTTTGATTCATATCACTTTTGATTTATAGGTAGATATCTTATTCCTCTGCGTGGAGTGCAGAAATCTCTGTGGAAATTCTTTTCCTCTTGCCCTCGCTCTGAACTGCAGTGCTGTAATTCCCAGTGCCTGGCCCTGAGCAGGGCCCCTGGACTGCCCCAGCTGTGGCTGGCCTGGGGCAGGTTTGGCTCTCCCGAGGAGCAGTGCTGGGTGCAGCTCCCAGGCAGGGCAGCACCACGGGCTGGGGCTGAGAAAGCCACAGGACGTGCTGCTGCTGGCACTTGAACAAACAGCTGAACAAAGTGGTTCTGTGAGCTTTCCCATCCTTTCAGATTTCCATATATCCTGAGGCTGCATTCCCACCACACATTAACTCCATATGGACAAGGGGACCAGCCCCTGGAGAGGGCTGTGGTACCTGCCCTCTCTCTGCCGTGTGCCAATGCACAGACACACAAAACTGTAATTACATCGTGTCCTGATCAAAGGCTCATAGCTGGGGTGTTCTAGATGACCTCCTGTGTCTGTGCTGTCTTCTGTCTGCGCATTATATCGATTATCCTTAATGGCATTGCCCTGTACTCCCCTTTATTTGCATTGGTGTTTTTCTGAGGATAGAATGAGCAAACCTGAAGTCTGCCTTGAACAGAATCAACAGAGCTGACAGTGAGGATGCCACTCTGGTGTCTTTGCTAGGAATCAGGGAAAAAATACCCTTTTTTGGAGTCAGGATTAATGTCAGCATTAAAAGCTCTGCTTTGAGTTGGTACCAGAGGAAAAAAAAACATATTTTATTTTGATGCAAGAAAATAAATGCATACTACTGGTGCCAGACGAAATGTTCATTTTGGAATAGAGGCCTCATTTTCCCATTCCTAGACATTTGACACTGCAGCAGCTCCATTAGCACCAGTGAAATGAGTTCTGATTTACACCAGTGACAGGAAGATTAGGATCGAGGCGTGTTTGAGCAAGGCAAGTATTCTCTTGAAGTACTGGATTAACAAGGGCACTAAACGTGAGTGTGGGAGTAATTAGGCAGTGAAATGTGTTAGGCATGTGTTACTGGGGGATTGTAACACATCCTGGGTGTTGCTGCAAGGCACCTGCTCAGAAGCTGAGTCGCTTAATTACTTGAGAGACGCACGGGGCTGTTCCACTCCTCCAGCAGGCTGCCCGGGAATTCGCTTTTCTGTGCCCCATCACCAAGAAAAGGAAAGCAGAGAACTCCTTAAAAAGTGGTTTAGTCCACTAAAACAAAATTTTTGGAGGTTTCCCAGTTTTCTTCCCTCCTCTTTAGCAAGAAACAGGCTGCTCACATCAGCCCCTTTCAGTCCAGCCCAGCTCCCTGCAGGAGCTGCTTCCCAGCTCTCCTGTGGTGCTCCCTCTGCGTGGTTCCCTGTGTGCTGCTCCTGGTTAGATGAACTTGATTCTTGTGGTGGCAAGAAAAAACTCTCAAATCCTGTTGTATTGGGTTATTAGATGTTGGGAGGAGGGGGTGGCATCAGCAGTCCTGAGCACCCGTTCCTCCAAAGCAGAGGCAGCAGGTTCCCAGCTGGGCCAGCACATCCACCGAGCTCACTGCCCTCCATCCTGTGCCTCCGTGGAAGGGCTGGGTGGTGCCCGTGGGAAGGGCCAGGGGCAGGGGCTCACTCAGCCTTTGCTGGATGATCCATCAGAAAGCTCCCTGCGTTTGTCCAGTCTGTGTAGCCATCCCACACTCTGCCGGCATGTTAAACATCGTTAACCTTTTGTATCTACATATGTATTGATTTTCAGATTCATTGGTCTCAGATCTCTTGCCACTTCCCTCCTCACATGGGCCACTCATTTTATTTTTTTTTTTTTAATTACTGGACTAATGTCATCTTTCACAGCATTAGGCACTTGGATGCATCTCATTAACATAAAACAATCTTTAAAAATGTTTATAATTAAACCCCAATTTACCAGCTCTCTGCCATACAATTTTCATTCAGATGGGTTATTTATAGGTTTTGCCATTTGGTTTCCTTGACAGCATTTGTTTTAATATGTCCCATTCTTTCTGAATTAACTGACTTGTTCTCCCTGTCTTAAAGCAACATATTTATATCGACACTTTATTAGAGAAAATTGCAACCTCTTACCAAGAGCGAGCGATTACCTCTTGTATCCCTAAAGTGCATTAAATTAATTTCACAGTGTAATTGAAACCAAGGCAGAGGGCTCATTAATGGTTCCTTATCTCCCGATACTCATTTCTTCTTTCCTTAAAATGTGAGTTCTTGCAAATGAAAGAATGGAACTATAATAACCATTATGAGGTACATTTTTATTTTTTTTCCTTTTTTTTTTTTCTTGTGCATGCTGCCTGGGAACCATTTTGCTTGTTCTTAGCAGTGCTAGGTAGACAACAGGTGACCACGCGAAACCCGCCCAGCCTCTTGAGCACAGGTGATTATCAGTTCAGGAAAAGGAAAACTGGTCAAACTTCCAGAGGTCTGAGCAGCTTCTTGACTTCTTGTTTAATACTTGTTTTGCATGAGAAATTACTTTTACAGTTACTCCAACTACAGTACCAAGGGGGACGGTGCTTTCGTGGCACTCCTTCAGTGCCGAGGTGGAGATTTGCCTGTGCTGAGGGTCAGCTGGGGGGCTCGGCTCCTTTTAAAGCTCCACAGCAGCACTTGAGTGTGATGGAAGAGCCCCATGGACCCCCTCTGCACAACCTGAGTCTCCCCCTGAGCGTGCACAGAGCTCAGCTTGCGTTTCCAATTAAAGGAGCTGTGCCCTTTTCTGGGGCTGATGATTGCGCTTGTTCTTAGACAGCTGAGTCCTGCTGTCGGGGAAATGATGGCAAGAAAAGGAAAACTTGATTCTGAAAACCGTCTGTAGAAGAACAGAGGAGCTATAGAAACTATAGAAACTGTAGTTTCTATAGAAACTTCTGCTGGAGCCAGAGATGCTGCAGAATTGAGCCTCAGCAGCACCAAGCTGCTCACCGTGGGGAGTAAAGTCACTCACAGTGGGGAGGTTCAGAACCTCTCAAGAGTTTTGCAGTTTCTATCAGAAGGAACTTGGAGGTCTGTGTGCCATAAAATTGCCCCATCATATGTAACACTGGGACCAGGATCATCAGGAACTCCAGAAAATTTAAACATAGAGAGGAGATTCCCAGCTTGTGGAAATCGGTTCTTCTGCTTCGGCCTGATGTGCACAGAATGAGTGGCTGGGATGTGACAGGGTTACATGAGATTAATGGGAAAGGAGGGCTGGTTTTTCAGTTTTTAGATGGATTACATTTCTCTAGGAATATTCCTCTCCCAGTGCTGCATGGATATTCCTGCCTAGTTATGACTTCCTCACCCACAGTTATTTCAACTGCACGTCAGGAAAGCTGTGATGATACAGGGGCAAAAAGGTGCTGGGATTACTGAGAAATTCAAATGCACTGGGAAAAAAGGTCTTGATTTTTGGTAGTGCATCAGCACAGGAAGAAGGAAACTTCCTGGGAGAACTGAGATCTCAGTACAGAACCTGGGTCTGAAATGTGGCCAGGGAAATCTTGGGTTGGGCGTGAACTGCAAAAAAATCAGTGAAAAATAAGGGAAAAGTTCCTTCCTGTTTGCACACAGTTTTGCTGCATATGAAAACTGTTCATTTAATAACTCCTGCTCCCTCAAATTCATTGAAGAGGCTTCTTTTGTTTCCTGAAATGCATTCTGGTTTTGTAGACAGCTAATGTATTTTTTAAACAGATCTAATCCCACTTCAAATCTGTTTGTTACTGCATTTTGTCTTCTAACACACTGGAATATTATTCCTTTGACAGGTTTATTCTGTTTTGCGCTATTTATTTCAGAGGAGTTTATCACACTTTTTAAGTTGAATGAGTGAAAATGTTTGGTTGGGTTTTTTCCTGAACAAATTTCTGCCTTCTAAAAGTTACTTTTTAGCACAAATTTGTGTATCAAAATCCCTTTAGGGGCTTCCTTATCCCAGAGAGCTAAAGGCACAGCTTTGAGTTAGTGCAGAACCTGGTGCAGAATGGGATGAGGCCAGGAGTGACCTGAGTTTGGTATCTCCAGCCCAGTGTCCAGAGGTCATTATCTACTCCAGAGCTCTGCTGCATTGCCAGACCCTAATCTTGGGCTCCCCAATTAAAAATAAGCAGCTGGAGGGAAGGGGAGAAGAGGCACAGTGTTTAAGATAAAATTTGGGATAGTTTAGCAACAGGAGACTGTGAAAACCTCACCTTTGTAATTCAAAGCATCCACTCCCAGGACACGAGTAGCTTCAGGAAAGAAAAGTCTTTGGAAAAATGAAAATAAAATATATTATAGCTGTGTGAGCCAAGCCCTCCAGGAATCAAAGCAGACGAGGATTTACCTCGAGCTATGTGGAGGTTCTTGTCCCTTTTCAAGCCCCCCCGGTGGGAAAGGATGCTCTTGGCCGTGTGTTGGGGCTGGCCCTGCACCCCTGTACATTCATCTTTGTTTGCAGATAAATTGGTAGCCAGATAAAAGAGTGGAAAGTAAAGAAAAGTCAGTAGTTGGACGTGAAAGCCACAAGTGAAGGTCAAATTAAGAAAAGATTTCCTTTGGTTTTGTTTTACTTGGTTTGAATGCAGGGAGCATTGGACGATTCCTCGCGTATGAAATTTAGGGGCTTGTTTTTCATCTCTTCTGCTTGAAAGTTTGCAGGAAGAGCTCTTCGAATGTCCCTTGAAGCCTCTTCTGCACAGGGGCTGAGAGATGGCACAAGGAGGGGGCAGCTGCATGGGGGGAGGCAGGAGGGGGCTCTCATGGTTTAGAGGACAGCGGTGTTTCATGTTCCTGACCTTCACAGCCTCACACCAACTCACTTGGGTGATTTTTTATCTACATTTCCTCATATCTGCAGATCCTTTCTAAGGTGGGTCAGCCACTGGGAAGGTATTGCAGATCACTTAAAATGAACATAAACAGATTATCATTGTCAGTGTCCTTTAACAACACTTCCAAAGGCATGAGAGACCCAGGACTGTTACAAATACATTATGCCTGTTTCATTAAACAGATTTTTTTCATAAACCAGTATTCAGAAACAGGGTTGATATTAATGAGCTGCTGAGCTTCTCCAGGAGCTGGACATTTTAAAAACTGTATGGTTGCATTAGGATATGTGATAAAATCACAAGGTAGGTGTGAGACTGATTTGTAGTATTATTGTAGAGGAAGGAGAGAGATCTTGATTCAGACGTGCCTGAAAGTGCTGCTTCAGCTTGGCAGAGCACAGGAAGCATCCCGGTGTTCCATGCAGCACACGTAGAGTGTGTGTACACAGACTCCTAACCCTGCCCCGCTGACTCCCTTTTGCTGGAAGAGGGCTTTTGCTGTGAGGGAGAGTTCTCCTTTCCATGCTGCTCACGCAGCTCAGGGTGAAGCCTCTCAGGGCAGGTTTTTGTAGGTCCCCGTGGTACTTGAAGCACCTTCGTCCAGTTGGGCTCAAAAGGTGATTTTATTTCAGTGTTCCCTTTCTGTTCACCTCTGGGCTTTGCTCCCTGGTTTTGCAGCTTCTGCAGCTGCTGTGGGTGTGGATTTTTCATGATAATCATGATGAGAGCAGGGTAACTGCTTAGAGGGGGCTGACTGGGGCAAAAGTCAATAATTGTAGTAAATCTGTTACATATCCATAACACTGTCAGGCACTGAGAAATTTTTGCCTGGATCAGGTTGATCTCCCTGTGTCTAAGACTTTACAAAAATTAAGTGACATCTGTAAATTTGAACTTGTCATATTGATAATTGTATTTGTTTCCCATTTTTATAATTTCGAGCTCGTTTTTAAATACAGTACTGCAAAAGTGAAGAGTTAAAACAGAAACATGCTCTCACCCCCGACCCATCACATCACTTGTTGGCATCACAGCATCTCTCTTTAGCTGAGCTCTTCTTTCAGGGAAATGTTAATAACCTTTCTTATTCTTGGGGACCTTTGTCTGCCTTTAGCACAAATTAAGTGCTCCTGTTCTGAAGAGAGAGGAGGAAAAATAGGAGGAGAAGAGAAAAGCCTTTGTGGTGGATTTGCCTGGAATCTCCAGAATCAATTATTAACTTACAGCTATTTTTTAATTCTCACTCAGCTTAGCAATGCTGATCTTGATGCCTCACTGTGTGTTTACCCTCATCCTCCTACAGATTCCACCTGCAAGCCTGAAAATCCCTCATACAAATTCTGGTCTGTCTTTCTCTCCAGGACTGTTTTGTTTTGCTGCTCTCTCCACTCAGAATATGGTTGAAAGCTTTTGGCTCTCATCATTCTATCTATTGCTTTTGAGCTTTGTTAAAGAAATGAGTGTATCTCATTATAGTCTTAAGCCTGTGCTGTTTGCAGTCTTCAATAACTGGAGGTTGAAAATTGGTGTAGTGACATTGTGTGTGGTGATCCTCTTTGTGATATTCCTTTTTTAATAAATTGCAACAAAGAAATAGCCAAAGTGGAACCTGGCTTTTGGATCGATGAGCTGTTCCACTTGGCTGGCTCATGGTACATGGAGGCACCAGCATCATGCAAAGTTTTTTTTTAGTCCTAATACCCTGCTGGAGGGTGTGGTGAGCTGACACCCAGGGCTGGTGCTGGGTGCTTCCACATCAGGATGTAAAAAGGTGCCTTTCCACCTCTTATCTCAGCGTTATCACTCCTGGAGGTACCTGTCTGCCCTTGTTTGCACGTCAGACTGTGTTTTACAGATACTATCAGGAGCTGAAAACATGAGGGAAAACATTTCTGCGTGCAGAGCTGCTTTAATAATTTGTAGGCCGCTCACATAGAAGGCACCATAAAAAAATAAATAAAGGAAATCATGTTTACAAGTGATTTGAGAATAGCTGTCTTTTGAATACAAGCCTCTAGGTCTATTAGGAGATTTTACATGCAGCCCACTGCCTGGCCATTATGTGCTGCAAAGAAATTACTCTGATTGTGCAGATCATTTCAACACATGATGACTGGGAGCCCAATATTTTTCATTAATTTTTCTGGGTTAAATAATGCTCTGAAGTCATTTTTCTGATTGTTTTTTGTTCCAAGAGTGAATTTCTCTCTTAAGAAGCTGTGTTCTTAGGTGTTACAATTTTGAAACCACAGCTCATCGTTGCCAGGCTTGTCCCCTTGCTGGGTCTTTCCTGTCACCTGGTGGTGGCTGAGCCTCCCATTTCTTGTGTTGCTTCTCTCATTTTGTCCCTCCCTCCATCACACTTGCATTGCCCTTTTCCTGATTCTGAATATTTGACCCAGCTGCCCTTAGAATAATTTTATTTCCTTTCTTTTCTCCTCCTATTAAGCTTTGGGATGCTTCTCTCTCCTACAGTGTCTTGGCTATTGGTGATTGTGGTACCACTTCCATCACAGGATTTTGTGCCTCACCAGCTGGAAATCTCACATAAATACCTGACTTTTCCTCCTGCTTATGGATCTCTTGAATTCTTTTTCCTGCCAGTGTCATTTTTTTAAATGCAATGTTGTAATTGCTGCTTGAAGTAAAGAATGTTTCAAATTGCAGTTTGTGAAATAGGTTTCATGGAAGAAACTTGGATTATCAGCCCTGCTTAGCTACATGCACTCAGTAATCATTCTTTCCTGGTTATTTTTCAGAGTGCCACCTCCACAGAGGAGGTTGCTTTATATCTGGTGGCTTATTTTCAAATAATAGACCTGTGCAGAAATTGCTGGGAGAGAGATTGCCATGGTGTCTTTCCCTTAGATGCCACTGCTGGTTTTCCCCCAGAGGGTGCTGGGCACTGCCCAGGCTCCCCAGGGAATGGGCACGGCCCCGAGGCTGCCAGAGCTCCAGGAGCATTTGGGCAGCGCTGCCAGGGATGCCCAGGGTGGGGTTGTTGGGGTGTCTGTGCAGGGCCAGGGGCTGATTTGATGATCCTGATGTGTCTTTTCCAGCTCAGCTTATTCTATGATTCTATGAATCAAGAGCAGCATGGCCAGATTAGACCTTAATTAAAACCTTAATTAAACCATCAGTGTGTGATGATCCAGAAACCTGACTTCTCATGGGCTGATGATTGGGACAGCTCTGGGAAACTGGCCCTTTGTCCCTGCTCTGCTCTCCTTGCATCTCTGCAGCATCACCAGAACTGTATCTCCCACGGATGTGCCTCCTGTGCTGTTTTCTGTCTCACTGCAAGATGCTGGATCTGGGAGTTTTGAAGGGGGTTGAAGAGAAACAAAGTAAATTGGGTTGCTAGGAAAGGTCTAAAATGTTGACTGACCAATGGAGTGCTGGGTGAATGTCAGTGCCTGTGAAAGTCAGAGTCAGGCCACTGCTCTGGCCCCTGGGATGGTGCATTTTGTACACTCCATAAATGAGTATCTCTGAGAGCAGTAGCCTGGTGGAGTAGATAAGGCACAGATAGGGAGTCAGGGGACCCACAGTCTTCACTGCTCTGGCACTGCCTTCTATCATTTGCCTTCCTTATTAAGAAAGCAAGCTTAGGGCAGAAAGTTGTCCTGCTTCGTGTTAGTGCAGAGTAATGGGGGCCTGACCTCAGCGGGGGCTCTGGGTGCCACTGAAATACCCACACTAATAACAGTGGTGACCTGCTCTGTGTCTTATTATTCCAGCATCCAGCTTCTGTTGGAAGGAACAATTCATTCCAGGAAATGTGGTGGAAGTAACCACATAGAAAACAAAGTTTGTTTTCATTCCTTTTTAATGCCAGCAATATATAAACATGGTTTTTCAGAGAGAAAAGGGTGGCCCCTCAAGTACAGTAGCACAGAGCTTTGCAAGTGTGTTTAAAGATGTTTGTATGAAATGGCCATCTGAGCAGTTTTCATGGGCTGCTGTGCTCAGAGGATTTCAGATCCTGCATCTCTATAAAGGAGAGAAGCAAAACTGAATTCTAAAACAGCATTTCTGTCAGGAGCAGCAGAAGTCATCTCCTGCAAAGACAAGAACAGCTCACAGAGCTCCTGCTCCCAGGATAGGAATGTTCTTACCTACAGCTGGTGGTGAGGCAGGTGGGAGTACAAACAAGCAGAGATTTAGGCATCTGCAAGGAAAATATGCCAGAACAGGCAGGAAAACAATGGAATTTTGTAATAATGTTTCATTGCAAGGCTTTGAGAATCCCAGAGCCAAGAATCTGCTGACACTGTCATACTCTCCATTCCTAGGCACTATTAGCTGAGACAACTTACAAATGGTTGGGCTGGCAGCCTAAAGGAATTGTTGGCCTTTGCCAAGAGAGATAGAAAGAGTTGCCCAGAAGATTGGAGTGAATCGGTCACCGCGGTGTGGAGGCGTCAGGATGGATAATGAGCCTTTCTTCTCCTCCTGGAACTGCAGGAGCCTGCAGTGGGGTGGGAAATATCACATAAAAATGCTCTGACCACACATTGCCTGGAGTAACGAGCAGCAGCCTGGCAAAATCAAACCAATAGGGTGGATTAGAAGATGGAATTGACAGCACATTCTTATTTCTTTTTACATGGCTCACATTTCATGAGGGTATTTGGATGGTACCAAAATGAGGAGGGGCGTCTGACTGTGCTGTTTATAGCAGAAAACCATTCTCCAACACCTATTATTTGGGGTCATAGGAGTAACTGCAGCTCAGCTGAGGGATAATTTGGAGTACTTCTGACTTGCACTTCAAATGAATAGAGTTTTAGCCATTTTCAGGGAGAAATTGTACCTTTCTCATTGCCTTTGTTGTGTGACAGCGTGGGGATTGCCTGTCTGATGGTGTGTAGCTCACCTCTCAGACACATTCACTGCAGGATTGTGGGAGAGGTTGTCAAATAAAGATGGAAATATGCAACTGATACGTTACTTTATTTTCATGCTCAGGAATCCCATTAATGCATTTCAGACATGTGAGCACAGAGGTTATCAGTGAACTCTTAACTGAATGGGCCAATTGGTGAATGCAGCAGAATAGTAGAGTTGTCAGGGGCAAAAGCTGAAAATTACACGTGTGATTCCAAGAGCCAGCCCTTTTTGCTTGGTAAATATTGTGTTTTTCTCTGGCTGAACTAGATTAATGTCTTAGCTGTGGGAGAATAAAATCATGCTTTTATCACTGCATCATTTCTTAAAGCACATGCAGTTTAACGTGTGGCAAAGAGGCAAAACAGTAGCACAGTGACAGTAACACTGCTGTCTCACCAACTCATGGACTTGATTGGATATTATCTCCCCGAGCAAGTGACTTCATGAACAGAAGTGATTCAGATTTCCTGAAGGTCAGCAGCACAGAGCTGTTAAAAGAGCAAAACATTATGGTCTTCTGATGTCAGCCCTCTGTCTTCACCTTTGATTGCCTTTCCCTTCCACGTTTAAGCTGCAGAGGAAGACCTGGCTGGCTCCAGCAGCAAAGGTGAAGCCCAAGATAAGAGTGGATCTCGTGTAACATGAATTCATTTAACTCTGTGAACTGCAGTGGTGATATTTTTAGGAGCAGTTAAGTGTAACAGGAATATAATGAAGACAAGCTTACTTAGTCTTTAGAGTAGCCATGACTCAAATCTTGTGGGGCTTTCTAAATCAAGCTCAGTGGCTTAAGCTATATCTGGAAAAATTCTGTGCAGCAAGTGGTGAAGTCAGCAGAGCTAAGGTCTGTACTGAGCACTGCTGAAATGGTCTCAGCAACAGGGGAGAGGGCAGCTTTCTCCAAGGTGCTCAGTGCAGGGAGAAAAGAGCAGAAATGCTGTGCAAATAATGTTCCTAAATATGTTTTATTTTCAGGTGTGTAGATTTCACTTATTAAAAGAAACCAAAAACAACAAAACCAAATAATTTCAAATAGAAATTATGCTCTTTTGTTTGGGCTAAAAAAGTCATGCCTGGAGTACATTGGGTGATGTGTGGGGGTGCTGAGGCACTGGAATGGGTTGTCCAGAGAAGCTGTGGCTGCCCCATCCCTGGAAGTGTCCAAGGCCAGGTTGGATGGAGATCCAAGGTTCAACCTGGTCTAGTGGAAGGTGTCCCTGCCCATGGCAGGGGGTTGGAATGAGATGGGCTTTAAGGTCCCTTCCAGCTCAAATCTTTCCATGATTCTGTGTGGAAGGTGCTCTGTATGTTGGATTAATGTTATAATGGGATATTTAAAAAAGCCAGGCCTCCAATACACTGAGAAACACAAATATGAGCTGATTTTAGAGGGAAAAAAGTTTCTGCCCGAAGTATTATTATTATTATTATGTGTTACTGTGCACAGTACTCCAATGAGTAAGGACTGCAAGTCCATTTAAACTATTTGAGATTAAAATTAGAACTGTTCTCTTGTTTCTGGGTGCATGCTGAGTGCTTCAGAAGAGTAAATGCCCCATTACAGTATAACTTAGTAAAATATTAGAGTCATTTGCACTACACTGGGATTTTACACCCTATTACTGCTCTGAATTATCTGTCATTAGCCCTCATTAAAGGCAGATTTGGTTAGATGGACAATTGTCTATTGCAATTTGATTGCAAATATGTTGTTAGGCTTTGAAATGAATATTTAAAGTGGATCATTGCACAGTTTCCCTACAAATTCTTTTTTTTTTATCTTGTCCTTCCTCTTCCTCCATCTTTTAAGGAGCTTCCACCCAAAATTCCAATGCAGTGGAACCAGAAAAGCAAGTTGACAGCACGGTGAAAATGGCTGGAGTTATAGCTGGTCTCCTGATGTTTGTGATTATCCTCCTGGGAGCAATGCTTACCATCAAGAGAAGGTAAGTTTCTGCTTTGCTTCCATCTTGACCCTCCTAACTTCTTCTGAAAGAAGAATAAATAAAGATAAAACATTCTTTTTGTGTGACAGAGGGCAGCAGTGAATGCCTGTTTACATAACACTGACACTGAGGGTTGTAGGCCCAGAAGAAATACCAGTTCTGGGAGACCCAGAAACAAAAGAATGGTTGTTACTGCAAAGAGATAATGATAATTAAGTGATAATTAATGGGAAGGGATAAGTCACGAAGTAGCATGGAGAAGTACAAAGGGATAAAAGGAGCACCTCTCCCAAGAGGAAGGGCTGAGAGAGTTGGGATTGTTCAGACTGGGGAAGAGAAGCTTTGGAGTGACCCAGCTGTGGCCTTCCAGTGCCTGAAGGGAGCCTACAGGAAAGGTGGAGAGAGACAACGTACAAGGGCTGGGAGTGCCAGGACAGGGGGGAATGGCTGCAAGCTGCCAGAGAGGAGGTTTATGTCAGATATCAGGAAGAAATTCTTCCCTGTGACAGAGGTGAGGCCCTGGCACAGATTGCCCAGAGAAGCTGTGGCTGCCTCATCCCAACCTTTTATCAACACTTGAGTTTTCTGATTTTTTGGTTGTCACAGCTGCTGCAACTTAAGTTGTTATCTCACAGATAGCACAGACAAACCCCCAAGCAAAATTACTCGTAACACAGAAGGAGTTCCAGAGGCTGGAGACTGAGGATCCGTTTGCTCTGTGTGAAAGTTCCCAGGCTCCTGCTGACCTGAGCTGGCCCCTCAGACAGTGCACAGGACCTTCAGCTGAACTTGCCTGGTCCCTGAAGCAGCAGTGTTTGGTGAATTTGGGTCTGATGTCCCACGGGCAGAACCTTGCTCTGTCTGGTTTTGCTGTAGGCTCTGTAAACCTGGGCAGTTTTCTTCACAGTTAACATTAGAAAGGAGGTGAGTGGGAGTATTAGAAAGCTAAATTCTCCTTTTTTTTTCCTAGAGCTGGAAAAATACAGTTTCCTCTGTGTTGTTTCCACAGCCCCTCCCAGGGCAGACAAGCAAAATCCCTGCAGTCTGTATCTCTCTTTGTCTGTTTGCTGCAATTTGCAAGGATACCCGCTGGATACGCACTGAAATAAGGAATAAACTGGCTCATTGACTTTAAAATCTTTTCCCATTTAGAAGCTATGAGTGCAGGAGGAGGTTTGGGAGGCTGTAGCACACCTCCAGCACCTCCAGAGCTGCTGATCACATCGGTTCTGGGCTCCCTTGGATGGGCACCACCAGCTACGTCTAACTGGGGCTTGGAGATACATATGGACAAGTGTTCCCTGAAGATCAAATTCAGCCTGTCAGGCTCATTTCATTTGTAAACTTGTGTGGGTTGGGACCAGCTTTTATAAAAGGAGAAGCTGATTTGGACCACAAATTGATTGGAACTTCTGGAGGAGCAGAGCTGAAAGCTTGAGCTCTTCTGAGAGAACAGTTTAACAACAAAGTTCTCTTTTTATTCTGCAAACAGAAGCATTTGGAGCTTAAGCTCTTGCATTCCGTGTTTGCATTAGTCTCACTTTTTAAAAAGAGTTCCCTTCCCAGTGCACCGAGGCCTTGGTGTACAAGCAGTGCAGCCTTGCAAGGCAACAATTCAGAAAAATAATTTAATGAGATAAACTGAGATAAACTGTCTTCCAATGGAGCTGGAAAATATCCCAGTGAGGTTTGTCCATTGTCCAGGGTATCACAGTTCATTGGGAGCAGGCACAGGATTTCCTGGATGAAGCATTTTCTTACCCAGTGCAGAGAGCAAAGGAAGGAGAGGGATTAGAAGAGAAGGAAGATATGGGTTTGAGATGAGCATTGGGATCAGCAGGAGCCTCTTTCCATTCCTGTGAGATTCACCAAATGGGCAGCACGCTGCTTGGAACCTGTCAGACACAGAGCATGAGCAAGCGGTGCCCAGTCACTCACAGTTCCAGCAGAACAAATTGCAGAAATTGCAGGAACTCAAAAATTTCTGTGGGCTGATAAAGTTTTAGAGGGTTTAGTCAGATATATGAAGCTAAATTAAGCCAACCAGTGCATTTACGCAGTGGAAAATTTGGGTTTAACTGTATGTTTGTTGTCTGAAAGTTTTAGTTGAAACTTGGGGTTGTCTAAAGTCTGCTAAAGTTTCCATATGTGTATATCTATGTCCAAATTGTGTGTACATATAAATTTCTGTTTTAAATGTGACTGTCTTACAGTATCTAAAATTGAAACCATGAACAGTTTGTTTTCTTGGTTTTGGGAACCCACTAACTCTATGAGTTAAGTCATGATGTCATCATTACACGTATATGACGTAAAAATTGCTGCCACATAATGGAGAGAAACTTTATATGAGGACAGGTAGTGACAGGACAAGGGGGAATGGCTTCAGACTGAAAGAGATTAAATTTAGATTGGCTATTAGGAGGAAATTCTTCGCGCTGAATGTGGTGAGGCCCTGGCACAGGGTGCCCAGAGAAGCTGTGGCTGCCCCTGGATCCCTGGAAGTGTCCAAGGCCAGGCTGGATGGGGCTTGGAGCACCTTGGGATAGTGGAAGGTGTCCCTGCCTTTTTCAGGGGGATTGGAATGATCTTTAAGGTCCATTCCAACCCAAACCACTCTGTGATTCTATGATAATTTAGCCTGTTAATTTAGAGGTGGTTACCAGTGCCCACATGAGTGTATGCACCCACAAAAGGCAGAACCACATTCTTTTATTAATAGATACATATCCTGAAATTATCTCATTTTTATTGTATGGAAATATTTCTGTTTCTCTAAGGAGCTCGTTGTTTTTTTCCTTAATATTAGTTAAAGACATTTGTGTACTAGAGAGTACAGAATCATTTAATAAAAACAAAATGAAACAAGAACAACAAGATATTTTTCAGGAGAAAATACCCTTTACCCCTCCCCAGAGGATTTGATTTTGGTCAGTTCTGATTTCATCTGGGCAGTTTTAATTCTGGTGTAATCGTGACTTGTATTTCCCTGGAGTGAAGAGTGTGCCACCTCTCAGGCTGGTGTGTCTGAGCAGACAAAGCCTCCACTGACCCCTTTAAATATAAGACTGAATAAATAGGATCAGACAGCCTGTCATGGGTGCACTGTAAATAAGTTCTTTAAACTGCTGTCGGTAGCAAAAAAGGAGATTTGGGGCTATGTAGGGTCTAGGATTATTTCCTCCTATGAAAATTCAGCTTCTTATTCTGGATTAGGATTTAGGTTTTTACCTTAAACTAATTAAATATAACCCCAAAGCCTCTTGGGCAGAACATACCCAAGCTGTAAGATAGAATTAGGAAAAGGGATGTTTGCACATCTGGTGACCCGTGTCCCTCGTGTGTCCCTGTTCCAGGTGGGAGACAGGCAGAAGTTTGGGTTGTGCTGCACATTCTCGGACTAGGTCATGTTTTTACTGAACCATAACTCGGGCCAGTTTTCACAGTCAGCTTTGAAATATCCTGTAGTAAGTCCTTATTTCAGGCTGCATATTTGGGGAGAATTGGAGCCAAAATGGACTGTCCAATTCCAAAACATCATCTTCCTTTTGTTTGTCTTCCTTTATTTTCTGTCCTTATGGAGACAACCTTTCTGAGCTTTCCTCTGCAGCCTGGAGGGATGTGCAGCTTTTTAATGAGGGCTGGGAGTCTGGTGGGATCCCAGATATCTGTGGCCCAGACAGGAGAGCAGCAGAAAGAACAGCAAGATGTTCAAGGGAGCAGTCATAGTCGGTAGTGCTGTGTGAGCCCTGGCCTCTTAGAGGGCTTGGTTTAATGGAATTATTTGGGGGATTTCGGGGGTTCAGCTGTGTGGGCTCTCATTTTCTACATCTTGGTCATGTTTCCCTTTGTTCAGAGGCTCAGTGGAACTTGGATTTTCACAGGGAAGCTCAGTGGCAATCACTGCACCCTAACTGGTGCCTTGCTAGGGCCTGGAGAGTTTCTCCTTTCAGGAGATAACAGCATTTAGTTAAAATGCATCCAGGTGGCTCTTGGAATCAGTGCCATTCAAATAACTCGGCATACATCAGGAATCTGGCCAAAATACCAGGTTTATAGCAAAGGCCATCATCAGAAAAACCATGACACTTCAGTTTAATCCTCATGAACTGTTCTTTACCCCATGTGTGTTTCTCAGAGAGGGTGATTGTGCACAGAGTGACTGCACTGAACCTGGTTTCCACGTGTGCTCATGGAAGTTGTGTTCAGAGCAACCATAAAAGTGAACACTTGAAAGCTGCATTTGTATTTCTAAGTGATTCCTAGTCTTCCTAGTCTCTTCAAGGATGGGATTTTAAAGCTGTGCAGTAGGTTGATGTTTGTGTTTCACTGGTTTTTCCTTTCTTGACCACTGTTACTGCTTTTGTGGCTTGTGGCTGGTGGTAAATCTGTCATACTCTGGGCTAGGTCTGCTGTGAACCAGTCTTTTCAGAGAAGCCCCTTTCCAGTTATAAAAGGGAAAACTTCACCTCTTAGGCTACAACTGATTGCCAAGACTCAGTTTATGGTGCTGCTCAAAATGTTGTGAAATGAATTGTTGAGGAACTGTGCTAGAAAGTGCTTAATCACAGTGAGGCAGAAAGCTAATGCATACCCTCAGTGCTCAGCTATAAATATGGAGTGATGCTTGAATTGTTAATGAACTATTTGCATTTTAGAGTTTGATGAAGCTTGATTTATCATTAGACAATTTGCTCATTGTCTAAATATTCCAAAATTGTGGCGTTCTTACATTGTCACTTCCCTATTTATTGTTATTTATATTAATAGCTCTGACATCTTTCTTTCCGTTTCAAAAATATCAAAGCACTTGAGAGGCAAAATTAAATCTCAATGCCCATGTTACTGACATGATAAAGTGAGGGAATGAAAGGCAAGGGGATTTATTCATGGTGGCAGAAATGGAAACACAACCTGTCTCCAGTTCAGTATCTTATTTATTCCTCACCACCATACAGCTCCTGAAAGAAGTGTAGGCAAATAGTAGCTCAGTACAGAAAACAGCACAAATACTTTGTATATTGAAAAAGGATCCTGGAGTTCATCTAAATCTAATTATGTGCTTTTCTCTTTTTCTCCTTTTGGATATTTTGTTCATCTGACTGGCCGTCGATGTTTAGAAGAAATGCATATTCCTACTCCTATTACTTGTAAGTACTTGGCTGGGGATGAGGATTTTGAGCATGTTCACCCTGTGGTAATTTTGTGCTTTGTTGTCTTCTTTTCTAGTTTTTTAATTTTTTTTTCCCATTCCATTTATCCTTGTCTTTCCAGCAGCTTGTGTTTTATTTTCTCAGTTGCACGCTGTTACATTTTCCCCATTTTCCCACTGCACCTGTAGCTGTGCCTGCAAACACCTGAATGTCCACAGATCTGTCAGTTATGGTTTATAGCTCTTCAGACTGGATATTCATCTTTAGATTGGATATCAGGAAAAATTTCTTCACCAAAGGGCTGTCCAGCACCAGAACATGTGGCCCAGGGAAGTGGTGGAGTCACCAATGAGGCATTAAAAAGTTGTGTAGATGTGGCACTTGGGGACAGGGGTTAGAGATGGACACGGCAGTGCTGGGGGAACAGTTGGACCTGATGATCTTAGAAATCTTTCCCAACATAAATAATTCTATGATTCTGTAAATGCTAATTGACAAATACAGAGTGTCCCAAGTGCATCTTTTAAACTGTCCATCGTTCCTAGCCAGACTTCAGGTAATTCACGCCTGGAAGTTACTGTTGGGAATTTCTCAGCCATGGATGTAAGCTTTCTAAAAATTTTAAGGTTTCTGACAACTGGGAGTTGACATTATCCCAGCAAACATCCCTGTTCCTGGAGCTGCCAGGTTCTGAGTGTTGGTTTAGATCATTGGATGATGAAGTGGTTCAGATATTCAGATCTAAATCACCTGTCCAGTCCTAATGACAATGCTGCATAATTAAGGCAGTTGTTAAGGCACATGAAAATGCTTCACACATCGGTACTTCCAGAGCCATCTGTTGCCTAAAGACTGAGGGGCTGGAAAGCAATCAGGGCCAAGCTGTTTGTGCCATGATAATAGTTGTGTGAGGATCTGGAGGAGGAGAGGGCTGGATCAATGATGTGAGGAAAAAGTCCTGGAGAAGTGAGTTGGATGCCTGTGCTGCCATCAGAGGGCCGGGAGGGATGGAGAAGGCAGCTGTTGCTGCTGACAGGAACAGCTCTGCCCTCGCCAGCTCTCAGAAGCAGCCAGAGCCCTATCACTGACACCAACCTTTTCCCAGATCCTGCCAGACTTGTCTTGCTCTGAAACCCACCGAGTTGTCCAAAGGGCCACATCACCTCTGACAGCCCCTCCTGGTCTGCTGCTCCAGGAGCTGCCTCCTTTGCTCCTTCCTGCAGTTCCTCTTTGTCTCCTCTTTGTTCTGGAAGGTGTTCAACAGGTCAGCAAAATGAGTGGGTTAATGTGCTGCCATTTCAAGGGAAGCTGATTTCTTTTCCATATGAGTTGCTTTACGTCCAAAGAATGGGGCAAAGGAGGATCCCGACGTGCCACTGCCTGGAGGGTTTTTGCTTCTTCATGACCTGTCAGAAAACTCTTGAAAGAGGAACCTTTCCCGCTTCCCAAGCATGTGAGAAGCCTTAGGACACCATCACGAGTCATGACTTTGCCCAGTGATGAAATTGTAAATGCAGAGTAACTCCATTTCCTCTAGACTTCACACTGGCTCACCAAGAACTGAATTTGACTTCAAGTAGTCAGATTAAAGAGGAGGTTAACCAAGTGTAAAGTAGGTGATGGTTTTAAGCCAAAGGTGCTACAATTTAGTTGAATTTATTGATAGAACCTGTCCTCTTCTGCACATCTCTTCTGTTTTACGGTTTGGTTTCCTTACAACCTCTCATGGCCTGAGAAATTCAGTGCCAGGTTTTCCATTATAATTCTGTCTTTTTCCAGCAGGCAGTATGTGGTCAGCATGTTCCCTGCTTTATTTTATTTTGAGATCTGTGTGTTTAAAGAGATGAATCAACTTCCAAGGCCTCTGTGACCCATTTTACAGCTGCACAGCATTGCTTTAAGCAGTCAGCTGAGGATTGCAATGCCAGAGCAAGCACAGGGGTCCTTAAGGGGTCTGTTTGCTGTGGGTCAGTTTGCTAGACCCTTTTTCCTCAGGGAGGAGTGCAGTGACTCAGGAAAAGTGAAGAGAGAAGCCTCTGGAGGTCACCCAAGCCTGGGGTTGCAATGACCTCCAGCAGAGGCAGAAGGAAGGTCTTGAATAATGTTTAATGAGGCAGATGCCCACCATGCAGCACATCACACCAGGGAAAAGCCAGAGGTGCCACCAGGCAAGCTGAGTGTTCGTAGGAGCCAGTGGAGATTTGAGCTCAGCTTGCATAAATCACGGAGCTTTTCCTCCCCAGTACCACACCCAAAATTTTCTGCAAAGAGCTCATTCTTAGCTGAGTGCTGATGGTGTCCCAGGGGCAGCTCTGCAAGCTGGAGCATCCTGGTAGTGGAGGCGACACGTCAACAGTCACCTCACAGCAAACACTTCCATCACCAGGCTCTGCATGTCAGCATTTTGGTTCACATGGACTTTGGGTCTGTTCCCTGAGCTGGGAAAAACCAAGCTCTGTTGTTTTTCTCCCCTTGAACAACAATCAGGGTAAAAGGGATGTTGCAGCAGTGAGGGAAGAAAGCAGGAGAGTCCGTGAAGGAGCACACAATGAAGTTCTACTCAGTTTCATGTTTCAAGTTTCACGTGAAATAGGGTATTTTGTTAGAATTGCAGATGAAGATCTGAAATTGCTAAGGACTGTGCAATTCTTAGCCAAACTTGATTCAAATTGCTCTGGACTCCTATGAGCAGAGAGGTTGCATTTCAGTTTATTTGAAATGTTGTGGAAATAACAACAGCAATATGGTTATATACAGATTTTTAAAATAGAATTGGTTTCCATGCTATGACCTTGCATGAATGATTTAGTCCTGAAGCAAAATTCAGTTGAATGAGTTACCACTATTGAAAAGCAGGTTCCCAAATAGATCTGCTGGCAGATCTTTAAATGTGACCATATGGACTGTATCACTTCATGTTTGGTTTCAGTTTCTGGACTTCAAAGCTGTTTTTCTTAGAGCAATTCTTGTCTGCTTTCAGATAATTCCTCCCAACCCTTTGTCATCTTCTATGCAGGCATTTCTTCTTGTTAGGGACCAAAATCTCCAATCCTAACTCTTCCAAACTGTTCTAAATGATAATTCTATTAAAGTCACAGAGACTTTTTTCAGGAGTATCTGGTCTTTACAGAGACAGGCCACAATAATTTGACAATCTCTAGACTGGAGTTCTGCCCTCAGCCAGTCTTGTGTTCTGCTGCAATCCAGGACTGGAAAATCGGATTCTATGAGATGGTTGAGTACCTGCTCTGACTGGTGAAACCAGCCAAAAATATTCACTTACAGAAGCAGCCCTTTCAGCTATTTTGGGCATACATCGTTATAGGTAAATAGTATGGGATTCTTGTATAGCAACACTTGATGGAAAACTTCTACAATGTATAGGAAAGGATGAAAGAGAAGGTAAAGATCTTTAATATGCTTTAAGTGGAAATACAACCCAGGAGGCCTCGATTCCTGACTTACAACTCATCATGCAGGGTCAGCATCAAGCAGTGTACTTCAGTTTACCCATCAGCAAAGGCTGATTGCTTGTGAGCTGAGATCCTGTGAGGAGAAAGAGATGGAATCAGGAGTTCCTGTCCCGGTGCACTCCATGCATCCCTGTGCCCAGGGCGATGCCTGCACCTTTTCAAGGAGTTACTCTGTATTTACACCAACACAAATGGTGTCCGAGGCAGGGACAGAACTGCTGCTGTCTCTCTGCACTTAGGTTTAATGGGCAGTGTAAGATATCAGCCCAGCCAGGTCTGGGAGATGTTGGTTTTGCTCCCAGCTGAAGCTGTAAAACACAGACAGCAATTTATCCAGTTTACAGGAGGGTTTGCATTTAGTGACAGACACCTCTTTTGCAGCAGTATTTTCAACTGCAGTAATCCATGTCGTGATTATATTATTTGTTCACCAGGAAAAGAAATGGAAATGTTTTCTGTGTGTGGGTTGTTTATTTTGGTTTGTTTCTTTCTCCTGGGCTGGGTAATGGCTGCAGAATGAAATTTAATCAAGAGCAATATGAGACCAGGGAAGAATTTCTGGGAATACAGAGATTCATGTATGTGTTACAGGCACTCAGTTTAATGTTATTTATAAGGAAAGGGCACTCAATGGCCAAGATGATCTTTTCCTTTTCCCCTGAACTGGCCAGAGCTGCAGGGACATGATTGCAATGTAGGAAGCCTCTTCAACTCCCACTGGAATTTCACACCAATTTTAATTGTTGGGTGGTTTCAGCTGGGAGTTTCTCTTCATGGGAGAGATTGTCGAAGGTTATTAAGCTAAATTTATACTTACATTTTTTTTGAAATAACAGAGTTTCTGCTGAATTTATTTCTACCATCTGTGGGACATTTGAAAAGAAAAACACCCCTTTATTTTATTTATAAGCATACCTCTGTATAAGCACATTCACACATAAATATCTCCATGTATTTCCATGGATGGTGGGATCTGCCTGCACAGGTCAGCTTGCTAAATCAGGATTTTAAGAAGAAACATTCTCATTAGGTGCTTTTCTCATTAGATGATGGAAAAACAGAATCGTTAATCAGTGGCTATGCCTGTCTAATGAAAGCAAATTAAAAAAAAAAATATCAAAACGCAGAAAGCAGATGAGATGTTATTTAGAACGTGTCTATGTGGTGATTGCAAGGCTAAACTTTGCAGAGGGCAGGATTTGTGGCTGGCTGTACCAGCAGAGACTTATACTGGATGGCTCCTACATGCACCTGGCTTGTCTAAACTTTCTCTGGTTGTAAGTAAAATTAAAAGATAAATATAAATAAAAATAAATACTCCACAAATAGTGATTAATTTGATCAAGTGGAGCTTAGATCATATTCTCAAGAGCCTGTGCTTGTATACCCACAGTGCAAAACACTCAGGGCATCTTTTGAATTATCTCTACTTTACTTCATTTTCTCCTGTCCTGTGGTGTTTGCTCTGTGGCACTGGCCCTTGCTCTTCACTACACCTTTACTACACCTATACTCCACCTTTACTCCCTCTTGTGCTGCCACAATCTGCACCGAGTTTGGCTTCCTCAGGGCAGGTGCTGAAAGCACAATTAAAGCTGTCAGAGCAGGGGCTGTAGGTGGGGATTTGCCCTCGCAGTGGCTCTAGGAAAGCTGCCCGGGTGCTGAGGCCAGAATTGCTTCCCAGCCCTGCTCAGGCGGTTCAGGAGGGGCAGGTGAGGAAGTACAGATTTAATCTGGACCATGGGAGCAGATCCACCCAGTGCCAGTGTGAGAGACACTGCACTGCTCGGAGCTCTCGTTCCTCTGGCTCTGTTCACACCCCTCTGGTGAGCAGGATTTCCCAGCCTGCCTGCCCCACTGCCTTCACAGACAGGCAGCTCCTCCTGCATAAAGCTCTCCCCCAGTTCAAAATGAGCTGCCCTTCCCAGGGCCTCCCATTCCCCAGCCCCTGCAGGCAGCGAGAACAGCTCCCCTGTGGTGTCTTTTCATGTCTGAAGACCCATCAGCCCTATTTGATTTCCTTTTCTCTAGATTAAAGATCCACATTTCCTTTGGCCTTTGCTTGTAGATGATGTTTTCCAGCTTCACCTTTCGTGTCCCCCTCTGTGTGTGTCCTTGTGGCACGTGTCTGATTTGAAGAGCAGAGTTGCAGCAGAGCCTTCTCCAATCCTCAATCAGAGCAACAGGATCACCCAGGTTATACTGCCATACTCTTATTTTTAAACCAGCCTGAAACCATTTCTCCAAATTGGATTTGTCATCTACTGCAGGTTTAGGGCATGGAGATCCTTTCCAGTGGATCTGCTGTTTGACCAGCGCTCCCTGGTATTTGCATGGCTCATCACTGCCTGCCTTAAATTGGAGCAGATTCCATCACAAATTACATGTGTACTCCTAGGAGTTTGCCATGCACAATTATCTAAAAGGAATTTAATTTTTTTGGCTTTCTCAAATTGCTTATTGGAAATGAGGGCAATATGCAATTCGTGTCTGTAGGAGGGAGTTTCACGTTTAACTTACATGATCTATACCTAATGTCTAAATTACCTGTGCATGCAAATCTACCCCACAGTGTACATAATCCATCCCAGAGAAACATCTAAAATTAAATCTGTCAACGTACATGGACAGGAGTGGCAGTTACAGATTTAATGTTCGTGCATGTAGAATTGATAGAAAAAGTTAGAGAAGAGTTTGAAGCTGTTTTTAAAAAATAATCCCTGACAGTCATCCAAACCTCCGCGAAACAGGAATCTGATCCTGCAGGTACTTCTAACAGAAAATACTGCTGGAGCCTCCTGATTAATGCTTGTGGCAGTAAATGGTTTGTGCTTGATAGCAAGTTTGCATTCCTTGACTGTTTAAGTGGAACTCACACAATTTTAATATAGTGCTTCAGATTTTATGTCTAGTCTCTGAGAGGAGTTTCAAAAATAACTGAATCAAATCTCCATCATTTTCCACCCCAAATTCACACTTAGTTGTGTTCACTGCCTGTAGCTTTTCTCCTTACTTTAGCGGGGTCAGCATCAACTGCCTGATTATACAGCTGGTTTCATTTTTTCACTCAACTTTGAGCATCTTTCTGTCTCATCCCTTCTCTGTGTGTGTGGTGCTTGCAAACATCATCTCTTCATTTCCAAACCCTCTCAAACTGAAAAGGGCAACCCAGTAAACTCCATCCATGGACTCCTGCTTTCTTCTTGGCACATTTCCCTTACCCTGGAATGTAAACCAGCATTAACATCATCTTATTCACATCCTGACATTCTGTGTTGATTATCTCAGACTCTTCTTCCCAATATCTGGGTGGTCCTTTATTTCCTCCCCTTTCCAGCTGCACCATGCATGAGTGGGGAGGTGTGTGCTCCGTGCGGGGTGCCAGGCTGTGCCGGGGACACGGCCGGCCCGTGATTGACACAAATGCTCCCACAGCAGCTTTGCAGGGGCTGTGTGCAGGGCAGGCTGGGCAGTGGGGACAGCGGGAGCCGTGTCCCCGGCGTGGCTTGTCAGCGATTCACAGAGATCTCTCGGAGCACCCTATTTTTGGAAACAGCATTTCTAGATAAACGCTTTCCCGATTCCAAAAGACGTTTTGACGTGCTGGGAAATAAACCTCTACCTAGCTGTGGGTTTTAAGTCACATCCCTAGCATTGTGGAAAGTGCTAGTCATTTGATTTTATAATCTTTTCTATGAATTATAATGATGGTAAGGACCAAATAGGCTTAGTCCTGTGCTGCCACTCTCTCCAGACACGGAACGGCAGCAGAAAAGGCACGTTCAGAAACCGAGAGCCCCTTGATGTGTCTGGCAAGCTTAGCTCTGAAATCCTCCAAAGAGATCTGTCTTCCTTTTCCCTCTAAATTTAGATGAAGAATTTTTACATTCTTGGAACAGAGAGGGAGAAAGGTGGAAACTGATAAGACGCTGTTGAAAGAAAATTGTAGCGTTTTCAGATGCAGACCCGGGTTGTGTGTGCGAGGTAGATTGAGAACTTTAAACTCATGTCACCTTTTCTTTTTAGGCATTCAAGCCAATGTTTTAGGGGCCTCTCTGTCTTCTACAGGACCAGGTAGAACTCCTTTGCATAGGGCTTTTGTCAGCAGGCCTTTGGGGACTAAGGGGCTTGGGTTTGGGGTTATTTTTTTCCTGCCTAGGACATGCAGAAATGTTGTTGCTCATTCACTCAAAGACAAAACAGGTTTGCCAATTCTGGCTCTTCATAGCCTGTTGGCATTTCTGAAAAGATACCAGGCTATGGGGACTTAGAGATAATTATTGCCACAAATAATTTAATTTGCACTGAATGAGGAAGTGGCCCCTTTTGACTCACCATTTCCAACCATCAGGAGTGGTTGTCTGTAGTGGCTCACCCCAGCAGTCCAGAGTGCTTGTTATTAAGGACTTCTGCATTTTGGATTAGTGTTTCCCACTGAGCGATTTTAATTCCTGTTGCCAAAGAATTCACACAGGCATGCACGATTAGCAAATCATCAGGATTAAAAGAACCACTTGGCAGGGCTAACGCACTTCAAGACTATTGTAGTTACCTCAGGTACCACGGCACAAAAAAATAGGGGCTCCCATGTCTCCAGCTCACGGTTCCTAAATCTGGCTGTGCCAATGCTGCTGAACACTGGAAGCAAAGCTTTTAACATCATTAACCTCCAGCTTTTTGCTTCATCACTCAAGGACTGCTCCCCTCTTTGCATCTTCATCTGCACAAGTGGATACACCATGGGGGTTTGGGGAGATCTGAGTAAGCCCCCTGTGATGATGGACCCAATTTGAACAGCTCTGGGCTTGGATGGGCACCACTAATTGTAAATGGCTGAACCCCAGCTGGCTGAGCGGATGAAACAGATGTGTTTGTTCAAAAGTTTGCGGCAAACATCCGAGTTTTCTCCATAAACCTGTGCTCTCCTGATCTGGATTATCTTGCTTTAAAATAGGCTTTTCCCACAGACATAGGCAAAGGATTTAGCTCTCCTTGACCCTTCTTTGCAAACAAGTACAAGTGGCCAAGCTGCCCAGCTGCTGAAGGCTGGGGCTCAGCTGTGTGCTTGAACTTGCTTGTAAACACCACTCTGACATGTTCTGTGCATAAATGGAGCCTGTTGGGTTATGTTGCAAGGAGTACCTTTTTTTTTTTTAGAATCTAATTAAGTTTAAAAGATGGGTAGTACTTAGCATAAGCGTGTTGTTTTAGAGAAGAAAAACCTCTTTGCAAAATGATTTAGTTGTTAGGATTTTTTTTTTCTTCTTTGAGTTGGAGATAAGAAAGAAAACTAAAGCCCCTTCTGACAGTAATCTGTTTTTCTCCCTTTTATTTTGTTTTATTTTCTTATCTAGGGAAGTCATGTAAGCAAAGTTCTTTGCTGGTGCTAGGGATTTGTGTGATATTTTTTCAAGGTGTGGATTGTAGAATGTCACACATTCATTTTTAAAGGGTTTTGCTCTCTGATACCAATGAAGCACAGGGCAGTCAAATGTCAGTGGAAGCTTAGCAGCTCACTTTTCCTGCTTCTCTCCATTTTATTATTCCCTGTGTTTGCAAAAGAGGAGCCTCTTATGTTCTCAGCTTTGTTAGTGCTTTCAGAGCGGGCAGCCTTGCTGCTTTTGACAAAGTTTTTGCTGTCTCCTCAAAACAAGAAAAGACCCATTTTCCCAGAACAAGGGCATATTTGGAGATTGCTAAAACAACTTCAGCCTTTAAACTGCCCCACCCTTCACGGGCTGGGTACCCCCCGAGCAGTTCGAGCATGTGTTAGGATGCAGGAGGCTGCTGTCCTCGCTGCTCTGCTTGGGGACAGGACAGAACTCTGCTCCAGCTTTCAGGTGGCACAGAGCCAGCTCTCACGCTCTCCTGGAGCTCTCAAAGAGCATCCCATGGGATGGATGCAGATGTCCTGGTACCCTGGAGTGAGCGGTGCTCCCATCCCGAGCCCTCTGCTCCTCCTGGAGCGCGCAGCACCCACTCTGGGGGCTGTACCCATTGTCCCCTTTGTACCCTGTCCAAGGCTGAGGAAGCACTCCCACTGCTGGGGTGATGCAGGTTGGTGCCAGATGAGTGACTGGGAGGGAGAGCTCCAGGCTGGTATCCCGGTATTTACGGCGCTCCACAAGTTCCATTAGAAAGCCGTGGGGTTTCCTGGCGTGCGGTTTGTCACGTGCCCTGCATGTCCGACCAAGTGGGGGTATTTTGTCAAAATATTTTGCCATTGCTTTGCTTTTAATGAGGGCAAACTGACCTTGCTTTCTCCCCTCTCCAAACCACCCCAAAGGAAGCTAGCCAAGAAGCAGAAGGAGACCCAGACCAGCACGCAGAGGGAGATGGGTCCCGTGGCTACTTCTGACAAGACCTCCAGCAAACTCAGTGCTGTTCACAATGAAGAAGCTTTTTCTTCCAGCTGCCAAGATGTTAATGGATTCAGTAAGTTTAACTTGCTTGCAATGGATATGACCCCCTTGGAGAGCTCTAGGTTCTTAAAAGGACCTATTCCTATGGGCACAGTGTTGAGGAGTGAGGAATGGCAGTGATAGAGATCGTTGCAAAAGCTCCATAGAAATCTGGAATGTCTCTGACACTGCCCCTGGTTTAACTGTCAGACAGGTGGAGAGCATTCCTCTGGGTCCAAATCTACTGAGAATAATTTATAAAGTCTGTTCTAGTAACTGCATCAGAATTAGAGGCACATGTTTATTTGTTGTTTAGAAATTACTTTTCCTTTGTGAGTAGAAGAGTCAAATCACTTAGCTGGCTTGTAGGATGAAATAACATTTTCTGTATGAAATTGTTACGAAAGAAGGCCTGGTCTCCTGGCTAGAGAACTGGAATGGAAAGACAGCATTTCTTCCTTTGTCTGTGTCCTCAGTTTATTCTTCACACAGGTTCAGTAAAACTGATCTTAGTTAACATTTGTAAACCACTCAGACCTCTGTAGCTAAAAGAGTTTTGTGGGTAAAGCAGCACAAAGTCCTACTTTAGCCTCACTAGATCCAGTTGAGTGCATGGTGGATTGCATGGTGGATTTGTAAACTTCTTTTGTATTAAATAAATTTAAACTTAGACACTATGGGCATGTCACTCCTTCTTTTGACACTTAGCCTGTTAGTTTGGACAAGGGACAGCTCTGACACTCAAGTGTGTACTAAAACTCTTGTCTTTATTAAGCATCTTTAGTGAAGGTTTTTCCCCCTGATTACTAAATGGAAATGCTCATGGTACCAGATGTGGTTTATCATTGAAACCTCCCCCTGTAATCCCAAATTGAGTGGGACAGGTTGAGTGAATTCTTCCTTTCCCTCTCTCTGCAGGTCATGTCAAATTCCATCTGCATGTGCTGCTACTGCCACTTTGTGTAACACACCTGTGAGATGGATAAATAGGTGTTTGGGACAGCCAAGGCTGGCAGGGAACACTTTTCTCTGATATTAAATTGACTTCAGTCAAGATCTAATTTTCTCAGGTGCTGAGTATCTCTATCTCCTGAGGAGGCAGCAGGAGTTCTGTGGGGTTCATAGCTCTGAAAGCCAGGACAGCAGCAGACAGAGTTTTATCAGCCATCCCCAAAACAGCACAGGCAGCTTGGCTGGAATATGTGGGGAAAATCAAGTATTTAACACTTCCCTCAGAATCTGGATTTCCTAAAGTTTGGGGATCCTTCTTCCAACCAGAAAATTAGAAAAGAGACAAGCTTGAAATGTGACCTCATTTTTTTCCCCCTCCCTTGGTATTTTGACAGACTAATTAAAACAGTTGAGTCATTTTCTTGAAATGGCAGCTATAGAAAATATGATGTATCAAATTTTGTAAAGAAACATCACTCCGGGTTTTCAATTTTTTAAATCAGTTAGACCTTTACTTGTCTGACATCTCTGCAGATTTTATCACTGCATCCCCCTATAACCTGAGTCAGTCATGGGCAGAGTTATTTTTTTTTCCTCTTTATATCTATGAGAAAGAATTATCAGTAAACCTTCATGATTTCTCCAGATTTTTTACTGCCAAGTCCAGGATGCTGAGGTGTTGGAGGTAAGTTCTGTGCAGTAGTGTGCACATGATGATACAGGAATTTTATAGGCAAAAGAATTTCTTTAAAAAATAAAATAAATTGCCTTAATAAAGTTTAATACTTGTGGGTTCTGTACAGGCCTACTTTGGAATAACATAATAGGATTATTTCTTAACCTTCCTGCTAACTAATAGAGTTTTACAGGGTTTATCCACCAGAGCTGTTGAAATCAACTGTCTTAAGCAGCAGTCAGATTCCTTCTTAAATTGTTTCCTTGCCTGCCAATGGTAAATAGCATTTACAGCATCTCACGAGGGGCAGTCACCCTCTCCATCCTGCCCCTCAGCTGGCTGTAGCAGGGACATGGAAATGCCCCTCTCCTTTTGGAAGAAGAGCCCACCAAGAGAAGCAAAGTGTTTTCAGTGCCAGGATCACCTTGCCAGCTCACAAAGCAATCAAACAGAACCAGACAACTTGCTAAGCAGGACCCCTCAGTTACTGGATGTCTTGCAGGCAAGTTCACCTGCAGAATACAGTGTCCTTGCAGGGCTTGTGTCCTTGCCTCCAGTTTTTACTTTCTGTCACAATAATTTTGATAACTTTTCAGACAGAACAAATTCAGGGAGTGCCTATAGAAGCTTTTCTTTTCCCATGCTCTCTCCAGTTGGCCACTGGTCTGCTCCTGGGTGAGTCCTGTCCATCCTCCTGCTGCTGCTTACCCCATCTCCCCGCCCTGTCACCACACAGGACTATTTTTTAAATCAGTTAGATTTAAAAATTCCCCTCTCAAGGGCGCTGCCCTGGTGCTCTGCACCATGAGGGAGATAAAAAATGAACATCTGCCCTCCTGCTTATCAGCCCCTTGTTTTCTGTTGAGGCATCAAGACCTCAGGTCTTGCTGAAAAGTGGAAGAGAATTGGGCGTTTATCTTTCCTGGCCTGAAGCAAAGCCCCTCATCCCTCTTTCCATGCTGCAGTGTTAGTTGTCATCCTGGCAGGGTTCTCGCTGGTACATACAGGTGTTGAAACTAAAGAGATTTTTTGGACTCAGCCTCTGTCTCTGGCACTCTGCAGAATCAGAGAAGGTGTTGGCTGAAACGTGGATTGGTCCATGGCTGTTCCAGCTTGTCTGCTTTTACTCAGGGATTATGAACAATCACAGTTGTTCATTTTCTCAAATATCTTGTTTTTTTTTTTAAAATGAAAGTATATCCTAACTCTGTTGAAGGCAGATGATGGCCCTGGCAGTGGCTGAGCAGTTCCCTGGTGTGCAGGAACGTTGGGAGGCAGCACAGGCCCACGCAGATATTGGCTCAGGGCAAGGTTATTCTGAAATGAGATGGGAAATGGGAGACAAAATGGACCTAATTTCCCCCCCCCATGTCTGCACTGACCAGAAAGGTGTGCAGGGGTTGTCACCACGCAGAAATGGTGTGCAGTTTGGCAGTGAGGGGATCAGCTCAGCAGCGATGCACTGGTGATGTGCTCTGCACAAAGGGACTGCTCGTCTGGCTTTGCAGTGCTCAAATGGACCAGCCTTGTCCAGGAGAATTCCCTGTGCCCAGCAGAGCCATCCTGACATCCTTGCAGGGGTTCTGGCAGGAGCTCTTTGGTTCTGTGCACTTAATCCCTTAAAATGCAGCCAGTTTTGCTGGAGGCTGATTTATTAAGGTTGTGACATCTCAGTTTGGGGGAAGACAGCTCTGCAGACACCCTTGAGGAGGGACACTGGTGCAGATGAAGGAGTGGCTTGAATGTTACAGGCAGAGAGCATTTTGGAAGTGGGGGAACTGAGTTTAGCAGTAGTAACCACTACCACGAGTCACCAAGTCAGTGTGATTTTACTTAGGAGAAGAAGAAGATGAGAGGGAGGTGTAGGCAAGTGGCACTCAGGGTTTAAAGGATCCATTTGTACCAAGAAACATCGAAATTCACACCTTTCCACAGTCCCCTATGTTTTTGTGCTCAGTGAGATGCAAAGGGCTTCATGAAAGACAAACACAGCAAGATGTAGCTCTTACTCCTACCCCATAGATAATTTTCACTCATAAATAGGATACCTGCTAAATGCAGTCTAAGGACTTGTAGGGTCATGGACATGACATGTTTTCTCCAGTTAAAAAATTCTTAAAATAATTTAAAAATAAAAGACCCACATTTTATCAAAGGCATAAAAGCAAAATATACTAAATTCCCTTTTACTGGCTTTCATGGGATTTTTGTGGGATTTGCTAGTTTAGGAAATATTATAAAAATTAAAGAATAATTTTCAGAATAGGAAGGAGCCTTCACCACTCTGCATGACTGGAGGGATCCGTGTGGCCTCACGTGCCACTCCAGGGAGCACAAAGAGAATTTTTAATGAAGTCTTAATCTGTACCCTGATGTGAAATCCTCTCTGGACGTGTTTCCTTTGATTACAGACCCGAGTGCTTGTAAGAAATGCTGGTTAGAAAGCAGCACTGTGTACACATCTCATTATACAGCCTGACTGATTTCGGGAATAAGTTCTCCAAAGTTTTACGAAACTTCTCTTTCATGTGGGTTTTGGGGTTTTTTTTGTTTTAGTTTAGTTTTTTGGTTTGGTTTTTCATTTGTTTTGTTTTTGGGTTGGGTTTTTTGTTTGGTTTTGGTTTGTTTGGATGTGGTTTGGGTTTTTTCCCTCCTTTTTAATCTGAATCTAGAAGTCATCTCCCTGTGTCACAAACACAGCTCATTTCATAAACCTCAGTTGGTAACATTTTTAACCAAACCCACTGAATGGGAGGTGTTTATCTGGAGTAATTCATCCTCAGCAGCTCTGGAGAGGCAGTATGGCCCTATGAGTTCTTTTATACTCCCAGATTCCAGAAAAACTTGAGTTCTTCTCCAAGCCTGGAGTGTTGACTTGCCCTGTGACACTGGGAAAAACAATTGCTCTGTTTAGATCTTGTTTTATGTTATCTGAAACATGGCCACAGTGTGAGGGAAGGGTCTGATTTAGGCTGACAAACAGCAGAAAAGCATCAGAGCCCCCAAAGCAGAGGAAATTTGTGTCTTTAGGCACCTGGGGCAGAGACCAAACCGTGAGGAATTTGATTGTTTTAATGTGTTTCCAAGTCATGTAGGTCTGAAAATATGGTGGGAGAGTGCAGAATGAGAGCGAGTTCACAAACTAGATTATTATAGACTGCTCGGGAGGTAATTCTGACTTTATGAAACTCCCTAGACCAGTGACTTCTTTGGGTTCCCCCACAGAAGAACTTGAAATTTTTAAGCGGTGGTTGCTCCATAGATACGAAAAATTGCTTCTGAAATTACTTTGATGTACACTGAGTTTTATCTGCTTCTGTTGGGCTATGGAATAGTTTTTCCTCTGTTATCTGTTGTCATCTTTCTGATGTGCTGAGATTTGTATTAGCTTGTTTCCCAACAGTCTGAGGAGGAGATAAATAAACGCCTGTAACTCTGAGAGTGAATGCAGAGTGATAACAAAAGAATATGCCTTCAAAAATGATGGATTACCATAAAAATGTACATGTTTGCTATTGTAGGTATAAACCAGCCTCATAAATTTACTATCAAGACAAGAATCTACCACGAAAATGTTGAGCCCTTCCTCCTTTCAAAAAAGATTTGATTAATATGGAAATACTTGATTTGATTAATATGGAAATTTCTGGATTCTTGTCCAGAGAAAGCTAATGCTGTAATGGGAGAAGGCAAGGATGCTTGTCCTGCTGAAAGAACCCAGCTCACGGGGGAAAGGATTATAGGATTTGCTATGAACAGTCCTGGGTTGAAGAACAAGTCCCTTGCCATCTTGTGATGTTTTAACCAAAAAATTGCTACCCCACCTGTATTTTTGTGGTACATTGTGTTTGAGTAGGTCAATACTGATTCTCTGTAGTTTGTATTTTGGGGGTCATTTTTGAGGAATTTTCTCTTAGAGACAAAACCCTAAGTTTGCTCCTTTGGTTAAAAAAAAGAACATTTAGAATATAGACCTATGAATGTAGCTCTGTGTGTATCCTGTTTAGGAACACATTGATTTACAGTAACTATAATCCTATATTTGGGGTCTGGAGTGCTTATATTAAAGAAAATCCATCATGATGACAATGTAATAAATGTAATATGCATGTTGAAATGAAAAATATAATTCATTTTGATAAGCCTTATATATCCCATATTACTGTGTTCTTTGAGGAACATTCTCCCTGTTCTCTTTCTCTCTCTTAATATATGTCTAAAGTCTTTTCCTTATGTCTTTCCTACCTAGCATCACCCTCTCCTTGTTCATTTTCTGTCCAAAGCAAAACCCTTCAGAGCAAATCTATGTTGAATTCCTACTACTCAGGTACTAGTGCCAGACTTTTCTTTCATTCCTAAATTTCCTTTGCTTTTGTACGTTACCCAAAATGACCTATAGACTGAGGCTTCCGAGTGTGAGGCACATCTAACCTTGTTTTCATTCTCTGTAACTTTTCTTTTCCTGTTGATCCCCTGTTGATTTCCATTGATCCGTGTCGTGTGGGTGAACGGAATTCCATCTCAAAGTATCATCAGACACCGTCCCATCGACCACGCTGTTAGGTAAGAGGACAGCTATGGGGTGCTGGGCTGGAGAGCAGACACACTCTCTGTGTCATGAAAATAACCTGGAGAGAGCACTGGGAAGTGTTTGGCTTCCAAAATCAGAATTAACCCTGTGGTCATGTGTTAATCAGAAAACTTTTGTTTCACTCATGTTTTGTTATTGCTATGAACTGAGTTTTATTTTTTTTTTTCAAAGGAAAGAAAAATTCAAAAATTAAGGTTTGGTCATTTTTTCAAGTATTTATTGTTTCTTTTTGTCAATGAGTTTGAGTTGGAAGGGGTCTTTAAAGACTCTCTAGACAAATCCCCTGCCATGGGCAGGGACACTTCCCTACAGACCAGATTGCTCAGAGCCCCATCCAACCTGACCTGGAAAGTTTCCAGGCATGGGGCATCTTCCACCCCCTGGGAAACCTGTGCCATCATCTCACCACCCTTTTTATATAAAGTTTCTTCTTTGTATCTAGTCTGAATTACCGTCTTTTCATTTAAAAGGATCCCCCCTGTGCTGTGTGTGAGGCTCAGGTCTACCTGCCTCAAGGGTTGCACATTTAAGGGAGGATTTGCATCTCTGCAGCAGGTGGGAGCCTCCAGTTTTGGGTAAAGGTGCATGTATAAAGGTTATTTGGAGAAATTCCTGGCTGGGTTTTGGGAAGTGGCTCCACCTGATTTTGTGTGTGCTGAGAGTTAAATGCTAAATCTTTCAGGCAGCCAGGTATGGATTTGAGAGGATAACAAAGAGGCAGGTCTTGAGAGGCAGAGGCTGTTCTGTGGCTGTATTGGAGATCAGAAAGAAATTATCCCCTGTGAGGGTGGGGAGGCCCTGGCACAGGTTGCCCAGAGAAGCTGTGGCTGCCCTGGATCCCTGGAAGTGTCCAAGGCCAGGCTGGACAAGGCTTGGAGCAACCTGGGACAGTGGAAGGTGTCCCTGCCCATGGCAGGGGGATGGAATTAAATGGTCTTTAAGTTCCCTTCCCACCCAAACCATTCTGATTCTATCATTTATGAATTCCTCTGCTGTGAAGCAGAAAGATGATGTGTGGCTGATCAGAATCTAGCCAGTGGGATTTATAATTTTGGATTATCTGCAGTAAATGTTCCTCCCAGACACAGTAATCCACCGTGACTGCTTTAGACTTCACTCAGAACACGCGGAAGGGCCGCAGTTAGGCCAGGAACAAGTGACAGCCGGTGGCTGGTCCTTGGTTTACAGCCTGGCACAGAGGCTTGGAGGGGCCACAGCACACACATCCATCCTGCTGCCTGTCAAAATGCTGATGGCAAGGAATGAGGCCTCTGAATGGGGCGGGGAAGGAAAGGAGTCCATTTCCCAGAAGGTTTGGTCTCATTTCCCAGAGACTCAGTGTTGTCAATAGAAAAACCTAAGTGCAGGTTTATCTTTTGGCTGTATTTAGAAACAAGGTCCTGACCTGCAGGTTGATGGAAGATGTCAAACTCTCTCAGTCTGGTATTTGGCATCTGGGAAAACCTGGCCATCCTTTGGGGGAGCTGCTTTCTCCCCTCTGCCCTGATGGAATTAAGGAATTAACTGCACACTTGGTACTCTGAAGCTCAAGGAGCAATGACCAGGTTCCTTCTGTGCTTCTCATGGCAAATCAAAAGCCCCCAAGACTTTTAAAACCCCAAATTTTACAGAGGAAAAAGAGGAAGTAGGAATCTAACCAGCCTTGTGCTAATGTATTCAAAACTATTTCAAATTTCTGCTAAGCACTTTATCTGAGTAAGGATTGATATCCCTGTTTTACACATGGGAAGTGAAGTTTAGAGCACTCTTAAGACATGAATTACACAGACTGGTACCACCCCAGTTCCACCTGAATTTAACAGCCTGTGAAACAGCCCCTGACACTGGAGAAATTTCTATCTTGTGACTTCCAGACAAATTAAAACCTTGGCCTTCTGGTTTCTCAGACAAATCCATCAGATGTTGGAGGTTGCTGTATGAGCAAAATAAGTTTAATTTTTGATGTTTATTGATATTAATTCCCAGGGAAGAAAAACATATCTTAAAAAGGGCATGAGTCATCCCACTACCAGTATCTGTCTTTGGGCAGAACCTGCAGTTTAGTACTGTTTGTTCCCATCTGTTATGCCTTCTGCTAATAAATGTTCTGTATCTGCAGTGTTGCATGGCTCCCTAGGCTTGGCTGTGACATGTAAGCTACAGGAGATGTGGGATTTGCCTCTATCCCAGTTCCTTATTAATACTTTTTTATGCAATGCCTGTTTTTAGTGAAGTCATTTTCTCTTCCAGTTGTGGGCAACTCTGGATTTTAAATGTTTTGCTCAGATGTCTTCACTAGAGAAGTGAATATCTAACACTAAAACATAAATGAAGTAGATTTCCACTTGAAGATGAGGTAGCACAACCTTAGGGATTATTTTGGGGGAAGTATTCATGTCTGGTAGTTCTTGAAGATGTTCAGGAGATCTCATCAGGGCAGTCTCTTCAGGGGAACCAGCATGTCCTTCCCTTGCATCCATTGGCATCTCCTGGCAGCAGGAAAGGACATTTAGCCTTGTTCTTGTTCCAGCTGCTCATGAGGATGCTCACAAGAGTCACTGCCCTGCAGAGAGGACAGGGATTTCAGTGCCTTGCAGATGGGCAGACCCAGCAGAGAGAGCTGTCTGTCACAAAGGCTCAGACAAAAATTGGCTCTGCTTAAAAAGACGTAGAAGCTTTCCATGGATTTTAGACTTCTGTAGCTTTTTTGCCCATCCCTTATCAGTCTGCTGTGGGTACATCTCCAGCCTAGTCTGAATAACTCAAAGTTGTTACGAAGCCAGCATTGCTGCTTTAGCAGGTGCCTCCATCAGTGACTGTTTAAGTTGTGGGATGAGTTACTTTTATGCAATGGATGCTCAAAAATTCAATGGCTTGACCTCTTCAGTTGCATCAGAAGCCTCCCAGGCCAAGTCAGCCTCTAACAAGGAGCTGTGGGAGAGGTTTTCCCACCACTTCTCTGCACTGAGGTTGGCCAGGAGCAGAATGAGCAACGGGGCTGCAGACCTTGGCAGGCTGGGCCTGGAGCTGGATTTCTCTTACATTTCGTCCTGCCTGCAGAACTGGAAAACTCTCTCTTCCAGTCTTTAGTGGCTTAGTTTCATGTGCTGTTTTGAAGTTTCCAGTTGTTTTCTGGCTGTAACTGAATTGCTCTGAAAGGTGGGTTGATCTGGCAGCCTCTTATCACCGAGGACAAGAGAGATTTGACTTGGTGAGGTGCACACATCCGAAGAGCTGCACTGTTACACTTGTGCCAAATAACCCCAAATCATGGCCCACCTCACCAGAGCATCTTCTTTGCATCTTTAACAGGGTTTTCTTCTGTGCTAACTGATGAAGAAAATGTATGTAACAGTTTTTATAAGATTAGAATACTCTTATGTAAAAATACTCTTACTTTTATAATATTAGAATACTCTAATATTCTTATTAGAATACTCTTATAAGATTAGAATACTGTTATGCTTGGTGTTAACCAAGCAATTCTTACAAAGTTCTAGAAGCCAGAAAAAATTGACTTAACTTTTTAAAAAAATTATGGGCATGTGGCTTCTTCATGCCTTTGAAATGAAAGGTGCATCCTCTGCTCTCTGTCAAGCCTGCTGTCAGAAGGCTTTGTTAAGGAATGTGCTCTTTCAGAGCTCAGTTGATACCATTAGATAAATGGTGTTTTGCCTGTGGTTTGCCATAACACTGCTGGTATTGTAGATAGAATATTAGGGCTGGGTATTCATCATATAATAAAGCCTTGACACACACAGAAAAGCAAATTATTTTTCATCTCGCACCATATCCCTGGTGTAAGGGGAAGAGGTATTAGCCATGCTCTAGTCACCCTCGGAAGATGACAGAGAATTGACAACCCTTACTCTAGTGTGGAGAGACTGGCTCTGTGTGTAATTAAATCCATCACAAACACCACTCAGAACATAATTTATTTTGTGCAAAAGGTGTCGTGTCGCATCTTATCACTTGCCAAGGCTATGAGAATAAAAATATAAGCAGATATGATAGGCCTGTCATTCCAGACACAGGAGGAATTTGTGGCCATTAAAGCAAAAGTTTTGAGAGAAGCTTCACGTGTAGAAGAGGACACGTCAGTGCAGCTTTGCTTTTAGTTGTGAGAGGCACGGGTGAGTTTTCTGGTCAGGAGACAACATCGTACTCTGTGCCCAGATACCCGTTTCTCAGTCTAACTATGTTTACAAAACAAATGATCTCTGTAAAAGCATCTAAAGCTTTAATCCCCAAAGGTGCTCTGGACTAGCAGGACCCTTCCCAGCAGCCTTATTGGGGTGTTGCACGGGGCTCTGATCACACAGAGCCACTTCCAGACTGGCAATCTAATTTCTCAGCTGCTCTTCATCCTATCTGTGACATTTATGGAGAAGTTCATCAGTTTTTCTGTGGAGGGAAACATACTTGTTTTACTTGTCTGAGTAACATGAAAGTTTAGAACACAAGATGGTGTAGCAGCAGGCAGGCAATAATAACTCACTGTCAGGGCTGCTCATGAAATGGGGGAAGATTCCACCAGAGTGACCTCTGCTCCAGCTCCTCTCTGCGTGCTGGACTCTTACTTCTTGGCACAATAAGACCTCAGAGTTGATTTCAGCAAGTTCATGATTATTTCCCCGGCAAAGACACTCACAAAAAGCAGCATTTCATAGGCAGGGAGAATTTGCGAATGTGTGAAGCCAACATTGTTAAATTTGCTTATCTGCAGTTACAGACTGAACACATGAGCTGAGATACCTGAAGAGTTTCCCAATCAGCTGAGTTACGTGAGAGACAGAGTGTCACTAATTTACTGTCTTCTACAAAATTTCAGGGTGTTCTGTGAACTCTCAAGCTGATCACAGAATAGTTTGGGTTGGAAGGAAGCTTAAAGCCCATCTCCTTCCACCCCCTGCCATGGGCAGGGACACCTTCCACTGTCCCAGGCTGCTCCAAGCCCCATCCAACCTGGCCTTGGACACTTCCAGAGATGGGGGCTCGTGGAAATGGAAGCTGCCAGAAGCAAAACATCTGAGTTGGCAAAGGACATCCTAATATGGGGAGTAAGTGCGGCACTGAAAAGGATCAATGAACAAACTGACAACACACTTTGCTGCCACAAGCTGCTGGTATTAGAAACAAACCTGTCATGAACAGCATGGTCCCAGCAACATGCAGAATACCTGCCTTATTTACAGCTGCACAAATAGAACTGTGGAAAACTGGAAATTGTTCTAGGAAGGAAGCGGAGCCCTGAGCAACCTGCCCTAATGAGACTTCAGAAGCTCTCTATTGATTTACTTTATCAAAGAGAAACTGAAGAAGTGATTTGATCAGTGCCTGCATGGGTCAGGATTTCAAATGCTCAGAGGGCTCTTTAATCTAACAGAAGGTATAATAAGATTCAGTGCCTGCAATCGAAGCTAAGCAAAATCAAATTGCAATTAAGAAATGTTTAGACAGCAAGGGTAATTAACTATTGCCACAATTTCGGGGGTCAAAATGGAATCACCACCTCTTGAAATGTTTTAATTTGAATTATTTCATGGAATGATGTTCCATCTTTGGAATGCAGTGAAATATGGTGGTGTGTGTTCCTATTAAAAACAAAAGGACGTATGAGTAGAAATAAAATGGGCATATGAAATATAATCCCAAAAAACCCTGATGCACGACCCTATGTGTGTGGTAGTTTCTGAGTATTAGAATGAATTTTTTCATGCAACTTTCCCATTTAAAAAAAAGCTATTTTCCTGTTTTTCTCTTCTCCCTGAAAACTCACCAAGGCACACGTGCTTTATAGGCACTGCCAAAAATTTAGTGAAAAGTCTTGGCCAGTTTGTCCTGCAAAGTCATCCTCATTTGCAAGGGACTGGGGACACGTTTGTGAGAAGCAGACAGAGAAAAGGGACTGTGGAAAACTACTTTAACTTGCCTTTAGTGCAACAATTAAAGCAGCAGCCCTGACTTAGCTGGAATCTTTGTTGTCTTTCCCAGTCATAATGGTGCCAAAAGGAATGAGATGTGGTTTATAGCTGCAAACAGAAGGAAAAGCAAATCCTGTTTGCCAGCCCTCCAAAGACTCTTTTGGTTGACTGTCCTAGTGAGAGCTCAGTTTGCTGCCGCCTCCCCTCCCACCTGCATTTTGAATTGCTCACAAAATTGCTGCAAACACATCCTGAGAGGTGCCCTGACTCCTGTGAGCACCTCCTTACCCGTGCTCAGCTCCACACTCGTGGGGTGATCAGATGGAGAGGGAACAATGTGTTACTTGCATCAGGCTTTATTAGCAGAACATGGAAGTGTTAAGCTCAGCTCACACACAGCAATTTGTGTCCAGAAAAGCCCCTCTGCATTTTCCTTGGCCCAGATAAAATGCTGGTGGGAGCAACTGAGAGTCCAGAGCTGCTGCTGTTGTTGTTGGGGTTGGGATATTTTTGCAGGTAGCACAGGTGCCATGCATGATGTGTTTGTCATGGAGGACTGGAGGAGGTGAGGGCCTGAACAGTTTGAGCTGTGTGTCCCAGGGTGGAGAGTGGGGTGACCCACATTGTGGGATGCTTTTCTTTAAGCAGAAACGCCTGACTGGTGAGGCACACACTTTTTTCTGCCACAGATCACCCTTTGCATTCTTCTCTGTGAGGGTGGGCAGGCCCTGGCACAGGGTGCCCAGAGAAGCTGTGGCTGCCCCTGGGTCCCTGGAAGTGTCCAAGGCCAGGCTGGACAGGGTTTGGAGCACCCTGGTCCAGTGAAATGAGATGGTCCCTTCCAACCCAAACCATTCTGTGCTTCTATGCCACAAGAGCTGTTCCTACAATCAGTGGGATTTGTAACAAATTCTGTCTCACTGACCAAGGATACCAGCAGTCACTATGGTCTCAAAGGCCAGAGACAGACCCGTCTTTGCTGCTGAGCACCTTCTAGTCCCAGCTCCATACCATGAGTGCCTACCTTGAGGGAAGTTATTCTGGAAAGGAGAGGCCACCACTTTCCTGGCTCTCTCCTCTCCCTGTGACACATCTCTTTGAGAAGCGAGCCAAGTACACCAGAATTAAAGGAACTGATGAAGAGAGAAATTAGTAATTGCCTGCAAAGGAGCTGGCTGATCTCAGCTCCATTTTACAAGTCGCCTGTGCTCTGCGTGTGCCCTGCCCGAATTAGCACCAGAACCACACATTAGTTTTAAGACTCCCTCTCGAATTGGGATCTCGTAATGTTTTTTAATTGGGGCTGATAAAAATGTGGCATTACTTGCAGGTTCCTCAGAGAAGCCAATTGTGAAATTGGGTTTGTATTAAACCTAATGATGGAAAATTAAGCATAGTACGTCTGTCGGAAATGGTCCGCGATAAAAATCTTCTCCTTTTCATTACAGGAGGTTAATAGGGAATAGAGGAGCAAAGATGCACTGGGAAAGCGAATCCAACTAGGGGAATTAATAAGCCTTGAAATTCCCTCTGTTCAGAGTTCTCACACTGTCATTAGTCGGAGCATTAGGGATGATTATACAAATGCTTTGGATGTTACTCTTCCTTAAATCCCAAATTTATTCACATTTTGTATGTGAGGGTTGCTTTGCTTGAGCCACAGTTCTTAAATCTCTCAATGTCCTGGGAATGTCACTGTGTTTGTGAGAGCCTGGGACTCAGAAATCCTGAAATTCAGGAGTCTAATCTTCAAAGCAGACCATCACTGTGCTAATTTATTTCAGAGGAGCAGGCTGCGTTCAGCATCTCTGATAATTCGCCCACCAGCCCTTTTTATGTCCCACTGGTGATCAGCTTGCCCTGCAGCAGTGTCCACTGCTTGCATTCCTGTCACCTCACAGCCCTGCAGCTCCCAAACAGAGCATATCCCTGCCTTCACATCTTCCCCTAACCTGACAGTAACCCAGCCAAAGTGCTGTTTGTGCTGTCTGTGCTTTGCCAGCTGCTGAGGGTGCAGGGTGATGCCCTCGGCTCTCTGCTCCTGCCCACCTCTGCAGGAGGGCCGTGGGGAGCCCCTGCCCAAACCCCACAGGGGCTTCTCAAGCACAGCAATGTTTACAAGAACATTGCAAGCCTATTTCTGCCTCACAAAAATCACCCTGAAATTTCAATTTGACTTATTTATTCTTTATCCCTTTAAAAACGTGGCCGTAGTGTTGCTCTCAAGGGGTGGTGTTTCAGCTCTTTGTCGGTGAACTTGCTGTAACAAACAAGCCCTGTGTGGAAGCTCAAGGGGGTTTTGTGAGCAGTGTGAGAGAGGTGCATTTTCTGTTTGCTGATACCTTGATTTGGGTAAGGCCAGAAAGAATTGATGCAGGTCGTGCGTGTGAAAGGACCTGAGCATCTCAGATCCCTGCAATCACAGGGAAAAACAATGCTGTATTTGGCCAGCTACTTAAATTTGGTCAACTACTTAAATTTGGTCAGCTCTGCTGGATAAGATATTGAATTTTTCATCTAATCTGAGTTCCTGTTGTTAGAGATTGTTCCAGTCAATTGTTTGGTTATTGAAGTTATTATTTAAGTTCTTTTCTGTTAGTTCAGTGGGAATATTTTATTGTGCATATAGTTTTGCTGGGTATATGAGGTTACAATTCCATCTGCATAGTGATAGATTTCTTTAAATCCACTTCTTTCCAAAAAAACCCCATTTTCTATTAAGTTTACATATATGAAATTTAAATTTTTGCACACAAGATAACTATATTTTTATGCTGGTTTATTTTTTTTTCCTGATGATATTACATCTTTGTCAGTGACATATAAAATTTTAGGCCTGAACTAGCAGAGCAGTTGAATTTGCCTCAGCATCCTGACTTATTTGAAATGCTAATCATCTGCTTGCTGTTCACTTGGGTCCCTCTCAGTTATCTCATGCTGTACACCCCAAATCCTGCCTGAATCTCTTGCTCATCCGTATGTATCTCTGAGCCGTGTTCCATGCAGGTTTGGGAAGACAGCTGCATAGTTCTGTTGGAGCTGCTGTGGGGAGCTCACCCTTGATGTGCCATATCCCTGTTAGCCTGACTGGCTGTTCACTCTCTTCCTGTCTTTTTGGGTTTGTCTGCTCAACACAAAAAAATATTCAAGTGTGATTTAGTCTTTGAGGGCATTTTAGATAAGTGTGTGTTTTCTATTCGTTCCTTCACTCCCTTTTGCCTGCACCAACCTACGGGGTGGTGCTAAATAAACAGAATGAAACTGGAAATGTCAGGTGGTTGAAAGCTTGTTTTGCCTCCGTGTCTCTCCCCCAGACAGCGGCCATGGCGAGATGGCCCAGCCGACCCTGACCATCCAGACGCACCCGTACCGCAGCTGCGAGCCCGTGGAGATGTCCTACCCCCGGGGGCAGTTCCAGCCCGCCATCCGAGTGGCAGACCTGCTGCAGCACATCACCCAGATGAAGAGGGGGCAGGGCTACGGATTCAAGGAGGAGTATGAGGTGAGAGGAGCCTTTCTTCACCCCGCTGAGTGGGGAATTGCACTCACGAGGGGTAGAAGCTTGGGAGGGGAGGGTAACTGGTTTTGAGAGCTTCTTTTCCTTAATTCACCCTCTTAGCCCTTTTTTTTTCTGATTTTGGTTTTGAGGGCAGGATTTTACAGCGCTATCAGTCTTTGGAGGCCCTCTGTTCCAAAGAGAACGTGTTTACTCCAGCGTGGGTGACACTGTGCTCATCCCTCTGTCCCATAAAGAGCAGACAGTAAATATTCAACAGGTGCTGAACCAAACACAGGATGTGCAGTCCCACAGTCCCTTCCTTATTGATGTGTTTTCCTTGAGCAGTGTGAGCCAGGCTGTGAGAAAAGGAAGAGGTTTTGCCTGAGCTTTTTGGGAGCACCAAATGCCCTCTCATAATTGATCAAATTAAGTCACAGCGCAACAACCTGAATGCAGAATTGTCAAGTCAAGGGCAGGTGTTTGTGTAGCTTAAATTAAGGTGAATTTTTCCAATATGATCAAACCTCTGGCTCAGAATAGGCTTGACTGACATCCTCTTCCAGCTCCACATGAGGAGAGGAGTAGAGGGTAAGCTGGAAAAATGAAAGCTGCCCTCTTTCCCCTCGCCTCTTCCCCCTGCAAGCTGGAATGACCAGGAATATAATCCAAATGACCAGAAGACATGGTGTTGGGGATGATTTGGAAGAGGAAAACACATTTGGAGCAGAGCAAACCAAAGAGGGAAATAGCATCAAACATATGTGAGACTCAGCTCTAGCAAGCGATAATTATAGTGAGTGTAGTAAGCTTGTGGGAAGGCAATAAGCAATTAATATGCACAGTGGCATTAAAACTATTTAAAAATAATGTAACAGCTGTGAAAATAAGTTACTTAATGAAAACAGCTCGCTTTTCCACCCTGAAAGTAAGAGTCCATGGGGTTTGTGTCCTCAGTGCTGGGGTTTGCTGTGATTGAGGGCCCGTCTTTTCCTGCTCCTCACCAGGGAGCATTTCTTTAATCAGATGGCATCAAAAACTGTCACAGCAAATGTTTCTGGAACTGTGTGTTAACCAGGTCTAGGTACTCTTGCCCCATAATCAAGCGTGCTAATTAAACTATCAATATAAAGAGCTTTGTTTAATATTGGAAAAGGGTAATAATTCTCTGAGGAGATTTACTTAGCTCCCCTTGGCCTCCATTTCCATGAGGAGTACCCAAAACTACATTGAGCTCAGTTACAGATGCCCTAAGACCCAGTTCTTGATGTTCAAGAAGAAAACAGGTGCTGGCATATATGTAATTTTCTGGCACTGGCGTCGGTAATTATCAAAATAGCACATTAGCATGAAAAATGTCAATGCAACTCTCAGCTCCACGAGTTCTGCCTTTCCCAGAAAGTGCTGTCTACAGACATATATAGCGGTGATGACATTACGTGGATTTGCAGAATTCCTTTCTTTACTGGCCTGGAGAATGCCACGAGCTCACGGATCCCCGGCGCCGTTCCCCCCTTCCGTCAGCCCTAATTGCAGGCGTTTTCCGTGGTGGGGTTTGGGGGCTGGAGCATGGGATGGAGGCAGCACTCCAGCTCCAAATAGCAGCAGGGAGGATGTCAGGGAGCGTGAGAGCTCCTGGAAGGTGGGAGGTTTGAGCTGGCTGGGAGTGGGGGCTCAGCCTGGGATCTGCAGGAGCACGGAGCTGCACAGTTGGCTTTGCAAGACGCTTTGTGGAGCAGCTGATAAAATCTCGAGGAAGACTTTGATGTCTCTTTTAAAATGTGTTTTCAGACACTAATATCAGTGTCACCTCCAAATATGCTCTTTTTTTTTTCTTCTGAGGAGCTGATTTTCTACTTACTTTGCAAATTGATAGCATAAATTGCAGCCTGTTTAGTGACATGTTACCAAATAATTTTACTCTCATGAAAAATCACTTTGAACGGAGCATATCAGTCACACATGACAATCTCTTATCTCTGTGCGTTCCCATCTCCACTGAGCAACCTGGAAATTGCATTCCATATTTGTTTAAAGGATGCCTGCACCTCCACGTTGGAGCACAGGCAGCGTGTTTTGCTGAGGGCATCTAGAAAAATATTCCTGGTAGCTCCAGGCGGAGCTGGGAATCGGGATGGGATTGTGTGAGGGGTGTCAGGGCTGGTGTGAAGTGGGTGATAACTGTGTGTGAGTAACGGGAATCTGTCAGCACTCCCCGTGGCTGTGTAATTTTGGGGCTGCCTGCTGCCCCTGAGGGCAAAGTGTGACTTTGGGCCTTTTTTGGCTGCTACGTCTGTTCTGTTCGGTGACAGAACAAGTGGAACAAAGAGGAAAATCTGTCCGTGGCGCTGGGTGTAGATGGCACAGTTTGGGATTAGGAGGAGCCATAAACATTTAAATGGGACACATTTAAATGTCACCGGTTCCTTTTCCAGAACATATCAGCTCTGATTTGTTGGGAGCTGTGGGACCAGTCCCATGGACTTATTGCAAGCACCAATTACTGGCTAAGGAGATAATAAGCTTAATTATCCAGACTCATTTTCCATTATGATTTAGGATGTCACTAATGCACATTCTCCTGCTGCATTACTGAGACTGTTTAGTTATTTTAGATTTTGTGGCTCCTTCCTCAAGCACCTTAGTACTGAAAGCCTTCAGCCTGTGGAAGTCACCTCTGGATTTTAACCCTTTAATATCTGCCTACACATTTTCAGGTGGCCAGAAGAATAGATCTGGTGGTCCAGGCTGTGATGGGACACTGCAAAATGAATGGCTGAAATACTTTTTTTCAGATTATATTTTTTAGCCCAGGTAATTTTTCATTCTGGCTGCCAGGAAGTTTGAGGGAACAGTTTTTCCACCGCTGCTGAGAAGAGAATGACTTCAGGGAGAGGGCCAGGACTCCGTGGTGCACTTTGGGATGAACAGGAAGGCTTTGAATCGATGTCTGTGCCTTTGGCAGCAAAACTGAGGCATTGAGGTGGATCAGTGCAAATGAAGGATTCAAGTTTTTGTGTTTAAATTAAAAGCAAACAGCAAACTAACTAAATTCATCCACTCAAAATTCAAATTGGCTTGCAGTGAGCCTCAGTTTAATGGGAACATTTCAGTTACGTCTGGGCCGTGGTGCTTAGGAAGCTTGATTGAGATGAAGCTGACTTTGAGAGATCTATCCTTGTAATTTCAGCTAAAATTTAGATCAATTTAGTTTAAAAAGCTTCACTGTAACCTAAATTCCACTAGTGGGAAGATATTTCAGTATAAATTTCACTAAACTTCTCTAAAAGAAGTTTAGAGAGTTTTAAAAGTAGAAAAAGCCTAAAAATCAAGTATAGTTTTTTTGAACACTAAAATTCTGCTGTTACCAAGTCAAAGAAAGAAGGGGGAGCGTTTCCTGTGAAAAATGGATTTAATTCCAGTGCCTGAGTGATCTGTCCTGATTTAACATTGCTGATAATGCAGATATAAACAGGAGTCTTTTTACAATTATGGAGATACTCAGTGTACCAAAAAACCCTGAAGGAACAGAGCATTAGCTGTGCTCCTCATTTTCTGGATTCAAGCAAATTATAATCCATATTTTTGCCTTTATTTTTAATGTAGTTTCCATTCTTGGTGCTGCATTTTTAGTGATCCCATGGACAGATAATTTGGGCTGTACATGGAGTTCCTCCAGTTTGCTCATCTGATGTTTATAAAAGCAGGGATATAAGGGGTGCAAAGTGGTTTGTGTTCCTCCCCAGCCAGAGCTGTGCTCCCTCCCTTCAGAGCTGGACAAGTCTGTGGAAAGCAGGGATTTCTGTGGTGTTGAATGAGATGAAAAATCCTGGACTCCTAAATCTTCGGAGGCTCTATCAGCAAACATAAAAACATCAATTCCAGTGGAGAATTGCAAGTTCAAATCAAATGAAAGGATACGGTTTGTTGAAAAGGGATTTATTGGACCTGAATATATTTTCTCTGGCCAAGATAGCTTCTCCCGTGTGCAAGTCATGAGAAAGGATTTTCTTTTCTTTCTTTTTCTGTTCAGATGGCTCTGATTAGGCGCCTAATGACTGTTGCCATTCTCTGGTCAACCTGCTGTAATTCGATATTAGTGGAAAAATAAGGCACCTTTTTCCTCGGTCTTTGAAGATGAAAATGAGCCTTCTTCACCTCTTTTCTCTCACTCAGGGATTTTTTTTTTGTTGTGTGTGTGTTTGTTGGTTGGGTGTTTTTCCTCAGAAGATGAGCTGCTCTTTGGAAACAACAGCCTGCGAAGGAAATAGATGTGTGATCAAAGCCCTCACCAATTACAGAGTTATTACTCTTTCTCCTGGGCTTTTGAATGGGAACTCGGTGTCCCTGTCTTTGTCAGCAGAGCTCGTGGCAGTGCTGCAGTGCCTGACATTTTCTGTCCTGGAACCCTTTGGGGGAAATTCACAGCGATCTCCTCTGCCAGGGGTTTGCTCATATTAAGTTTAATTGTAACATCAGTGTTGCAGATCCTAATTGTGTCTCTCTGCTATTGCAATCAGGCACATAATAGACCTGGGTGGCTTGTGAAGATGAATATAAATTCATTTTCTAGCACAGCTGTGTCAAACTACCCACTGCTGGCTGAGGCAGATGTGATTCTACAGCGGCTGTGGTATAAACCCTCCATAATTCCCCAGGGACCAGAAATAATAAAACTTACAGTGTTGTTTTTAGTGATGTAGAATCGTGTCAGGGGGTACATCTTGGAGGGGGCAGATCTCTCGAGGCAGTTCAGGAGGGGCTGTTCTCCTCACCCATGTTTTTTCCAAGGAAGGGAGGACCATCCGACCGCCTTGTGCTTTGCCAGCTGCTGCTTTCCAGGCTCTGCCTTGAAAATCCCTCCTGGATGTGTCTCCAGGATAAAGAGGCTCATTCAGGGATGTCCAGAATCGCTGTAAGGTGGCACTGTGTGCCACCAGTTCCTTTTCCCCATCCTTCCTCAACTAAAAGAGCAGATTTTGGGAAAATGGCTGTTTCTCCTTGTGCTTCATGAGCATGCTTTACCTCGTTTTTCCTGTCTTTCTTGCACATGATCTAAAACCCCGAGCTGCTTTATCTTTCCCCAGAGAAAACCAGCTTGTATTGCATCACCCTTTATTAACACAGAAATAGGTGAAACCACTCTATTTTCAGCTTAAATATGAAAGGCTGAGCGCTGGGTTTCGACCATCTGGGTTTTCCTAGAGGTGTAGTCAAATGAAATCTCCCCAAGCCTTGTTCTGCAGGGGCAATGAGGTTAACCTGGGACTGTGCAGCCAGAAACAAATTCCTCTGATGTTTTTAGATGACAAGTAGCAGTTGGAAAATGATTCTTGCCTGGGAGATGCAAATGGTCTGCACCGAGCTCTGCTTTTGCCGTTAGTGGAGGTGCCCTTTCCTTGGTCAGCTACTGAATCGTGCAGCTCCTTTATTTTTGCCCTGCTCTTCTTCTTTAGGCCTCTTCATCCACCTGAAGGCATTGGGCTGGTTTTTTAAGCCCTCCCTTATTGTTTGTTTTGCAGGCACTTCCCGAGGGGCAGACGGCGTCCTGGGATACGGCCAAGGAGGACGAGAACCGCAACAAGAACAGATACGGAAACATAATCTCCTGTAGGTGTAAATTCACATTGAACCGGGCTTTCTGCAGGATCTTACATGGGTGCTGCACAGAAGGGTGTGCTTGAGAAGCTCACCAGGAGCTGGCTAACAGTGCTGAGCATTCAGTAGTTCAGTCTGTTTGTTACAGGCTTTATTCCTGGGATTTATTTTATTTCGTGGTTTTTTAATCATTATTTTACATTATCGTTGCATGACGTTACACATTTTCTACCTGCCTTGCTTTCTGCTTTAGGTTTGTAGCTTGAGGGCTAAATCTTTTTGTCACTGTTTATGTACTGATGTCATTTCCTGCCTATTTTTACTACAAAACCTGGAGCTTCCAGTTGCACAAAAGGAGCTGCAGATAGATCAGATTTGTAGCTGTGGCTCAGAGGCCAGGTTTTCTCCTTCCTTGTGGTCAGTAGCCAGTGGAGCAGTCACTGCTTGGCCCCAGAGAGCTGGTCTGAAGGGTGGGACAAGCTTAACTTCTGCCTCAGAATAATAAGGAGACTGAAAGTGCACTAAAACTTCTTGATTTACTTCTTTCAGTGATCAGTTCCTGTTGATTTTATAGGAATATCAATACATAGCAGAACTGCAGGGCAGGGAAGACTCCACTAAACCATTTAGGTCAGCTTTATTCCCCAAAGCAGGACTAAATTCACCTTCCTCATTTTTATCAGGTATTTGTGAAGCCTCTCCCAAAGTTGCTCTCCAAAGCTGAGCTTCCCTCAAGCTCTCCAGGCAGTTCACCATAGTGTTTCATTATTCCTGATAATGACTGGGGACAGGAGGTATGAGAATTAATTCTTTTCAGGGGCTGCTGAGCTGCATCAAGTTGGAGAAGCCAAGCTTGAGACCATCAGAACAAGAAATCAGAATATAAATGAATGTGCCATAGATTTTCATGACTGGGAAAATCTATAGAATGCTCCAAGAGCAAAATTAAGTCATGCTGAGTCATATATTTTGTGCTGTATTTTTTCTTGGGTTTAAAATGTATTACCTGTAGAACACACAGATTTTACTAAAGAATTACAAAAAAACCCTAAAAAAACCCCCACCAAAAAACCACCAAAACAAAACAACAACAACAGTAACAAAACTACAACTAAATAACAACTTCTCCATAGTGAAACCTCACCTCACACATAACGACTCCTCTCTTTGAAGCCTTGAAATAAATGATTCATGTGACAGGTTTGGGGAGTGACATAGAACAGCTCAGTTCAGGGACCCTGTGGTAAAGATGAAGAAATCTGGAAATGAGGATTGAAGTTTGTGAGCCCTGATGTGATGATCCCAGTTCTGCTGCTGGCTCAGTGTTGGTTATGAGCAGGTCACCAAGTTCATCAGTGTTCTTTATCCATGTGGAAAATGGAAGTGACAGTACTGGAATATTACAATTAGCATGAAAGTTGTCTCCCTTAATTTCGGCTCCACTTCGCTGTGAGCTTTCTGTGCCCTAGTGGCAAAGTGAGACATCCAGACAGAGGCTCTATTTACCTGTCTATACCATTAACTTCAATTAAATGAGTCTAAGACAGATGAATCATCCAGCTACAAACACTGGATTGAAAGTGGAAGTGCCATGATATAAGGAAGGAAATGTAAAAGACTTTGTTTCTCTGTATGATTTTGAGGAAGCACTTGGCATAATTCAAAAGTGGAGGCGAAAAGAGGCAAAACTGTGCAAAAACCTCCATCTCATTTATGTTGAAGGTGGTCATGAAGAAAACCTTGAACTCCAAGTGAAATGTGAGGAGTTCGGGAAGCAAAATCAAGGAAGATAAATGGGATATTACCTAAAGGGAAGGTGTTCACAAAGACAAATTGTTGTTTAACAAGGAGTGACGTGAGCCTTTTAGCTCTAAACATAAATACAGCAGCAGTGCAGATAGGAGGTGAGGAACCTGAATAAGGGAATGCAGAATGCAATCAGAGCTAAGGAACGAGAATCTGCACGTGATAAAGTGTCAGAAAAGAAGCTCAAGTTTGAGGACTGTTGGGAAAGATTTTGGAATGGGGCTGAGAGGGTGGAGTGAGCTCTTCTTCTCTTCAAATATGTATCAGAACAAAGAGTTTGAAGAGGAGACAAGGGCTCTTTTAAAAGTCAGCAAGGAGAATTTAGAAATATACAATAGTGATACTGAGAGGGCGTGGAAGGGAGAAGGAAAGAAGGATGCCTAAGGAAGCAGCATATCGTTCATCAGATACTTTTGTAAAACCATTGCAAAGTTATCAGCTGAGCCTGGAGCCAGACTCCACTGGTGGGCGAGTTGGGCAAATTCCCTGAGTAAAGTCAGGGGCAGGGTCCGGAGCAGAGGATGGAGAGCAGAGCTGAGAATAGCAGGGCAGTGGTTCCCTCCAAGCAGGTCATGAAAACAAATTGTGCTCTGTGGGTACAATGTGGGCAAAAGCCTGAGCAGAGCAGGTGGAACAGGGTTATTCCCTGAGCTGTTTGGTTGTACTTCAGTTGTGATGGTGGTGAAACCCAGAGCAGGCACTGGTTGCCCCTGCCAGTTTATCTGGTAAAAGGCTGCACGTGCAATTAACATTATTCATTTAACCACAGCTGCCATTTCATCACTCCTGGAACAACAAATCCCCTGGCTTTTGGGGAGTGAATTGGAAAGTCAGGTTTTGATCTGACTTGTGCAGCAGCGTCAGAGACTGGTGTTAAAAAGTGGCTTTGTAGGCCCCTGGAACAAGTAGCCCTGCTCAGTGAATCACAGCAGATGAGATCTTGTCTTTCTGGCCTCCTGGGTAACAGCACGGTTACAGGACTGTTTTACTCGGCTCACTGCTCTCGGAGCTGCACTGACATCGTGCCTCTCTCCGAAAACCTCGATCATGCTGCCAGCCCCAACACCTGCTCTGCTTACATTTGCCAGCCAAAGCTGCAGACCAGCCTGGGAGCTGATCTGTTCGTGCAGAGGAGAGGCAGGAGAGCTCCGAGAGCTCTCCCAGCTTTTCATGGTTCCCTCCCATCTGTGACCGTTTTTGGAGCAAGAGAAAAGCGGAGCAGTGGATTTGGGGTCTGCGTGACCACAGAAATCCACTGTGGATGGTGGGAAGACGCAGACAGGCTTACCATGCTGGAGGAAACTGTCCTGCTTGAACCTTTTATTATATGAACAGAGCCCATGAGCTTTGCTCCTGCACTTTTATAAAAGCTGTAAAAACAAAGACAGTTGTGGAGGTGTCAGGTTTTTCTTTAGGGGGCAAGCGTAGGCAGTGTACCCATTTATGTGCTGAAGCAAAATAATTTAATTCTGCTCTAGGGCCCAGATATTGAGACCTTCAAAGAGCATCAGAAAGTGGTTGTTGGAGGAGGGATGTTGAGCTGAATCCATTACAGAGAAGAGAAAATGTCCAGGAGCTATATGGGACCTTTGGTTCTATTTGATTTCTCTCCATCTTGCCCAGCTTTAGAGCCATTACATTATAGGAGAATAAAAACTCTCAGATGAGAGCTGAGGATGAGACGAGATAGGATTGTACTTTGCTGCAGCTGATGGAGAGCACTTTCTGTGCCTGCCTTTTTCCCACTGAGGCACCCTGGGTTTGAAGTCTCATGATGGTCCATGAAAAACTATGGAGTTGGTGACAAAAGACAGTAGAGGAATTTGTTTTGTTTCCTTCATGCTCTGACTGCCCAGTGCTTTGGGCTGGAAAACTGTGAATTAATCAGAGAATTTTGAGGTGGAAGGGATGAAGAAGCTTTCAGCTGGCACGGAGGTGGAGAGCACTTCTTGCCCACAGACAAAGATAAGGCATAAAATAAAAAAACCCTGGAATTCCAGACTGGTTTGGGGTGGAAGAGACTTTAAAGCTCATCCAGTTCCAGCCCCTGCCATGGGCAGGAACACCTTCCACTATCCCAGGTTACTCCAAGCCCCGTCCAGCCTGGCCTTGGGCACTTCCAGGGATGGGGCATGAACAGCTTGTGCCAGTGCCTGACATCAGTGTTGGATTTAGAACAGAGATCTTTCACCTTCCAAGCATTTTTATTCCATGATTTCTTCTGTGTTGCTGAAACTGTTGCCCGTCTGTGCGATATCTGAGGAATATGATCCTGAGAGGGGGGGATTTATCACACCTGGATGTTACCCAGCTCCCACGGCACAGTCCAGGGTCAGTGGGGGCAGACAGGGGAGGACGGAGCGAGGTCGAAGCATCCTTTTGTCCCAGACCTGGGCTGGATCTCCAGAGCTGCCTGTGTTTCTCCATTCCTGTGTGGGGAGCCCTGGCAGGCAGCTCAGACGAGCTGTGTGATGTTTAGATGACAAAAGTTGTGTGAGATTAATCTAGTGCTGGTGTCAAAATGAGACGTGGAAAAATTGCGATGATACTTCGAATGATCACTAATGGGAATTTTGACAGGAGTTTAAAATGGTAACAATTCTGTGCTAAAATGGGAGCACAGAGCTTTTCAGTGAAATTCTTGTCATTTTTGAAGTCTGTTTTAAGACCCATTTTCAGTGGAACTACTCTTCATATAAATTGAGAGTTCTGCTAACTTGCAGAAGGACTGTAGTAAACAGGGAGAAATAAAACCATTTACACATTCGTTAAAGATTTTTCTATTTTTTGTGGTCCTGAATGTAATATTTTTTTTCTGTTTCTCCCTCCATTTTTAAAGTTTCTTGGAGTCCATTTGTAAGACACAGGGATATGATGTCTCATAAATTTGGTGAAGAGCTGAACACCACTTTCATTTCAGTCTGCCAAGAATGCTGTGTCCTTGGCTAGAGGAGTCCAGTGGATAAAGAGAAGAATCGGAAATAAGTTTTAACCATTGGGAGAAGATATAATAAAGGCATTTGCTGTTCTTTAAATAGCCCTTTAAAGTCTGTAGGCAAAAAAACCTAAGTACAAGATCCTTACTACTAAGAGCATAATAATTTGCCTTTTTTTTTTTTTTAAGGTCAGATCCCAAAGTTTTTCTGTGGAAAAAAGAGATTTACAAGGGAAGTTATTTTATAAACTTTTATCCAGACTGTTCTCCTAAACTTTTGAACAAGGTTAAAGATACCATTAAGACATCATTAATATTTTGTGTGCTTCGCATATACACAGATTTTTTTTTCTGCTGCACTGTTCTCACTTGTAAGAGCAATAAATCTCCCTCAGGAATTAATCTCATTTTAGTAAAATATGCAATGAAATATTTTGAATTCTGTCCTCGGAAAGAAAAGTTCAGCTTAAAGCATTTTTCATTTGGCATCCAAATATGATTAGACCTGAAGGTCTTCTTTAAAAAAAAAATAGTATTAATCTTCAGTTAAATTTCTTCATACTTTATGTTTGTTCCCATATTTGGCTTAAAAAAAAGGGAAAAAGGAAAACAAACCAACAACACTTTTTTGCACCTACAGAGCATCTTTTCCTTAGCCATAATTATCCATAACTGCCTGGAATCATTGCCCTGCTCTGCAGGCTGCTTCCCAGGTCTTCCCCATTCAGCTCCCTCCGGATGGATTCATCCTGCCTGCTTTAACTTTCTCTCTAAAGAGTGGCTCGAAGTGCTGAAACTTAATTTTGATGTTTGGCTCCATTAAATGAAGAGAGGCAGGTGCTTCCTCCAGGGTTATTCAGAGCGCTCCAGCTACAGACATTGTCTGTGTCCCTCATTAAAAATGAACCTGAGATCCTTTTCCCCCATTGTTGGGGGCAGTTTTGGTCTCATCATTTTTCTCTTGTTGCAATGAGTTGAGACTTCCCCCGTGTTGCTCTCTTGGGAGGAGTCAGTAAATGTTCCCTTCCCAGGGATTTGCTCCAGGGTTTGCTTTTCTTTGGTTTTGTTCCTGTGGCTCCTAACAAGCTTCGCTTGCTGCTGGAATTGCAAGTGTGAAATTGTCTGCGGGAGTTTCCCTGTATTTCATCCACATGTCCGGTTTAATCAGCTCTTTGTCTGTCTTTGTGAATTGCTCTAAGTATAAATTCTTTTGTTGTCTGTCTAACCACATGATTTACTGCAACTCCTCGTGCAGTTGCCTTGAGTGCAGGTAATTGGGAACATCAGCACTCGGAGAAATATTCCCCCTTCCCTGTGTCTACAAAGGTTATATTTATTAATACAAATACAGCAGAGCTTTTGATGGATTCACCTGCAAAACCTCCTTTGAATGCAAATATGGGATTTGATAAACAGCAATGTGCTTGTATTTTTTTTTAGGTGTGTAAATCTCACCCAAAGAATGAGCAGAGTAGAGCCATTCCTTTACACACCCGAATGAATATTTAATACATATCCAAGTCTTGGTTTTCAGAACTGCTCGCACATCTGTCTTCACAATTATTATCTGATTCTACATTTAATTAAGACATGACTAAACCCCTTTTGACTGAGTTACTGCGGAATCACACCTCATATTTTTATGTCATTGCTATGATTCTTTTTAATTGAATGTAAATCATGCTTAGGCCCATGTTTTGCAAAGTGCTGCTAAACATGAATGCTGCTGTGACTGAGAGCTATGCTCTGCAGAGCTGGTAGGGAGGAAATAAACTTAATGGACTCGATATTATACTTCTTTTAAAAAATAATTTAAAAATGAGCACAGCATGGCCAGCAGTGACCCCCATAACCCAGTAGCCTCTGCCAAGCAACTGGCCCTTAGAAGCAGTTCTGCAGTTAATTGGACACCAGTGCTGGGATTGCCACAGCAAATCACATCAGCAGCCTGGCCCTGGAGTATCTCCTGTGACAGAGCCCAGCACCAGCTGTTCCAGGGAAAGATCAAAATATTCCCCTGGTGGAAAATCATGACATAATCTGCCCGCTGGGGCAGTTCCTTTCTGCGTCTGAGCTGGGGAGCATGCTGGGAGATGAAAAGATTGATCTCTGCTATTTTATTGCCTTATCTAAAGTAACTTTGAATCTCCTCAAAAAGATGAACATTTCTGATTTTGTTGGGTTTTTTCAACACTGCCTCGATGCCATTTTGCTGCCGTGAGTTCTGTGGGTTGCATAAAGGAATGTTGCTCTGATTTCATTTGTATTTCCTTCAAGTTTCTGGGTTTTTCCATTTCTTCTTTGCAGGGTTTCATTGCCATTTTACCCTCCTAATCTTTTATACCTCTGTCATGATCTTTTTAATTATGTCCTGCTCTTGTCAGTTTTAGTTCTTGCCTCAGTTTCCATAGATCAGATGAAGCCAAGGGAGTTTGTAGCTTCCAAGCAGGAAAATGGTTTTTGTCATGGAGTTACACCCTGCAAAGATCTGTCCCAAAACTCCCAAACCAGGCAACATTTGTGACCTGTCTCAAATCTCCATAAGGATTATGATGACAGCAGTGAATTTAATGAACACAGAGCATGACTAACTTAAGGATCTAAAGATTACATCTTCGACACAAAACAGAGGGCTTTTAGGAACAGGAATTCCTGTGATGTTATCCCATTTTTTATTATTGTAAGTATTCAATTCTTCAGTTACCGTGGTGGGATTTTTGAGGCCAGGACTTGCACTTTGTGTCTCCCTTCCAGCTCAGGGCAGCGATGACACCACACTTGCAGGAGTCAGCAGATAAAACAGACCACTTAGAAACTCCTCTTTATCGTTACTGTCACTTTTTTTCCTTTCCTTCTCTCAGATGATCACTCAAGAGTGAGGTTGCAGCTGCTGGATGGGGACCCTCACTCCGACTACATCAACGCCAATTACATCGACGTAAGGCTCCCGGACATTCCCCCTGTGACAAACTCGCCTGTGACAAGCCTGCTTACGAATTTGGTGCCTCTGACACAGGGACAGACTGTGGATCTGATATGAATGACAGCAGAACGCTGTACAAACATCGTGTTGTGACAGGGAGAAGGTTCTCAGTCTCCAGTTTATTTTGTCTGACCAATCTGGACAGATGGAGATTTCCTGTGTTTGACAGATCCACCAGCATAAGTGGGACGTGGGCTAAATATGATGGATGCAGAAATCAATATCAGCCCCTCACAATAGCATTAGCTGATATCTGAGACTTGCCAGCTCCTCACAGAGTTGTGGTGCAGAAGGCATGTGTGTAAACAGACTGACTCTTTTTTTAAGTGTTAAAAAATGACATTGGAAAAGCAGCCTCTGTCTCACACACGGAGTGATCCAGTGAACGTGCATTTCTTGAATGCTGCTCCTAAGTCACAGGAACAGGAAATGTTTAGAATAGTTTCTTGAAAGGACAGAAGGTGCCCTCACAATTTTCACAGAGACAAATTCATATCTTTCTTCTTTTTAAACAAGAAGATGCAGTGTTTTGCCTATCTGTTTTCAGAGTTACCCTCAGGTAACACAGGGCTTGTGTTTCTTTGTGGAAATAGTTAAAAAGTGCCCCATTCCTGTCTTGTCCTTGGCATAAAGAGGTTGTGTTACTCAGCCTGAACAAGATACTTAAAATCTCCCAGGGCAGCCCAGTTGCCCCTCCATTCATTCCATAATCAGTTATACACTGCCAGAGGCAGCAGTTGGCACCTGGAAAGTATCAAACCCATGGTGGGCTTTGTCTGAGCTCTGATCTCACAGACACTCATCTCTTCTCTCTTTTTTCCAGGGCTACCATCGGCCTCGCCATTACATTGCAACTCAAGGCAAGTTCATTCTTGTATGTCTAAATATTTGCAAACCCACTGCTGCTTTACGCTGTTGTAGGAGCTGTTTATGGGGTGACATCACCTGTTTTGGGGAACATCTGAAAATCTGTTTTAGGGGCAAAAAAAAGGGAAGAATATAGAATTTTTGCAGATCTTCAAGGTACTCAGGCTTAAAACCTCAGCTTCAGGAATAAAAGATGCCACAGACTTAGAGGTGGCAGTACAGCCTAGAATGTGTCATTTGGGCATGAAGTATGAGAGGAGAGCTAAAGGGGACTCTGTGGATCTTGGGTTTACCTTCTGGAGTGAAATTGCGTGAGGTGGGGAGTGTGAATAAGCTGTGACTGATGAGCCTTTGAGGGGAACTGGTAGGAAATGCATCTGAACACCTTCTGTAAGGTACTTGATGAGTTTCCTATAAGAAAGGAAATAAGGTCAGGGAGAGGCTCTAGACTGACAAACCACTTGTGAGCACTGGCTCTTTGGCTGTTGGAACATGGAATTTTTCTGGGGAAACTTCAAAAAAGGGCTAATTTCTGCATGTTTCCTTCCTCCTTCCTAATTGATCAATATTAGAGTGTGAAATGGGGGAATATCAGTGCTGCATCAGGTGTGAATTACAGCACAGCCTTAATTACAGGTGCAGTGTAGGGTACATCCTTGTCCCATCACTTACACACAGCTACCTGCTGGAGCCATCCCCACTGTTACTGTACCACCATCATCTCTGTGAACCTTAAATACCTGCTGTGAGGAAGGGTGTGATCTCCCAGAGAGCTCCAGGCTGTTCGTGTCTGTAACCCTGAATCACAGAGGGATGCTCTGAGAGGGAGAGCAGGGTCCTGTGGGAACAGGACAATGGCTGGAGAACAGCTGGAAGGAGATGTTGGCATTCCATGCACTCTCTTGAGATGTCCCTTTTGTCTTCTCTCCTGCCCCAGGGCCGATGCAGGAGACAGTGAAGGATTTCTGGAGAATGATTTGGCAAGAGAACTCTGCGAGTGTTGTCATGGTCACCAACCTGGTGGAAGTGGGCAGGGTAAGGTGCCACTCCCAATGTGTAAAACCAGACCAGGGCTGGGTTTAACCCAGAGCTGCTGCTCAGGAGAGCTCAGCAGAGAAATGCCTTTTGCTTCCTGCAGTAAAGAAATTAACTCAGCCACTCTGGGTTTTTCTGTAAAATGTTGGATTTTGTAATACTTAGCTGCTTCCCTTCTAGATTAATAAGGATCATGTTCCTGCTGTAAGTCTGGGCTTTGGCACAGTTATACAGATTTATGCTAGCTCAGAAGCTGTCTCCTTCCTCAGTACAGAAGGGAAAATGTACTCCTGTAATAGTTATTCCTTATCTGATGGTTTGAATACTCCTCTAAAAATCCGGAGGAGTGAGGATGTGTGACTGGTGCTCCAACTATCAAAAGACCTCTTTACAGGGGAGTCCAAAGCCTGGAGTTCCTGAGGTCACTGTTCCTGGTGGATTGTGGTTTTTGTGGATCCTGGGACCGCCCAGCAGTGTTGGTCTCCTAAACACCCACCAGTTCCCTCTCTTGGACTTACCTGGACCAGACACCCCTGTGTCAGCACAAGGCAATTCCCAAAGCCCATCATGGGACCAAACATGGATAACTCAAAAGGTGTAGGCTAAACCTCAGGGAGTAAGAAGACAGAATGTCTGGGGTGGGTTTCCCCAGCATGGACTTTAATTTAGAGACTTTCTCAGCCAGAAACTGAGAGTTCTTAAAAAATTTTGTCCTGATGTTTGTCACTTTCCATTGCTTTGGTACTAAGAAAAATTTAAATGATCATTTACTCCAAGCCATTAAAATTCAGCTGCTTTGTGTTTGATTTCCCTTAGATCTCATGGTTGAATGCCAGCTGCTTCTGTTCATTTATTGCTATTTATTCTATTTTACCTTCTACTGACACTTCACTTCGAAATAAATGCCTCTGTGTAAAACAAAAAAACCCCTAACAACAAAAAACCCACAACAAACCTACATTAATCATATTTAATATTTATAAAACCCCTTTCAATTATGACTGGAACTGGAACATGAAGCCTGCTTTGCAGCAGCTAATTGCTTCAGCTTTAGGTATTGTTCCACTCTTTCATGCTAGAGCATTTAATAACCTGATAGTCTTTGTTAGCCTAAATATCCCTTCTGGAACTCCACAGCCTCGCTTTTATTTCTTCTGGTCGTTTTGCACATGGCTCCTAGAGCTGGCTAAGCTGGGATGTGTTTACCTGCTCAGAAGATTTCTCTCTTGAGCCTTAGTTGAAGCCTGTCACAGCTGGTAAAATGCCAAGTTTGTGTCCACATCTGATAAAGAAAGCTCAAACAAATGTAGTGTCTCAACATGTGTCCCACAATCCCCATGAACTGAAATTCTTTGGCTAAACAGAGTTCAGAATTAAGGGAGCAGTAGCACAGATTTTTCTCAAAAGGGATGGTGGCAGTGACTGCCAGGTGTTCTGTACATCTGATGTGGGCAGGGCACGTCTGGAAATTCAAAGAAGACTTAAAAAAAAAGAAAATATCTAAATGCATCCTTTGCATTTGTAGGTACAACAATGGGAACTTTAAAAACATCCTCCCAGTGGTTTCTATGTATGGCAAAGGAATTTTGATCTAATTTATGCAGTTAATTTTGGCAATTCTGCGCATCAGAAGAAAGCCCAATTTGCATTGGCTTCAGCTTGAAAGTGGAGGAGAATGTAGGTCAGCTCTGACTCAACTTGAACTAGCTCCTCTGAATATTTTGCTTTTCCCCCCAGGTGAAGTGTGTTCGGTACTGGCCGGATGACACAGAAGTCTACGGAGACATTAAAGTCACATTAATTGAGACAGAGCCACTGGCAGAGTATGTCATCCGTACATTCACTGTCCAAAAGGTAAGGAGGTCTCCAGGCAGCTGGAACTGTGGCACACTTGTGTTCAGAAACTGTGGGAAACACATCCAGAACGCTCTTGGAGATGGGAGCTGTGCTGTTTGGACAGGCTTCACTTCAGCAAAGAAAATTTTTGACAGGGATTCCATTTTTGGACAAATGATTTTACAGGAACATCTTGATGCAGCCACAAAGTGGAATCCACAGTGCATAAAGTTTAACTGCATCCAAAAGCCAGCAGATAGCTGATGGCATGCCAGGAATAATAACTGCCTAGTTTCACAGTGGCAAATGGCAGAGGAAAAAAGGTACCAGTTAAACTGGATGCCAGGTAGGGTCCCCTTTCAACAGAAATGAGAATATAATAAACGCAAGAGTATAAAAACTATCCCCAAACCAGCAGGATTTGGAAGATTTTGTTACTTGTAATTAGAAATTGGAAGTCTAAGTGTCAGAGTATTCCAGGTCTGTTCAAATTACTTTCCAAACACTCAGTAAGTGGTTTTAAAGCTTTTCCAAAATTCCTGCTCAATGAACTTTAGCCACACTGGGAATATTGTTTCAGTTTTCTGATACATCAGCTCCAGATTTCATTAAATCATTGAAAAACTTGGTGAGAAATGGTAATGCCAAAATCTGACAGGTTAGAGGAGCTGCTGCTGGATTCCACCCACATTTCCTGTACTATCAAACACAGCTGATCCTCAGTTCTGGGTTACCCTTTGCAGGGCAGATAAAGGTGTGATTTTCACATACCAACAACTTGCTCTCACCACAAAAGATGGTTCTAGATACCAATTTTTGTCCTTTTCACTTTCAGCAGTATCTCAAACTGAGAATTTTTGCCAGGAGATGGCAAAAAATCTGCTGTTACCTGGGGCATGCCCACTCTCGAGGTGTTCGCTCCCCAGGCTTTTGCTTCAATGCCTCAAACAGGATTTAGGAGTGAATTTTTGGTGGTTTATGGCTATAACACAAGAGGATGTGGGTGAACACAGCCATGGGTGCTGGGGCTGAGGCCACCCTGATGAGCTGAGTTTGAACTCTGAGACCACAGGTTGGAACTGGGAGCTGGTCCCACCTTCCCAGCTCTCAGGTGAGCATTGCCCGCCTAACTGGGAACTGGAATTTGGCTGAAAACCTTTTCAGAGTGAAATCAGCTTGGGACACATCTCCATGTGTAGCAAGAGCTCAGTGCTTGTTATCCTCCTGCGTGAGGGAAGGCAGCAGGGAGAAGAATATGCTGATTGGAGTCTGATGGAAGGAAAATAGAGGCTGTGTTGTCTCCTCAGAAAGGCTACCATGAGATCCGAGAGATTCGGCAGTTCCACTTCACCAGCTGGCCGGACCACGGCGTCCCCTGCTACGCCACGGGGCTCCTGGGCTTCGTGCGCCAGGTCAAGTTCCTCAACCCCCCCGAGGCAGGACCCATCGTGGTGCACTGCAGGTAGGCCAGCTCTCCACCCTCCTCCAGCAGCTTTTCCCTCTCTTTGCTCCTTGCCTGGCAAGAACCAACAGCTGTTTAAGGGTGTCGTTTGTGGGCCTTGCTAGAAAACAAAGGGAAATACGGTTTTCTTCCCTGAAGTGGCGGGTCTGGAGCCAAGCTGGCATGAGTTGGAGATGGTGGAATGAGGTCAGAGAGGGCCTTTCAAATGTAGAAGACCCCCCCCAGTGGTCTGTGCTCTGTTGGGTGCTCGGAGCAGGGCTGGGGAAGTGGTGAATATCAGGGACAGCCACTCTAGGCCCTCAAACCTCATGTGGCAGAACAGACAAAGCTCACAAAAAGGGAATTTCAAATCAACTTTGCTTTTCTGTACCCACGTGTGCTGCAGCTCAGCTTTGTACCAGCATTAAAGGTCTTACCTGGTCTGGGGGGAGGTGTCCCTGCCCACAGCAGGGGAGTTGGAACTACATCTGCTTTAAGGTCCCTTCCAACACAGACCATTCCATGATTTTATGTTTTTATGATGTGAAGTATTTGGCTGGCTGGGTCTGGCTTCCAGCCCTTGGCCACCTTGGCTTCCTGAAAGCCTGGGAGTTGGGGTGGGAATCTCAGACTTCCAGACAGTAAATAAAAGGAGTTAAATTACTCCCAGTGCAAGGAATGGCATTGCTACAAACCCAGAGCTTGGGTTTGTAGCAGCAGCCACATCTGCAGGGCTCAGGGCACGTGTGAGCTAAAGAAGATGTGGCTTGAGAGCAGAGCTGGCTGTCCCAAAATCTCACTCCTAATCCATCCACAGGGAACTGCCTGTAGTTCCCACTCTGTGTCTTGAGAAAGAGAGAGAAAATACATCCCACAACTACTTTAAAAAGGAAAATCAATTAAATCTTCTTTTTTAAGCAGTTTTGGATTGGGTGGGTGTTTTGTTTTGTTGGATTTTTTTTTTTTTTAGCAAGCAGTGAGTCAGTTTTATAACCAAGTACAGCTACGCCAGAGGAGTTGGCAGAAGAGATTACGTTTAGAGCTCAGGGCCTGAGCTTGCTGCTTTGGTGCCATGACATGGGGCTGGCCCTGGAAGGTGTCTGAACCTGACTCATTGTCACCAAGAAAGCAAGGAGAGATTTTTCATCCTTCCCATTTTAATGAATAAATGCCATTTCCTCCATGTTATTTATCTGCTTTTGAATTTTAATGATTTGCTTTAAGTGGTAATTACCAAATTCTCCCCACTGATGCCTGGCTGGATAAGATCACTGTTCGATATTTATGAAGTGCTAGGATCCTCTAAATATAGAACTGTCCTAACTATTTGTTAAAATTCTGAAAAGCTGAGAGATAAAGGGAGAGAAAATGCCACTTATTCATTAAAATTCTGCAAATGAAAAATATCTTCTCTCTATTCAGCAGTTGATTAATCTGGTCCATTAATTTATGGTCATTCATATCTCCTTGCTTTCGGCTCTGGTGGAGTTTTCAGTGCAGCTGAAGTTTCCCTGAGCAGAGTTCTCCTGCTGCCCTCAGAGTAATGTGAAGAGACGTTCTCCTCTCTCTATCCTTCACACCTAAGCAGCTTGGATGATTTCCCGGAGGGGAAGGAGGACACGATGACAACACAGTTTAGCAGGAGATGGCCCAATTCTCACAAGCAGTGGGGAGCTCTGAACTGAAGGGTTTGAGTAGCCTCGAGCTGCTTTCTCTGTAATTTACAATCCCTAACTTGAAATCACCCTCCTCAGGATCCAAACTCCTCCGGATTAAAAAGGGAAAAGAAATGTTTGAGGTGGAGGACTGAGCTCCTTTCATCATGCCCGCTGGAGTAAATGTGTGCATGCCTTCTAAAGAGTCCCAGGGAAGAAAATTTCTGGAATTGTGTCTGTTTGCAACCCGGAGGCTGCTCTCCCACACCCTGTGTGAGAGGTGTGCAGGTGACCTGACCTGTAAAATTATAATTACTATTTTTGCAATATTTTGTTGATGTTCAATAACACAAAGCTTTTGTTTCTGCTTCCCTTTCACGAAATATTACTTCCCCTCTTTCTCTTGAGCCCTTAAACAGAAAAATGAATCCAGCGGGGAGCAGGAGCAGCTCCTGGGAGAAGACAGCATTTTGTGTGCTGCTGTTATTCTCTCCTCCACAGAGCCCTGCCTCTGCACAGTCCCTTGATCACCAGACCCTCCTGGTTTGTTCTTTTCCAGTGCTGGGGCCGGGAGGACAGGGTGCTTTATTGCCATCGACATCATGCTCGACATGGCAGAGAACGAAGGCGTGGTGGATATATTCAACTGCGTGCGAGAGCTGCGCTCCCAGAGGGTCAACTTGGTGCAGACAGAGGTGGGTGCCAGCAGCTCCCCCTGCACGAGGTGCTGCTTTCCTGTCAGCTCCTCTGCCCAGCAATTCATTAAGTCAACGCTGGCTCGCTCTGTGCCTTGATTATGCAGAACTTTCAGTGGCTAAACATGCCCGGATTTGCACCGAATCAATTCGCTGGCAGCTGCTCAGGGCCTCCAAGACAGGAGGGCAAACCTTGAAGTTTAGGTCTGTGCATTGCTGATTAATTTTATTCTCATAGTAGGAAAAAAAGAGCTCCCGAAGCCTCTCATGACTCATTCATAGCAACACTGCAGGCTCCAGTAGTACCTAGTGTATATCAATTACAAGCTAAGCAAACAAAATATCCTTGATTCAAGCTCTGGGTGCTGATTAAGCAAGGTGCTCCATCACACAGTGCCTGGCAGCTGCACAGACTCCTGTGGATGTTATCCTGTTGCACAGGTTTTATGTGTGTCCCTTGACCCCTTCCCCTCCTGAGGGACAGGGCAATAGCCTGGAACAGAGAAGGGCTCTTAACTTTGTTGGACTTCCCATATTTACTTTAGGGAAAGAGTTTTACCCAGAATACCCAGAAGCCAGGGTTCTGAAGAGACAGACAGATGTGACCTCCTAGTTCTGTACAGCTGTGCCAGGGAAGGTTAAATTGTATATTAGGAAAAGTTCCCTCACTGAAAGGGTTGTCCATCCCTGGCACAGCTGCCCAGGGCAGTGGTGGAGTCACCATCCCTGGAAGGATTTGACAGACGTGTAGATGTGGCACTTGGGGACGTGTTCAGTGGTGAATCTGGCAGTGCTGGGTTGGACACAGTGATCTTAGAGGTCTTTTCCAACCTAAACAGTTCCATGATTCTCTGGTGTCACTGGAGGCCCATCCCTGACCATTGCCTTGTGAACAGAGAGGCTTTACCCCCTGATGTCCTCCTCAGCCCACCCCCATTTTGTCCCAACACCCCTGAGAGTGCCGACTCCCCATTTTCCTTGTAAATCTGAAAGGAACACGTGAGACCTCACGCTCAATGGTGGATGAAATATGCTCACAAAGCTGTCACACAGCACACTCTGTAATTTGTCTCCACGTGAAACAGAGCCAAATATGCATATTGGGCATGACTTAAGAAGAAAAAGAAGAGTGATATTTCATGATCTGTATTCAAAATATGATTTTAATATCTCCTCCCCTCCGCTGTGCAGGAGCAGTATGTGTTTGTCCATGATGCCATTCTGGAGGCGTGTCTGTGTGGCAACACGGCCATTCCAGTCTGTGAGTTCAGATCCATATATTACAACATCAGCAGACTGGATCCACAGACCAATTCCAGCCAGATAAAAGATGAGTTTCAGGTAATTTCATATGTCTCAGTCACTGCAGTTGGTGTATTGAAGGTGTTCAATCAATTTCTGTGTGTTGTTTTGTGATTTCCAGCAGGGCAGAGAAGGGGGACACTGAGCCAAGGTCTGATTTCAGTTGATTTTTGTTGTACATCTGGGTCAGGCAGAGGTTTGTTTTTGAGCATGGACTATTCAGCCTTCAGCAAGCAAAAAATTGTCCCCATCATTCCAGCAGGGGAAGGGTAGTAATTTTCACATATAATGTGTACTTCTTATTTTAATAAGTATTGTGTTGTTCATTTTCTTCCATAATTTATACAGAAACATTTATGCCCCAAGGTGCCTTATTATCCATTCTTGGGGCTCATATGGTGCTTCCAAGCCTTGACAATCAACTTGTTGACAACCTTCCACACAGGGGAGGCAGGGAGCTCAGTGAGCATTATTTTGGCTATTGTTAATTTTCAATTAAATGTCAGTGAATCCCTCAGTTCACCGTAGATGTTTTGCCAGGTACCTGGTGATGGACAGTTAAACTCACAGGTGCTCCATTAGTGCTCTTTGCCCAGGGAAAGCAATAAAATGGGGGTCCCTCCTTTGTTTCCTGTCGCTGTTGCTTTTCCCACCCTGGTAAGTGAGCTTGGGACACTCCAGCCACGGGCCCTGTGCAGTTGTACCTCTCACACAGTGGAGGATTCACCCAGAATTCTGAACACTGACCTAAGCTTTCCAGTCTTATTCCCCATGAATCTATAATTCTTCCCTGTGAGTCTGAAGAGACCCTGGCACAGGGTGCCCAGAGAAGCTGTGGCTGCCCCTGGATTCCTGGAAGTGTCCAAGGCCAGGCTGGACGGGGCTTGGAGCAACCTGGGCTAGTGGAAGGTGTCCCTGCCCATGGCAGAGGTGGAATGGATGGGCTATAAGGTCCCTTCCACACCAAAACCTTCTGCGGATCTATGATTTTGAGCCAACATTGATGTAAGGAAAAAACAAGATTGTGGGAAATTTGGAGCAAGGTGAGTTTGATGGGAAAGAGAGAGACACACCTTCTATTTGTTGAGGCCACTCATAGTCAGAATAAAAGATTGCTTTAATTGTAGTAAATTCCCACCCCCTCTCCCAGGAATGTGTCTTTTGCAGCAAGAGAATGCCTTTTGGGAGCCCCAGCCTGAGTCAGAGGCCTCTTCTCCTCCCTCTCTATGCAAAGGGAGAATGTGTGTCTTTTATCTGAAGCCTTACAGGGAATCATCAGGGTTGGTATAGTGAGATAAAGGATGTGGATCCCAGCTGATGACAGTTCAATTAAAAAAAGATCCGGTTCTATCAAGTGATAGCAGATCTGTAAAAGTGTTTCTGGTTCTGAACGCTTGGCATGAAGGAGCCACAGCCGAGCTTCATCAAATGCTGTTTAAAAAACCCACACTATTAAAAAAAAAGCCACCGCTTGCTGGGTGCATTTTGTCATGATATGAGATGGGATTTGTCACCTCTGTGCTTGTTCTTTCGAGCTGCCAGGGGCTGGCAGCTCCTGTGGGAAGGAACTGCTCCGCTGTGCTTTGCATAAGAGGTTCGGTGTCTGTCTCGTTGTAGAATCTATTTTTACAGGATTTTGGCTCAGAGCGTTCCTCAGCCCTGATTGTCTGGGTTTAATGCAAAGTCTCTCTGCTGCAATCTTTAGGAAGCAGTTGATGTAACTAGAGATCTGTGCTTGCAGTTTGTGGTGTTTAGGTCCCACTGGCCCTGAGGTGAGGCTGGATGTATTTCTCATGCTCTACATGTTGTCTGGACACACAAAAGCTCACTCTGGAGAGTTTTGGGAATCTGAATCAGTACAGGAACAAGGGAGAGAGGGCAGTGGCATAAAACAGGCAGGACAAAATCACTAGCAAGTCACCTGCCTGATTATCTGCACTGCCAGAGATCTGAGATTTCATGTTGTTTCCCCAGCCAGACTCCCTGCCTTCCATCTCCAGACAATGTCGAACCTGAATAATTTAGGGCAACTATATTATTTCAAGTTTTATACTTTGACACATTCTTTTATCTTGGATTGCTTGACCTTCCTCTTTTCTTAATTCATAACCTCTCTGTGGCAGAAGTCCAGCTCTTAGTAAGATTTTTTTTTTTTTGGCCCCTAAATATTTTGTATTCTTCTGGCTGCAGAGAATTCACTGCAGGACTCCATGGGCTTTGCTCAGGAAGGGGAGATGTAAAAGTGAAAATACAATGACATCAGACAGCCACTGATCTACCACCACTTAAGCACTGGTGTTAAGATGCATTCACTTTGATTTCTGAGGTTTGATCCTTGCTGACCAAGCTGGACTGGTTTGTCAGGAGGCCTCTACAATGGGGAACACAAAAGAAAAATAGATTTTAAGAAACATAATTTGTCAGGCTGTGGAAAAGGCAGATAACAGTCAAAGACTGACAGCAAGGCCCCAGAGATTGGGTATGACTATGTAAATGAAGCATCCTAGGTGTCCCTTCAAAAGGAAAGTAGCAACCTAAATAATGTATGAAACAAATAGACTTTTCACTTAAAAAAACCTCAAAACAACATTTCATCTTAGGTTTTTATAAGATAAGTCAGTAGTTTGAGGAATCACCAGAGGCTCTGAACCCAGTCTGACCTGCTGGGTGGTCAATACTCAGGGTACACCTGCACAGGACCCCCTTGCAGAGGGGGAAGAATTTGTGCTTCCACCCTAAGGATGGTAGAAACAGAGGAGGTTTCACTCCATCACCACCTCAAAGCTGCATCTTATACTTGTGACACCTATTTCCAGCCTCTGGGAAAGAACAGAAATGTTGTCTGGCTGCTCTGGGGGTTTAGAGCTGGAAATGCTTGGGAGGGGTATAATGCTTTCAATTTTTGCTGGAGCTAACAATGTTTGGAAGAGTTCCTCAGGACAACCTGGAAACTGCAACGTGTTAGAACAGCAACGAGCTCCTTAGTGCTCCTTAGTGCTCCTTAGTGCTCCTTTTTTATCTCTGGGATGCCAAAGCTCTGCCAGTCTGAGTCCCTTTGAAACACACTGTGCCTGTGGCATCCTTCTGGGAAGCGAAGCCCGAGGCACTCAGCCTGTTTGTGTCTCTGTTCCCTTGCTCCCTGCCCTGCACAGACCCTGAACATTGTGACGCCGCGGGTGCGGCCGGAGGACTGCAGCATCGGGCTGCTGCCCCGCAACCACGACAAGAACCGCTGCATGGACGTGCTGCCCCTGGACCGCTGCCTGCCCTTCCTCATCTCCGTGGACGGCGAGTCCAGCAACTACATCAACGCTGCACTCATGGATGTAAGCACTGCTGCGGCCCCACCCGCTTTATTCCTTCTCAGGAGGCTTTTCTGGGAGAATGGATCTAAAGGAAAAATCTTATTTAGCTGTAGTTTCTGAGGCTGATATCTCCGAACCGGGCAAAGCAAGTGAATTTTCTCCTCAGCACCAAAATGTGGCCTCTAGACTGTGATTATGCCAGGGAAGTGGTCACAGCACCAGCCTGGCAGAGTTCAAGAAGCTTTCAGACAATGCTTTTGGGCACTCTTGGGGATGGTGCTGTGCAGGGCCAGGAGTTGGACTCGATGATCCTCGAGGGTCCCTTCCAACTCAGCATATTCTGTTATATTCTGTTATATTCTGTTATATTCTGTTATATTCTGTTATTCTCTGATCACACACCCTAGTTCTGCACCACACCGTGGAAAATTTTTGGCAAAGACATCCCTCAAGGTGCAGTCTGAGGCTGGATCAGAGAAAGGCAGATGCACAAAGAAGTGGTGGGACAGCTCTTCCCATACGTTGGTTTTTGTATCCATTGGGAAGAGAAATGTTTGCCAGGTCAGCTCTTTGAAAAGGATAATTTGCAGTGTGGAGCGGGTGATTGATTTGATCTTGTGCAGTTAAGAATGTGGGAGTGCAGGGATCAGATGTGCAAAATATTTTCAGGCTAAAGGATGTGAGCTGAGCTGATGTGACTCTGTCCGAAGGCATTTTCCCTTGCTTTGTTTATAGCCTGGAATCTCACAGCACGGGTCATTTGTGGAGGATGAATTATGTTGATGGCTTCTTTTTGCTATGGTGCCTTTGGACACAGATGTCTTTAAAGCCACTAATTGCAGTTGGAGTATGTGTAAATATGATCCAGGGTGAAAAACCTTCATTTTTTCCCTGGCAGCAGCAGGGTCACTGATTTTAATTTTGTCTGTTCTTCAGTCTGTGGGAAACTGATGCTGTTGCATTTAAGATATTCAGTCAAATGGTCACAGAATTTATTTTAGATTTTTTCAGCAGGATTGTGATGTTTTCATTGCAAACATGCCTGAGGAAACTTGTTTTTGAACGTGTCTTCAGTGCTTTTGCATGTCTGCAGAAGCACAACCCAGTCTTTGATTTCTTAGGGATTGGGAATGTTTGTACATTTGAGCCCTCATTGCCACAAATCACTTTGCTAATATTTGTATCCTTCCCCACAAAATTCCAGTGGAATAATTTCTTTTAAGTACAAAGCAATTTTTCACCTTCCATTGAAATTCAGCTGCTGTGATGTTCTCTGGTTCTCCTCTTTCTTTCCATTGAGGAATCAGAAACTTTTGGGTACAGAAGTAATCACAGGGGAACAGCCAAAATCCTACATTTTCATAGCTGCTCTTGTTGAGAACAGACCTTGCAAATTCTTTTTTTCCTCAGTAACTTCATGTGTGAAGTCTTGAACTGAGCATGGACTCTTAGGGGACACCCTCCATCCCATACTGCCTTGAAAGGAGCAGAACTGTCCTTCATCTTCCCCTAAAACAATGGGACATAATCCTTAAAAAATGAGACTAAAGGCACATTGTGAGTCCAGCCATGCAGAAGTGATGATAGATTTGTATTTAATCCATGGGGCTTGGAGAAAAACATGAATTCATGTGTCCCTGACATCATCATTCCCCCCTAATCCCACACATGTTCTCTTGCGTGAGTAATTCACACCTCTGTGCCACCTTCCCTTTGGAATAGGACAGTGAACCTGCTTCCTCACCTGTAGCAAACATCTGGGGAAGGTTTCTTCTTCTCCTAATGGCAAACCCCACAAGCACAGGTGACCTTCAGCCAAGAGTTTAGCCAGGTTTGCAGTCTGCTCCTGGCACACCATGAAACAACCATAGCAGGAGCACTCTGGTGTTTAATTCAGAGATAAACCTCAGTTTTATTTGCCACTCTGTTGCCACCTCTGGTCTGGTGCTTCACAGCTTTTGACCCAAACTGGTGTTTCCAGGTGTGAAAGGCAGAGTGGGGAAAAAGAGAAAACTCCATTCCAGACTAAAATTTCCCAAGAAATAATTTCCTTTTCCTTCTCTCTACATTCCCATCACCCTCCTCACATGTGCACACTCACAAGCACCTTTTTCCCAGCATGGTCTGCCCAGCACTTCCACCCACGTCTGCCTCACGTGGAGGAGAAAAGGCAAACCCCCACAATGGGCAGCTTAATGCTTCAGGATTTTAATTATTTCTTCACTTTAAATGCAAAATTTTATTCCATTGGAAGGGTTTTTGTGCTTTTTTGTTTTCTTTACCCCAGAATTAGTGTGCCTTTTGATTCAAGTCTGCTTCACAGATGTACAGCACAAAGGACTGTGCAGTTTCCAGGCTCGTTTGAGCCTTGCCTGCCGTGGTTGGAGAGCGATAAAGTTTTCAGCTTGGTGCCTTTCATCCCTGAGAGCCTCCCAAACATTCATTAACTCAGCCCCGCAGAGGCTGGGAGCACAGCTCCACCCCTTCGTGCTTAGGGAGACTGAGGTCAGGGGGCCTTTCTGAGGTGGAAGAACAGTACCAGAAATGAAATGCCAGTGTCACAGGCTCTGAATGCTGCCCCACGAGCTCCTAAAGGATGGCTGGGATCCAAATGTGCCACCTCTGTCCCACTGCACCCCCAGGCAGCCACAGCAGACGGGACTAATCCCTTCTGGAGCTCCTCGAGGCCACTGCAGCATAAAGGAGAGCATTTGCTTCCAGCTGTTTTCCTTCCAATTATTAATATTACTGATAGTAGTAGTAGTAGTAATAGTAAAATTAGCATTATTTGCTGAGTCTCAAAATACAAATAATTGATTTGGGTAATCTCTGCTCTTGTGACACTTCTTTAATGAAATGTCTTCATTGGGAGCAAAAGAATCCCATTACGAGGCGTTCATTCATTGCGGAGCGATAACAAGGAGCAGGATATGTGATTTGTATAATCTGGTTAAATGGCTCAGATTGCCTCCCCACAGCCTCCCGGGTCTAATATTCCTTTGAATAAAAGTTGATTGAATTTTTTTTTTTTTTAAACTAATCTTATTCTTTTGTTAGAGCCACAAGCAACCTGCTGCCTTCATTGTCACCCAGCACCCTTTGCCCAACACCATCGCAGACTTCTGGAGGCTGGTGTTTGACTACAACTGCTCCTCCGTGGTGATGCTCAACGAGATGGATGCAGCACAGGTGAGAGGCTCTTCATCCCTGGCGTGTCACTTCCTTCTCAAATCCAGGGGGTTCACAGAGTTCCTGCTGCCATTTTCTGGTGCCCTCCCACCCCAATGAATGAATGAGGGGGAGCTGGAAAGTAATAGGTGATGTTTGGGGTTTTAATGGAGAACAAGTCCACATGCCTGGCTCTTTGTAAGCTAATTCTTATTGCAATTAACAGGGATCACAGAGTCATAGAAGGGTTTGGGTTGGAAGGGACCTTAAAGACCATCTTATTTCAACCCCCTGCCATGGGCAGGGACACCTTTCACTGTCCCAGGGTGCTCCAAGCCCCGTCCAGCCTGGCCTTGGACACTTCCAGGAATCCAGGGGCAGCCACAGCTTCTCTGGGCACCCTGTGCCAGGGCCTCCCCACCCTCACAGGGAAGGATTTTTTTCCTGATATCCTATCTAACCCTGCCTTACTTCAGCTTAATGCTATTCCCTCTTTTCCTATCACTCCATACCCTTCTGCAAAGTCCCCCTTCAGCCTTCCTGTAAGCCCCTTTTATGTACTGGAAAGTTGCTGTAAGGTGTCCCCATTTATTTTATAAATACTTTGATATAAAATTACATAAAATTGATATATTTAAAAGTATTTAAAAAGTTGTATATACTTACTTTATATATACAGAACTTCTTTGTGTTTGTAGGCCAAAGTTTCCCTCCCAAACCCACTTTCTTCCCTTTCATATTTTTGTCTGTGTTTGGTTCAGGAAAATGCTCCCTACTAGAGCCCCAGCGTGCTTCACATTTGCCTTTTTCACATGGCATTTCCAGAAGAACAAAACCAGGAGAGCTGAAATAATTTGAAGGATCTTTCCTCTGAGATTTCTAGTACAATTCTGTAACACTGAGAAATGTGGTTTGCACAGTTTGAGAACATAGTGCTTTGTATTTTTTTTTTCTTTTTAATTCCACATCTAAGTTGGGTTTTGGCTACTGGCCACTCCATGATTTTCAGGATTTGAGCTTGCCAGGGAGGAGTTTTTGCCATTCCTCCTGCCCTGGTGTCTCCAGCCACCTTGCTGATGAGTGGCAGAGGATGACAGCTTTCAAAAAGGTGTAATGATGCAATTTGTGTGCAGAGTACATTTGGCATGGCTAATTCACCCATTACAGCACTTGTTCAACGAAAGGAGAGCAACCCTCAAGCAGTTGGTACTTCATGGATTCATTTTTCATTTGTCTCTCCCCTGTCTTATCACACTCGAAGGCAGTGAAATTATTGGTCTCTTTTTTGGATGGTGATGCAGAAGCCAATCACCCCAGTCCTTAAGGGGATGTCCCATCAGGGGAACTCTGTGGGATTCCATTCCAGCCCCAGGGAGAGCTCTGCTCAGCACTGGGCTCTCCGGGTGCCCTGCAGAGTCCCACCTCTCTGTGAGCAACCAGAGGTCCTCGGGATCTTCTGTTTTCCTCTCCCACCCACCCTCCTTGATTCTGCATCTTGGCATTGAATCCAGAGACAAACTTCATCTTTTTTTCCCTGACACCTCAAAGCAAATCCCACCTTTTCTAGAAATGACACACTTTCTCACACTTGGTTCTTGGAAAACACAAACCTTTCAACCCCAGCCAGTGTTATTCTTGTGACTATCTTTCTGCACAAAGCTTGGTTTTTTTTCCTAGCAAAGTTTTGCTGTTATGATGTGGTCTGTAGGCACAGGAGAGGGGATTTGGCAGTGCATGAAGTCACTTTGACAGTTTCTGTAGCACGGTGTCACCTCCCTCGAGAGTGCAGCCAGTGCCAAAACACCCAAGTGGCAATGGAAGTTAAGGAGGATTTTAAAGTTTGTATTTTATGAGCTACCAGGACAGTGTGACAGTTTGATATCATAGAATCATTTGGGGTGGAAAAGACCTCTAAGATCATCGAGTCCAACCTCGATCAAGTTATCTCAGCACTGCCAAGGCCACCACTAACCCATGTCCCCAAGTGCCACATCTACTTGTCTATAAATCCTTCCAGGGATGGTGACTCCACTACTGCTCTGGGCAGCCTGTTCCAGTGCCTGACCACCCTTTCAGTGAAGACATTTCCCAATATCCCATCTAAACTTCCCCTGGCACAGTTGGAAGCTGTTTCCTCTCATCCTGTCCCTTGTTCCCATGGAGCAGAGCCTGACCCCCACCTGGCTGCACCCTCAGGGAGTAGTGGAGAATGAGAGGGTTTCCCCCCGAGCCTCCTTTTCTCCAGACTGAGCCCCCCCAACTCCCTCTGGTGCTCCAGCCCCTTCCCCAGCTCTGTTGCCCTTCACACCACACACGCCCATTGTGTGACTGAGCCTCACACCCGTGGCCTCAGCCCATCGATCCAGATCCCCCTGCAGATCCTTCCTGCCCTCCAGCAGATCATCAGATCCCTTGTGGAGAAGCGTTTTCTGGAGGGGGGCTTAGCACTGTGCCTGCCCTGTCCTTGCATGACCACGCTGCCATCACCTGCCTGCTCATCAGTGCCTGATCCCAGGCTGTGCCCTGAGCACAGGGAAAAGGTGCAAATAATCCCACGTGGAGGTCAGAGCACACAACAGCCAGGTCTCAGCAGTGTGTGCACCTGTGTGTTTGGAGGGGTGGCCATGCACAGACCTGCTCTGGGAGAAGCAGGTTTTCCATACTAAGGAAAGGTTTAATCTTTTCTTGCTTTCCACTGCACCTCGAGGTTGTTTGCTAAAGCTCCTGCTCGGCTCACATCTCCCTGCCTGTGGGACAGGTGCTTTGAGAGGAGATCACTCGGCAGCTTGAAAGTCTGAATGAAGAGTAAAGAAACCCTTCAAAGGACTTGCTTGTGTGGTCTTGGCTGGCTTGCTTAATCTTGAAAAACTAACAAGGGCAAAAGATGCATAAGACTGTGTGAATATCCCACCCAATTTCAATCCTATATGATCAAAGGAAGAACAGGAGTGCAGAATTAATGCAGTCGCATGCACACACTCGACGTTGTTGCTGGCAGTGATTGAACTTGAAAAGCTCGAGATCAAGTTCAAATGAGCATCTGGGGGTTTCAAAACTTGTACAAAATTACACTTGAAAATAGGAAGGAAAAAAGCCCACAAAGAAATACAGTCTTAGCAGAAACTGCTAATGAGATCTCGTGCAAAATATTTTTGCACCATGATCTATTTCCAGATGGATTTAAAATCCTTAGATTGTAATTTGTGTGCATAGGATGTTTTTTGTCCTTTCAACTCAGTAATATCAGCACAATAAAAAGACTTCCAGCCTGCTTCTCAAACTTCAGAGATGCAGTTGTGGTTCACCCTGAAAGCAGAAACTCATTCTCCTTCCCCCGCTCAGTGGTAGAGCCAGAAAGATAAAAAGGTTGTCTTACAGAAAAAAAGAAATTCCAGTTTGTTTGAATTAAGATTAATTTTCTTGGTGCCGGACTGTTTCCTCACTTTTACCAAATCTCTATGGTTCCTATTAAATTTATCTACAGACACTAATCTTTTAATGTTCCTTTTAAATCCCTACTCTTACAGAAGCTTCATTTGTCAGCCACCGTTTTTGCACCTCTAGACCCAGAATTCAATCAGTTCCAAATTGTGTTCATACAAAAATAAAGAGGAAGAAGAGCCCAGGCCCTAAATGTTTTACTGAGCTAGAATGAGATCTTCTCTGAACAAAGCCAAGTTTTACAGGATTGGTGATGGATTTTGAGCTGGTTATAAATCCAAAAGGGATGATTGGATATGTTAATAATTAAGATTTCTGTTTATTTTTGGTTTTTTCCTAGCTCTGCATGCAGTACTGGCCAGAGAAGACGTCCTGTTGTTATGGCCCAATCCAAGTGGAGTTTGTTTCAGCAGACATTGATGAAGATATCATCAACCGGATATTCCGGATTTGCAACATGGCCCGGGTAAGAGAGGAGAAATACCACGTTCCCTAGTTACCCTCAGAAACACATTTTGGCTCAAGGAAGAGGCAGAGCCCAGACTTGTGGTTTAGAGATGCAGAATCCCTCACCTAGGAACGAAATTCCACTGCAGCTACTTCCTTTAATTAACATTTAATCAGCCTGCATTGCTGAAGGACTCTTGGCTGAAGGCAGCAAGTGGATGATATGAGCTGAAAATCTGTATTTAAATGGTGAGCATTTTTCTGTGTGTATTTGAGAACAATTCATCACTTTGTAGCCAATATAAAGCCATCAGTATTGCGGGAAATAAACTGGGATGGTGTCAGCAGCTCTCCATCTGTCAGCTACCAGGCAGCGTCTCTGAAGACAGATGCAATGTTTACTGGCTAGACTGGGATTCCCAATTGCCACTGCTTTCCCTATAAATAAGCAACTGCCATTTCTGTAAGGAACTCTTTGTCTGTGTCCCTCAGCCCCAGGACAGCTGAAATGATAGAAGCAAAGTTTATCTGCACACTGAGCCCTGGCAATCCGACTTCAGGGCTGCAGGAAAGGGCTCCAGCAGAGGATTTTTCTCTCATTAGTTGTTTCCCAGATTGATTATGTTTCCTTTGTTGTTCCTCTTTCGTTCTTTCTAATCAGAAATGGAAGCAGGCTCCACAAATTATATTTCCTTGCAGTTTAACACATCAGTCTCTGCATGGTCAGAGCCTGGGCAGCAGTTCAGTTGTGGCACTGCAGAGGGAACCTTGTGGTCCAGCCACAGAAACTGATAAATTGGTTGGATATTGGGCACATTCCTGTGTCCCAGGGAGAGCCTGGGGATCATAAAGATGGTCAGACCAAGGCTGTGTGACTCTCAGATGGAGCTGGCCCATGGATGCAGGCCTGGCAGGGCGGGTGCTGTGCACTCACAGCTCTCTGCACTCATCCACGTCCAACACCACAGCCACTGCCAGCAAATTCATGGGGATCCTTTCCTTCCACAATCCCCAGAGAGTTTTTGAGGGTCGCCTTTACTTCTTATGGCACAGCACAGGCAACCAGGAAAGAGATACTTGATCTGGTTGTGCAGTTTGATGAAACGTCATTCTGGAAACCGAACAAGGGTCCCATGCACTTGGTGTCTGTCTGGCTCTGTAATAATCATTATCCAGGCTGGGGAGCAGCCCTTGTTTCTGCACTGTGTCAGGTACCCAGAGCAGAGAATGCTAACCCTGCTGGTGCAGGTGCAGAGGGGAGGGTGCTGTGTAACCAGTGTGTCGCTGTTGTACCAGGGCCAGCACCAACTCCGATCTAGGAAGAAAAGGAGTTATTTATTAATTTACAGACTGGTTTATATATCTTAGTTCGCTTGAATGGCACAGGGCCATTGGTCCTTGACCATCCACCTCCCAGAGTGATTGGTTAAATCCTACAACACCCATTTCAAAATATTTCTCTGGTCAGTATCACAACAATACTGCATAACAATCTTGCACCCACAAGATAAAGGGATTAGTTTACAGAAACTTCTGTTTTCAGCCAGTGTCTGTGAGAAAGCAAAGACTTTCACACAGACAGAAGCAGAAAGCTGGAAAATCTCTCTGCGACCCAGCTTTCAGCATCCACACCAGTGCTCCCAGCTGTGCCCCGTCCCTCTGCCCTGCCCCGTTGCGCAGCTGAGCAGGCTCTGTGTTCAGCCGCAGGACGGGTACCGCATCGTGCAGCACCTGCAGTACATCGGCTGGCCGGCATACAGGGACACCCCGCCCTCCAAACGCTCCCTGCTGAAGGTGGTCAGGAGGCTGGAGAAGTGGCAGGAGCAGTACGACGGCAGGGACGGGCGCACTGTGGTCCACTGCCTGTAAGTAGGGCTGGGAAAGGCCTGCAACCTCGCGCGGTGCTGCGTGAGGACAGCTGGTTGTGGATCTGGAAATCCAGCTTTCAGCTGGGGAAAATGGAGTTAAAGCACGTTTATAATGCACTGCAAGTTGAATATTGTACTGCATTATAGTATCCTGGCCCAGGGGTTTTACTGATGGCAGTGAGAAATAGCTCCAAAAGCGCTGCTACATTGTGGGTCCCGTGACTGGAGCCCAGAGAGAGCTGAAGCAGCTCTGCCATGTGCCCAGCTCTGAGCACAGAGCTGCTGTGAGCCCAGAGCAGGGATTTGCAGCACTGCAGTCCCTGAGCTTCCCTGGCCACCAGGAACCCCTTAGCCCTTCCATCCCTGCCTCCCTTTCTACAGGACTCCACTTTCACAAACTCACAGGATGGTTTGGGTTGGAAGGGACCCCAAGCACCCCTCAGTTCTAGTGGACACCTCCCACTATCCCAGGGGTGCTCCAAGCCCCGTCCAACCTGGCCTTGGACACTTCCAGGGATCCAGGGGCAGCCCCAGCTTCTCTGGGCACCCTGTGCCAGGGCCTCCCCACCCTCAAAGGGAGGAATTCCTTCCCAATATCCCATCTCTCCCTGCCCTCTGGCAGTGGGAAGCCATTCCCCTTGTTCTGTCACTCCATGCCCTTGTTCCGAGTCCCTCCCCAGGTCTCCTGGAGCCCCTTTAGGCACACAAACCCTTGAGTATCCATGACAGTCCTTACATTAGAGACCTTCCCCAGTGTCCATGGGGTGTGAGCTGTGTGGGCTCTCCTTCCCTCAGCCTCACCAGCTCCACCTTCACCTCTTCCCTCCTGCTCCCAGGAACGGCGGGGGACGCAGCGGCACCTTCTGTGCCATCTGCAGTGTGTGTGAGATGATCCAACAGCAAAACATCATCGACGTGTTCCACATAGTGAAAACGCTACGGAACAACAAATCCAACATGGTGGAGTCACTGGTAAGGCTTTTTCTGCTCATTCCCCCACCCCCTGTGTGCAAGGCACTTCAGGATAAGTAAGAAAATGTCATGGCTTAGTTCAGGATGAATCAAAATGAATCAGAACATGAAGACATCAGAATTAAAACTGGTCCTGTTTTAGCACAGTCAGTGAATCCTCCTGCTTCTCTTTCTGAGCAGAGTGATGGACACTGTGTCCCATGCCCAGCTGCCTCAGGAGGTCAAACCCCACAGAGCTGTCACCATGGCTGTGAGAAGAGTGGGGTTTGTCCTCCTATCCATGCTGGGATTCATCCTCCTGTCCATGCAGGGATTTGTCCTCCTGTCCAGCCCAGTGCTGGGTGCTGTGCCGTGCCTTGAAACCAGGGAAGGAGAACAGTCCAGCCCCCAGGCCTGGCTCCCTGCAGCCCAGGAGATTAAACTATCCTGAATTCAATCATCTCCATCGATCACACTGAGTCTGTGCCTCAAAAGCAACACGTGCACTGAGGGCTGGAGGCAAATAATGAATAGTCCAGACTAGGGCTGTCTCTTTGAGTTCTTTTCTCTTCCGTTGATGGCACCATCTCCCAGCACTGCTTGCTCAGGATTGCACAGAAACACAAATCAGTGTTTGCCTGCTCCTGCCAAAGGGTGTGTGAGAGAGGGAGGTATTTTTGCTTGTAGAACGAGGCTCTGAGGAATTTACCCCTCTCCTGATGCCATTCCTTTGTGTTCTCTCTTTCAGGAACAGTATAAATTTGTATACGAGGTTGCACTGGAATACTTGAGCTCCTTTTAGCCCAGCGAAGGGAGGGGACCCCACGATGTGCCAGACCCCAAACTCTGGCGGATGCTTCTCCCCTGTCCCACACTGGAAGGCAGTAACAGGTGTGGGAAGGAAAACTTCTCCTTCCTGGAGCAAGAGACTGAGGCTGCAGAGACCTCTCTGGAAGGAGGAGACGATGCCTGTGTGTGCTGCTGCCTGCTTTCTATCGGAACATCTACTGCTTCTTAAATAGCCTACTGTAAAAATTAGCAAAATGGGAGACAGGCTGAAAAACTGGACTTTCTAATCCCCTCTGACTTCTCTCCTCTTTTGGATTGTATTTTTGCTCTGCTTGCTGCAGAGTGGGGAAGGAATGAAACCCTTAGGAAATTCTCTTTTAAATGTCTCCTTTTTAATTTATAATTTTGTTCTCAAATCCCAGCCTTTTAATTTTTTAATTTCATGCAGCAGTCATTTGGGAAAAATGAGATAGCCATAGGGGATACACGAAATGTTTCATTACGATTTGTCTACCTTATCTGTTTCCTTTTATTTGTTTTTCCAAATGAAAAGGCCAACACACACACACACACACACAAAAAAGAAAAAAAAAGAAAAAGTTGGAATTCTCTTCCCATGTGTAGTCCCTTTAAGCATGAAAATAGATGATGGAGATGAGAAGCTGTTCATGGATTCACTGCCTGCACACAAATGTTTCCTCCCAGATTGTGCTCGACTTCCAGGGCTGTGCATGACCCAGTTCCATCCCTCTGGTCTGTGTCCTTTCGCTGCTGGTGAAGCCATCGAGGAGTTTCCCAGCCACTTGAACCCGAAGGTTAAATATTGCATCAAACAAATTGTGTTTGTCTTGCAACCTCGGTAACTTTGTTACGGCATTTTCCAAGTCGTTGCTGGGGTGCAGTGTGTCTGACAGGGTACGACGGAGGTATTATTGCTCATATACTATCTATGACTATTCTTTATTTATTATTTGTATTGCTGTAGAACTTAGGACCCCTAGTCACGCCAGGACCCTGCTGAACTAGGCACTGTGCAAGTAGACAGCAAAGAAAGCTCCTGCTCAAGAGTTTAAAGTCTGAAGGTTCATAAAATTGGGTTTGGGCAAGATTTCCTCGTTATTTCCAGGTCTTACAAGCTTCAAAATTGTAACCCATTGGAGCTGTAGGAAAGGTGATGTACATACACAGAAACCTGTTCTGACACCTGCAAAGAGAAGTGTTAGCCCAGCACAGCAACTTCTCCTCTTAAGCAAAACAACTTTTGTTTTATTCTGCAAAAATGCCTTTGCAAGTCTCCTTCTCTGGAACAAACACCAGATGTGTTTTGCCATGGTTCTGGACCTCAGTCTGACTTCTTAGCAGCTAAGAAATTGCTTTTCTGAAAAAGTATGTTTAAGTAGTTAATCACTAAAGTCTTCAGGGTAATCTTGGAGAAAAAAAAAATAATTGAATGAACAAGACTTTACAATAATTAGTATTTCAATTTAGCCATTTATTTATCTTGAGGGTGTGGGATATGAGGTTGCTCTGTGTGTAAATTAGATTCTGGGATGTAGGGTTCTTCAAATTCGGACTTGCTAAAAGATAGACTGAAGTTCAGAGTTTAAGGAAACTCCAATTTTCTTATCACCCTGTAGTTTTCCACCCTCAGGTAAATGCTCAGAGGCTGCTGTGAGCTTTGTCCTGCCCATGCCAGGCACAGAGCATGCCAGAAGTTCAAAATGTTTTGCTAATTCTGTCTGTGAACTCAAAAGGCACCTGTGCTCCGTCGTCATTCTTTCTGCAATGGTCACACCCTTGCCTTGACCAGGAGGGATGGAAATGAAATCTGGCCAAAGCAGCTCTCACCTCAGCCACAGCAGTACCCAACCAAACCCTGCTCATCCACCAGGACCTGCACCAGCCTAGGCAAGGATGCTCAGAGTTTCATTAATACCCCCCTTTATAAGCAAAGGAGGGAGCTCACAGGATGCTGAACCACCTGGGGTTTTCCTAAGGAGCTTTGGATTCTTGGCTTTAACATCATGAGGGTCTTAACTGATCATGAACCACCTTCTCACAGGAGCCTCTGGGCTGTTTCTGGTTGGTCCTTTCTGTTGCTTGCATAAGAGTCATTAAATCAGCTTTGGTTCCAGTTGGGACTGTAGTGGGTGTCTGGCATCTCAGGCTACTGGTCTGAATTAGGGTTTTCTCTTTATGCAACTAAACAACACAATTCAGCAGGAAAACAAAACATAAATAGAAGGCAAAGTAAAACTATGAGATAAAAATGAGAGGAAAGGCATAATATTGGTGGTTTGATTACAGGTGGCTGGATGGAACAGTCTAGGTCAGGAGCTGGGAGCTATTAGCAAAAAAGAGGGAAAAGGGAATTCTTATCTCAGGATGGGATTTTTCAACAACTGCCCCGGTATGAAGAAGCTACAAGTCAGCAAAATGTTTTTGAGTCTGCTGACTCCAGAAAGCCCAAGGGAATCACTCCCTGTGGATACTATGGAAATATTAATTAGTATTTAGCATTCTGTTAATTTTACGTGGAAAGTAGCACAGTGGCAGGTCTCCCACATGACTTTGGGGAGTGAAGCCAGCGCCGAGGGTGACAGCTGGGGTAAGGGAACAGAGAGGTAAAGAAATGCCAGTAGCACTGAGGTGTGAAGTGTAGGAGGTAATTTAGGCTTAACTTAAAGTGGATTGAAATGCCAGAGTTAAGCCCAGAGGAGGGGTGTGTGCTTGAAGGGAAGGAGGTGTGGGATGGGCAGAGCAGAGCAGCACTTGCAGTGCAGCTGTTTAGGGTCTGGAGGTAGGTTTGAATGTGTTCTATAGTATGAAAAACGCTACTGAAGGGGCAGGTACCTGTATCAGCTGGCCCACAGCAACTCACCGTGCGCTCAGCCCTCTGCAAATGCCAAGTGATGTTGGCACAAACTGCAGGGAAAGATGTTTAAACTAAATTTTACATTTTACAGGAGCTCAATGCAAGTGTTGGTTACCAGAGCCCAACTGTTAGTCACAGCTTGTTATGTGGCCACTCAGCCATGTGTCTGAACCTCCTGATGTCCAGCCTGCAACCCATATGGAAAGATGCTCAGCAGACACTGCAGATTGTGTTGCCAAGCTGTTAAAAATCCCTGCATTTATGATGCTTTGGGGGGACTGACCCAGCTCCAGTCTGTGTTGGCTCAGGGATCTTCATGCTGTTCCTCCCTGCACAGTGCATATATGCCAAGTGTGAGTTAATGATGAAGGGAATTGTGTGGAAAAGCTCACTTTAAATCACTTTATTACCTTGAGGTTGTTTAAACCCTAGAGAACAGCCCATAGTGAAGTAGGTAATGTGTTTGAAGCAAGATTATGGGTGATGGGTTTGTTTTCACGGGGAAAGAAAGAAATTATGAGATGAGATAAAGGAGGTTTTCTCACTCCTGGAAGGATTAATAGTCAGTGTGAGCTTTTCAGCCTGAGCATCTCCTGCTGTGGATGGAAAGCGATAATGTGCAGTAAAAAAAGGTGAATTCCTCAGTGATTGAATTTTAGGCTGGAAGAAATATTGGCAATATTTGAATGGACATAATGAAGATGAACTTATTCCCATGGAGACATCCTTCAGGGGTGAGGGGGAGATGTTTGTGATAGCACAGAGTTGGTGTAAACGTTGGTCTGAAATACAAGGAACTAGAAATAGGTGGTTTGGGGTCACTATCTCACATAGGGGGTAACCAACATCCTAAATTATTAAGGGATATAACTGCAGCAATGAATTCCGCTGGTTATCAGTAGTTCTAAGCTTTTATGCTGGCGCTGTAAACTCCCTGGAAAAAAAAAGTCCAGTGGCCACACAGACCCCACAGCAGCAGATTTAAGCCTGTGGATGCTAGACTGGTTTTTCCATTTCCTTTCCACAGGCCCTTTAGCAGTAGTTCGTGGGATTTCCCTCGGGAATCTCAAGACAGGGATTGCTGGTCACTGCTCTTGGTGTGCTGTAGAGTAGAGGAAGGAGAGAGGCTCCTGCAGCAGGTGGTTCAGGAGGCAGTTAAACCGGTTTCCATCTGGAAGAGAAGGAAAGGAGAAGAAATCTCCTTTGGGAGAAGCCAAACATTGGAGAAGGGAGATGAAATGGATCCTGAAACAGGTAGGAAATTTGCACCTTGCTCTCTCCTTCTTACACAGCTGCTCTCATCTCTCTCTTACTCTTCTGAGTTCCTGCCAAGATCATAAAAAACAGGTAATGTCGCATTCCATGCTGTGGAGATGGAGCACTCAGAGTGTGACAGAGGGAATAAATCCTGAGGGACAAAGATAAAAGAAGATTTGCTTGAGAGAGGAATCTTCAAATATGAGGTGCTTCTATCTGTCACACTTGCAGAATTTTTAGTAAAGTCGACACAGGGCAGTGCACAGTCCTGGCACGGTCCTGGATGTGCAATGCGGTGGAAAAGTTCCCCTTGGAAAACTTCATTGTCCTGTAATAAATGTGAACAATCCACTCCATGGCGTTGGCGGCACAGTTAATTTTTGTGATCTCTCCAGCCACTGCAAGGGGCATCTCAAGACCTTGGTGTGAAACTGCTGCATTTTCATTTGAGAATCTCTAATTTGTCTTAAGTGTACAAAAGACAGTCAACCCCATTTTTCTGGGAAAATAAAGGGGGCCTTGTGGCAAAGGTGGCAGCATTTATTCAGCATAACCACTGCCATTGGGTGAGAAATTCCACACTCCTGCTGTGTGAGGGCAGAACAAAGCACTGCAGCTGCCCTGCCCAGGCAGAGGAACAGGAGGAGCCAGCTAAGTCAGAGAGACAGATGTGAGCAATGAGGATTCTGTTAACCCTCCCGTGCTCCTGTTTATTTAGATTGCAGTCTTCTATAGCCATACATACATAATATACAACTTCAATGCAAGTGCTCTTTTTCTGTTCCCAAAAATACCTACAGCTCTTTTTCCTCGAGGGTGAGCCAACAGCATAGCGAGCAAAGCCCAATTTCTGCTGTTTTGGCAAGGACCACTAGGAAAATCCATCATGTATTATCTGTTCATTGACTTGGAAAAGGTATCAATCATCTCCCTCATATGCATACTTGAAGAATGTACAATTTGCTCAAACTGTCAAGCAGAATCATACATTTTCATATACCAAGACCAAATCCTGGTGGTACAGAGTGTGATGGAAAGAAAAAAAAAAAAAAGATAAAAACTTGCTGACTTCCAGTGACCTCTACTCTATAATCTTTATTTGCTGTGTTAAAATATTTTAAAAGTTTCCCTTGTGAAAAAAAATAAACTATGCTCAGAATATCCTACAGTTTAATGTTGGACTAGCAGAATGTGAAAACCTGGCAGCTTTTCCAGTTTGTAAAAACATGAGAGATCTAAATCAGTCTTTCCATCCTCATCCCAGTTCATGCAGCAGATTTTCCACCACTATTCTGTTTTCAACCTGAGCCTTAAAAGACAAACTAATGCAGCAGACTGAATGCCAGATGCTGGTGTCCCCATAGTGTTTCCTGGCAGGGAAAAAAAACCAAAAACAACAACAACAAAAAAAACCTGAAAAGGGAAAAGAACAAACTAAAATGTTTTTTCTTGGAATTCAATTCAATGAGCTGTTTCTGAGCAGTATAAATATGAGCCAGTCCATGCCACTCTGGAGGTGCAGGGTGAAGATAGGCTGGGGAGGTCCCTTAGGGACCAATCCTGATATTTCATGTATAGGTACCCAAGAGTGTGGTGGTTCCTTTAGTGGAGGAGTTGTCACAGAAGGAGTGTTTCAGTGGAGATCTGTTACCCTGAAATGACACTCTTTGGGACACCCTGTGAGACACCTCGAGTGTGTTGCACTGTGGAGATGGATTTCCTTGTGTGAGTACATCATCTTTCAGTGAGGACCTCCAGGAAATCTTCCTTGTGTGGAATAATGGAAAGGAGCGTGTTTTGGGGGATGGAAGAGGAAGTGGGGCCAGCACTTTGCAAGCTTTCATGAATTTAGGTACTCTAAGACTCCCTAGGACAAACACTGCTCAGTTTTTCACATTGCTGACAGTCAAACCTAACTTCGTGTGCTGGACTTCCATGTACCTGGAGCAGAACTGGAATCGCCCCCTCATTGCCCCTGTAGCCCTTCCTTGCATTGCCAGCATTTAAACACCGTACTTCTATGCCAAAAGTTTGAGCTGCATCCTTAACACCTCCCTTAACCCATCCCGACTAACCACAGCGACAGAAATCACTCCCACACTGATTTAATCTCCTCCCTCCCCGCACCAACCCGGTTGGAATCAAAATGTGCCAGCATCACTTCTTGCCAGACTTGTCACCACTTCACACAGCGATGCTGTGGCTGCCTCTGGATGAGCAGTCTCCCATTCCAGCTCCCTGGATGTGTTTTTGGGCAGGGAGGAGTGCTGCATGAGAGCGAGTCTCTGCTGTTGCGATGCCGCCCCATCTCCTCCCCCCTGGCCTTTATGGATTACTGGTGAAACCCACTTGTACAGTTTGGATGTTTGATAGATAAAGCACGTATGAAAAAAAAAAGGAAAAAAATATAAATACAAAACTCTCAACACTGTGCATTCAGTGTCTTTTCTTTCTAGCTTAAGAGAAGGAAGGTAAATAATGTCAAGTCAATGAATATCAGATATATTTTTTGACTGTACATTACAGTGAAGTGTAATCTTTTTTTTACAACTGCGAGTCCATCTTATTTATTCTTGTAAATGTTCCCAGACAATGTTTGTAATATGGGCTGTGTTGCAAATCCATAAAATAAATCTGTGATCTGAGATTAATGTTTTACTAAGAGACTCTTGTACTTGTGCCTTTTCTTTGCACTTAGAGGAGACAGGGCATTGTGAGAGGCACTGCTGGAAATGATGGGGTGATTGCATGACAAAAAATAAGACCAGCATCTTGTCACAGTGATGGGCTTTGCATCACGGTTGTCATTCAGGAGATGAAGAGCAGCAAAGAGAATTCAGCAGGCACTTCAGCCTAGCTGCAGATTTTGTGTCAGTCCTCTCAGAAAGCCTGTGGATGTGAGCTAAGTAGTTTTGAAAATTACAGTCTTAGCAGCATGGGTTAGAGCAAAGCATATTTTTGCAACTTTTTCTCTCTAACAGATATTACTGTATTGTTTCCTTGGCACTCAGTGCTGAATGACAATTGCTGATAGGTTCCTGAGGTGTTTCTGGTGGTTTCTATAGATGATCTGTGCTGGTTCAGCTGGGGTAGAGTTAATTCCCTGCCCAGTGGCTGGTTTGGGGCTGTGTCCAGGATTTGTGCTGAACACAGGGTTGATAACACAGATATTTTTGTTGGTGCTGAGCAGGGATTGCACAGAGCCAAGGCCTTTCCTGCCCCTCGTACAGCCACGCTGGGGAGGGGCTGGGGGAGACACAGCCAGGACAGGTGACCACAACTGACCAAAAGCAAGTCCCAGACCATGTGACATCATGAATGAAGTGGGGGAGGAAGAAAGAAAAGGGGAACATTCGGGGTGATGGTGTTTGTCTTCCCAAGTAACCAGTTAGTGTGACAGGGCCCTGCTCTCCTGAGGACGGCTGAACGCCTGCCCAGCCATGGGAAGTGAGGAATGAACTCCTTGTTTAGCTTTCCTTGTTGTCACAGCTTTTGATTTCCCTGTCTTTATCCCAACCCGCTTTCTGGCTTTTACCCTTCCAATTCCCTCCCTAATCCAGCTGGAGGATGTTGTTGCTGGGGCTAAACCATGACACAGAGCCATAGAAATCACAGAATTATGGAATATCCTGAGCTGGAAGGGACCCACAGGGATCACCCAGTCCCACCCCTGGCCCTGCACAGACACCCCAACAACCCCACCCTGGGCACCCCTGGCAGCGCTGTCCAAACGCTCCTGGAGCTCTGGCAGCCTCGGGGCCGTGCCCATTCCCTGGGGAGCCTGGGCAGTGCCCAGCACCCTCTGGGGGAAGAACCTTTCCCTGATATCCAACCTAAACCTCCTCCAGACAGTTCCATGACATTTTCTTGAGTCCTGCCACTGGTGACAAGAGTGAAGAGATTGGAGCTGCCCCTCCACTGCCCTTGTGAGGATGCTGAAGACCTCAATGAGGTCTCCCCTGCATCTCCTCCTCTCCAGGCTGAACAAACCAAGTGACACGGACATGGATGGGGTTTTGTGCAGATGTTTTGTGCTGCCAAACCCAAACAGTGGAGATAGGTGTCACTAGCGAGTGTTTTCACATATTTCCCAGCAGACTTCTGTCTTCTGGTCTTCCACACGTGTTCATGAACACACACCCGAGGCAGTGCTTGGCCCCTTCCGTCAGTGCAAAGCAGTAGATGGTAGGAGAGGGAATAGATGAGGCTGCCCTGCTCTGAGGACCACTTTAGTCCAAGAACACAAGCTGGAGTGGATCGAAATTCAGAGCTGAAATGTCAAAACAGGAGAGTCCAGCCATGCTACACCCATACCACCCAGCTGTGGTAAGAACTGCTCTTCTAGGCATTGTCCATTAGCCTTACTAAAAAAAGAATAAATTAAAAGTAACTCATCTTGAAAAGAATGGCACAGCTCCTCTTTTTGTTAAAGGAGTTGCATTCAGTGATCCTCATGGGTCCCTCCCAGCTCAGGATTACCTATGATTAAAGCACAGTAGATCCACCTTGGAAGCAAAATTTACTATTCCTTTCTACATCATTATTTTATTCTGAAAATGCTTCATTTTAATTCTTCATTGCTATGAAGAAAGCTCTGTTATGCCCTGGGTATCAGTGTTTGGCTCAGATATAGGTGTTTTGCTTTTTTTATTGGCCTGATGAAGCAAATTCCCCGTCGTAATTGTGGTGAACATTCAGATACAACAACTGTTTATTTGAAGAGTTCATTATAATGAGGTCAGACTGTACGAAACACCCTTCAGAGTTATTGTTACGCCAGGGAGAGTGTCAGAAGAAGTTGATACCAAAAAAAAAAAAGCTCCTCACTGCAGTGTCAAATTGAGAGGAAGTTTTACTGAGAGTCCCAACTGTGTAACAGAGACAGTTGTGTGTTCATAGTGATTAATTACACTTCAGCTTGGCACTTTATCCAGATTTATCCAAAATATTTTGCTGACACTTGATATTAACAACAGGTTGCATTTAGGGAAGGTAAACAGCAGAGACAGCTCTGCCATATTCCAGATGGTCTTATAAAGATGCACGTTGAAGTGCCAGCACTGAGGAACAGCCCCAAATTCACCTTTCTGTCCTCTCGTCTGCCCAGCACGAGGATAACAACAGGATAAAGCTGCCAGGGAAGACAGATGGAAAAGCCTGAAACCCACTGGGGTTCAAAGTGTTTCACACCCTGTTCCTGCTGCCGTGACCAATGCGTGCCAAGGTGTGACTCCACAGGAGTTTTATCCAGGTCAGTCACTGCCTCTGAGTGTGAGCAGCTCCTTTTCCATCCCTCCCCTCGGCAGCCGGGATCCTCGTCCTGGTCCTGCTGCAAGGTCTGTCAGGTTTGACAAACTCTCTCTGCCTGAGCTGCAGATCTTTGTCTCGCAAGCTGAACCTTTAAATACCAGCTCCCACACCGAGCTGAGCATGCAGCTGTTGTTTTCCAGCAGACTCCAAAACTGGGACTTATTCAGGCTTGGTTGTTTACATGATAGTTAGTTTAAAATGGTTTAGATTGGAAGAGACCTTTAAGACTCTCAAGTCCAACCATTCCCACAGCACCTCCAAGGCCACCACTAACCCATGTCTCTAAGTGCCACCTCCACATGGCTTTTAAATCCCTCCAGGGGTGGTGACTCCACCAGTGCCCTGGGCAGCCTGTTACAGGATTTGACAACCCTTTCTCTGAAGCAATTTTTCCTAATTTCCAATCTTAACCTCCCCTGGCACAACCTCGAGGCCATTTCCTCTTGTCCTATCAGTCCTTATGCAGGAGAAGAGACCGAGCTGTCCAGCTCTAGAGAAGGACCACCAAAAAATGACCTTGATGGTGAGAAAAAAGTCTCTCCAGAGGGTGAGTCTGTCTCAGATAAAGCAGCCTGAGGCACATGGGTTGGATTGTCCCTTGAATGGGCCTGTTTTGCTCCACTGTTTGAGTTAGCTCAGGGACAAACACTGACTTGGGCAACTAATTTTGAGATGACTGCAGTGAGATGTGAGGACTTCCCTCATCCAAAGATACCTGCAAGAAAATGACCTGTGTCATAAATGAAATGGCATAAAAGCAGAAGGAACAGTTTAATGCTTCTTCCTTGTGCTTGGAAATTCTTCTGAGCCATCTCTCTTGGCCATTTCAGGTTCTCTTCTTCTTTTGTTGAGTCCCACATTTGGAAAACAATTGAAAAATCTCTCTTTTAAAATTCTACTCTGTGTTAATTTTACTTCTGTACACTGAGGTAGAACTTTAATTTGCAGAGGTTGAACCAAATAAAAAGACTTTTAGTCTTTCTTGTAACGACCTTGTTTCCTTGTGAGTTATTTCTGTGTCTGTTTGGGAGTGTGTCATATTTCTCAGTAAGAGTGGTTTTATAAATGGCTTGTAAAGGTTTATCCATAAAATGCTTATATATATATACTGTGAATCAGTACCTCCAGGGCTTTTATGTTACAGGTCAATGGGGTTACTTAAAAGTCTGTAATATTTACTGATGTGTTTATAAACACTGATAATGTACTTTTTATGCCAAAACCAATATAATATTTAGCACTCCTTTATTAGTACATTGTGAATGATAGACTGTTAAGATAAACTATAACCTGATGGAATTTTCAGCAACGTGCTGGAATAGCTTTTTTATTGCGTATATAAATGGTTCCCTCTAAAGCAACTGTGAGAGACAGCCTGGCTTGCATAGAAAAATCAGTGAAACATGCAGAACCTGATTCTGGAGATGGGTAAAGCCAGAATTTTCCAGCAATCATCTTCTTAGCAAGATGAATGTGAGTCTTGTTCCACGTAGGATCAAGAGACTGAAGATCTTGTGCTAAATATCCTTTTATTTGAAATTTCCAGAGGTTTTCCTAGGAGCATCCTTTCCCTTGTGTGTCATGCCTGAGTGTGCTGAGCAGGTGGGAGAAGCCAGCAGTTATTTCCTGAGCCTGTTACACTGGAAACGCTGAGTTCAGCTCTCAGACCCACCATGGATTTACCATTGGTTGTTAGGAAAGTCGTGTTGCTGGTACACAAAATGATGAGTTTACAATTTCCTTTCATGGCCCAGTGCCTGAGCATGGCGTGTCACAGCTGCGAGGTGATACCTGGATGGATTTTTCTTCCAAGTAATGCGCTGAATTCAAACTTGGCTCAGACTTTTTCCATCCATAGCATCCTTGTAGGACTTCTAACCCCCCAGCTGAGCACGCCAAGAGCACAGGCAGCAAGAATCTCCATTCAGGATCTTTGACCAGGAAAGTAGGCAAGCGACTCTGTGTGTGTGTGTGCACTCACCTGTGTCTTCTGAGCAACCCGGCCTAGTGGACCCCACTTGTTTCAGGGGGGTTGGATTAGGTGACCTTTAGAGGTCACTTCCAACCCAAACTAGTCTATGATTCTGCTACCTCCTCCCAAAAGCTGAGCACAAATGTACATCTAAACCCAGTGCCACTGCAAATGTCTATCGGCAGTGATTACACAGCCCAGAGTGCTGACATTGAAAGAATGGGCTGTCTAGGAAAATGCTGGTGGATGTGCAAAGATCCAAAATTATTGTTTATTCTGGTGCTATAGGAACAATCTTGCAAAGAAAAATAGGCTCTGACAAAGGAGGTAATGAACAACGCCAGTTCTCTGTGGTTGTGTGTACATGCAGTTGAATTATAATTGCACCACGCGCTGAATGTGCTCATTCACCACTTGTGAGCAGCCAGTTCCCAGCTCATTCTGTAACAGGAGAGATCCCAACACGTGATACTGACTCCTAAGTCACTTGGGATGTGAAGGATTAGCTGTGGCCTGAGCCGAATTAATATCAAAATCCCAAATAAGCACTTGGTTTGCTTGTTGTCTGCTCTGGATCCTAAGGAAATTGCTTTTTTTTCAGAAGTTGTGTGTAGAAATTATGTTAGTCTTCACTGATTCATTTTTTGCTTATTCCATACCAATTGTAGCACTGTCTCCATTGCTGCAGACAGAAACTTTGCTGAAGAATTTTGCGTGGTACAGGAGAAAGTTTGGTTTGATGTTTGGGGAGGGATTTATTTCTTCCAATCATGCCAGTCATCCACACAACCTGTAACCCATCTTCTGCACAACACCGAGACCTGCTGCTTCCTCTTGCATTGCTGAAGAAAGAGCCAAGTGCCACTATTCTGGTTTAGTAACATTTTTACACCGAAGTCTAGAGCCTGCAAGTATTTTATAGTGAACGGGAGCTGCTGTGTGTGTTCACTGCTTGCTGAGTTACTGGTACGTGATCCTTTGATCTGAATATGGCTCCCTTCAGGTTTCACTGCCTAAAAATGCCATTTTCCTACCAGGTGTTGCAAAACCCCTTATCCCTAGAATTCCTATCACCCTGCAGCTGAGTCGGGACTGAAGTGCGAACCCGGGGCTTGGCCCAAGCTCGGGGATGGAAAATGAGAAGCAGGAGGGCCTGGGGAGGAGGGCTGTGCCCACATCAGCTCCCTCCAGCTCTCAGGTAAGTTGTAGCCTCTCACCATCCTCCCACCCTCAACTGTGGGCAAGCAAATTGTGCCCTTCCCCCATCCTCCCACCCCTTTTTTGGACAGAACAGCTGCAAAAACTTCCATTGTGCCATGGACAAGTATTAAGTCAAAACTCAATTTGGGCTGTAAACATGCAAATAATTCTCTTTGACAGACTCCTGCTGCTGCTGCTGCTGATTACATGAATCAACTTTGCAAGTCTGGAGATTTAATTTGTGCAAATTGCAGCTGGAAAGCCATAGGACCAGGCTAAAAAGACAGACTTACACTGCAGAAATATAAAGCAGACAGTAGCTTGCTGGAAGAGAACAGGTCTCTGTCAGTACCTGTTCTTTCAAAAATTTTGGAGCTGATAGGATGTTGAGTAATGTCACAATTGTATCTGCATTGCACTGTGGAAAACACTGCCCTTTCTTCAATGCTGCTACATTTTCTTTTTTGTCTACAGCTTTTAAAGTAATTTTCCTGCTGTGGTGCCTGTGTGAAAGTGCTAGAGCAGTGGCAAGCATTGGGAAGCAGGACCCATGAGGAGATCAGAGAGGAACGTTTATTCCTGGGAATTGTACTGGATTTTTAGGGAGATAACTCCATCACTTCAGGATGTAATTATTTGCAATTTTCTTGCTCTTTCACAGACTTATGAAAAAAGGAGAGGCTTAGAAGTTATCAGTCCCAAAGCCAGCTCTGAGGGGTTGATAAGAACATGCTGCACCCTTTGAACCTGAGGGGCAACCTGAAAAAATGGGTATTGCAGATGGATTTAGCCTTTTTGGCAAATGCAGTGGAAAGATGGAAATGAAATGTTTTCCTAACACGTTCCATCCGATTTGAAACAACCTAAGTGCTGAAATCACTTTCTGGTGCTTTTCCCTTCCCTGGTTTGGTGGTCCTTACTGGAAAGCAATTTTCTTTGGTCATTATGTCCTTGTGGGAAGCTGCCCACTTGCCCAGCTGGTGGCTCAGGCAGTAGCTCAGCACTGGGTGCTCCAGCAGCCCGGGAGATTCCTGGGCATTTGGATTAAATATCACTTTGATCTTGCTGGCCTTTTGCATTCACTTTGGGGCAATTCAGGCTTATTATTATTTTTCTTACAAGTTGTGTAAATACTGGCTTGTGTCAGGACATGCATCTTTATGCCCTGTATAACTGTATGTCCTACATTTATGTATAGAACAAATATATACAACTTATAAACACTTCTTGTCTATGTGTGTAGAGACATGTGTGTGTAAATAGCTTTTGTGCTGCCTGTAGCTTAGCATAAACATGCAACTTGTCATACAGCACGCCATATATATCGATGTACAACTCGTAACCTCTATTTACACACATAGGTGTGTGTATATATATATATATATGTAAATATATATGTATGTAAATACTGTTATGCTGCTTCCTGTGGGGTTATCCAGCAAGCTGGGTGTTATCTTGGGAAGGTGTTATCCAGGCAGGATGTTCACCTGGTGGAAAAGGAACACGTGTATGGTTTTTTCATCATGACAAAAGCCACGTTGTGATGTCTTGGGAATTTTCTCCCAAACTTTCCCAAACTTTGCTGTTTATTCCGCGTGTTTCTCTTAGCAGTATTCACACTCCTGACCCACAAGGCTGAATCATTATGTGCCAGTACCTTGTAATCACAATGTGATACACAAATACAAGTCTGAGGTACCCTGGACAGCCTTTATAGTGTTAAAAATAAGCATTAAACCAGGGCTCAAACTCACAGATATATTTTAATAGTTCAGTATCTTGTGAATGGGTTAACCCAGGTGTGCCAGGGCTGTGGCTGCTGAAGTGACAGAGATGGAGTTTTTCTTACAATCTCACATCTCAGTTGGGTGTGGAACATCACAGAGGCCTGGATCCCTTTTCCCTTTCTGCTATTCCCAAGAATTTCCCTCAAGCTGAAAGCTGGGACTTTATTTTACACCCCTCCTTTTGGAGGAATATTTGTGCTCTACGAGGGGGCCGTGTTTGTACATCAGCATGGCAGGAGCTGTGTGCTGAGCAGCAGAGGAGGCTACCAGGTGGTAAACAGAGAATTTGAATTTCTGAAAGCTCTCCTAAACCTGTTCAAATCTCTGCGCTGTGTAGATAAGGCCAAGCTGTTGTACGAGCTGACACGGTCAGAACAAACTTCTGGCATATGTGCAGCAGTTACAGAATTAGAATTGTAAAACACCTATTTCCCCACACTCCCCCTTCCTTTTTTTTTTTTTTTTAATCAAGGTAGGAGCAAGTTTGAAAGGATGATTTGTGTTGTGTGTTTTCAGCTACAAACAAGACAAAAATCAAGGGGGGTTGGAAAGGAGGCGAGGAATCTGAGCAAACACGAGGAGTCTGATCTAATTAATCTGGTTGCCTCAAATGTCATCACTATTATACCTCAAATACATTTTAGTCTCAGGATATTACAGATGTTAGTGTTGTCTAAATGAGAATAAAAACCCAAACATGTAAACCCTTCTCTGATGGAATCTTTCCTTCTCAGAAGGATTAACCTAAAATCTATGCCTAAATTAACTTTTACCTTTATCTTGGTGACAAAATATACAATAAGATGGAAGCAAGTGGATTTGGTGTTTTGATAAGTGGCTTGTTTGGGTTGGTACACACAGGTGACAGCAGGCACTGGTTCTGCCACCCTTCAGGATAAAGGGTTTGCTTCCTCTGCCTCCACAACCATGTAGGAGTCTAACACATTTAAAAACTTTAGAGACTCTGATTTCCACCCCGAGAACATCAGCATGTTTTGAAATTCAGATCTAAAACATATATAAAGCAAACATTACTGTCTTGTAAGGACGTGTTGGGTGTCACTCAGCAAAACACCTCCCAGCAAACTCCACTCTCCATCTGTCTCGTTTCCTCCTTGCCTGTCCTCCCTGAGACAGACTAATTGCAAAGCTCTGGGTTGTGTTTGATGTTCTGCCTCTAAAATCTGAGTGCCACGGTCTGGCTCTCGTTATAGTAGTGCTGCAGGAAAGAAAAAGAAATGTATTCATGTAGGTTTTGATTGCAAAGGTACTAATTTAATCTGAAACTCAGGTATAGCCATGCTTCTTTAGAAATTTGTGAGTTGGAATTTTCTGTTTTGATGTTACAAAAACCACTTGAAAGGAATAGGGAAACTACTGTGTGTATAAGGTCAAGTGCATTGCTCTGTGGTTGTGTTTTCAGAGCAAAATCCTGGGATGTGTGAAGGTGGAGAGAGCAGGGCAGGACCTGGAAATGCTGTAAAATGGACAGAATCAGAGGAAAAGAGTGAAGAGACTCTGAGCAATTTCTTTAAAAATGTGGGCCACACATGATGTATCAGCTGGATTGTAAAGACAACCTCCGACTGTCGTTCAGGGTGGCAAACAAAGCTCTTCCCCTGACCTGCTTCTTTAAAAAGGGGCCCCAGCCCATGGGAAAGGACCAAGGGAGCTCTCCTGGCCAGAGGTTCTGTGTGTGAGAGCCCACAGTGATGCTGTAAAGCCGGGGCATCCCCACAGGCAGCTGTTTGAGGGAGGCACCAAAGAGGAGTTTGGATATTTATCCATCTGTGGATGATTTAATGCATTAATATGCAATGTCTAATTAGGCCGGAGGTGACTTGGAGGCCACTCTGGGATTCCAGAGTCTCCCAGTCCACCCTTGGTGCTTTCACCAGGGAGTGCTCTGTGGGTGTCACCAAACCCATCAGTGTCATAAGGGGTGACCCTGTACCTCTGGTCTTGAGGGGGAATCCCTGAGCTCAGCCAAGGAGAAGAAGATGCTGATGGCTGCTGTTGTCACAAGACTCAGATATCAGCAGAAGAGGTGTTAAAAATGAACTAATGAGCATTGTTCACAAAAACAAAACTGCTGCCTCCAAGCCAAGTTTTGCCAGCTTCAGTTTCCATCTCTTTCAGCCCAGTCTACCAATTAAACTATGACCAAAGCAGAAAATGATATATTTTTATTTTTAAAGAACATAAACAATAGCATTTTATAAATGCAGCCATTTCCCTTTGTCCAGAAGGAATGAATATTTTGGCTCCCCCCATCCACAAGATGCAGTTGCCAAGACGTGTTCAGCTGCTGTCCCAGCTTCGTGATCCCCACAGCACTTGTGCCCCCAAAAATGTAATCCTTCTGCTATTGGCTGCCTGTGTCTCTTTCTGAGTGCATTTCCAAAACAGTTGGAGATGGGGACATTTGTTGGCTTTAAAACTTGTTGGATGACAGCTCAGCCTGACTTCCAGCACCAACGATCAGGGCAAGAACTGATTCTGCCAGGGAATATGAGGTCCCACATCCTCACAAGAAGAATTCTGCTGAGCCCTGGGTAAGGCTGTCGTTCATTTTCTCCTGATATTTACTCTGCTGGCTTAGCACTGTTAAGACTCTGCACAAACTTGGTTCTCTTTTGTCCCCCATTGCTCTGACTCTGTCCTGAATACAAGAGGTTTTTGGGAAGAACATCCCATTGGGCTGTCATGTTGAACAGACTCTATATCCAGATAATAATGGTGGGAACTCAATTATATGGGACCGGTGGGCAAGTGAGAATGATTTTTCAGCACAATTCACTGCTTTATAGCACTGCAGACAATCTGAAATGCCTATTTCTGAAATCGAGTCTCCCATTCAAAACACTGGTGTTTGGTGCTGTTGATGTGTGTGCATTGGAAAGGAAAAATACTGGTAAAAATCAGTTTTCTGCTTTTCCCTTTACTGAAAACCCAGACTGTTTTCCTTCTATTAGCTCTCCTGAAAGTCTATAGCTGCCTATTACCTTGGACTGCAACGGCTTCAATGGGGTTTTATCAACCTTTGGCCCTGTCACTATAAAACCCTTCCATGTTTTTGCCAAACCTCCCTCCAAAAGATTACTTTTGCTTGGAGGATGCCAATAAAGGAAATTGCTTTCACAAAGAAAGAGGCAGGAAGACAACCCTAGACCCCTTCATTTGGATTTCCTCCAATCTCAAATTTATTGGGACTGAAGAGCAATCACAAATATATTATAAAATGCACCGTGGTCCAAGCGCTGAGGTCTCTCTGGGCAGCGTTTCAGTGCCTCCTGCCCCTTCAGCTTTTGAGCAAAACGTTTCAAAGAAAAAACAAAATCAAACCCCACCCAGGCAGCCGAGGCACAAAGCACTTGGCACAGGAGTGCGGTGGCCACAGGGAGGGGACGAGCCCTCCTGCCACATGGCACAGCCGCCATCCGTCAGCTGCCCGCGGGATGAGGAGTCCCAGATGGCAAACAGCAGACCTGGCTCCTGTCCCTGTGTGCAGGTGGCCCTGTGCCACTTTCTGCCGTCACAGGAGTTCATTCTCTCTTTAGCTCTGGGGCTTTCTGCCATTTTTGCTCTAGCCCAAATCCCTCTGTACGATCTGAGGAGCAGCCCATGCTGCTGGACCAGCTGGAGGCTGCGGCACCATGGCAGAAACCTGGAAAGGCGAGGCAGGGAAGGCGCTGTCTTTATGCACAAACTGAAGCCTGGTTCAAACCGAAAATCAAGCAAACTTGGGGACTCAGTGGGAGTTCTGTTCCCATCCCAGCCAAGCCCGCGGCGAGGCCGTGCAAATGGATGAACATTCCCTTGTTCTTGCCCGGATTTCCTCGACAGAGCCTGGAGAGCTCCAAGTGGTGCCGGGAGCTCCAGGGGAGGTGAGAACTGCCACAGGAGCTGCACATGGCTGTGCCTCCTGCTGCTGCCAGCTCTGCTCAGATCCTGCAGCCCTCCAGCAAGCTCAGTGGCAGGCAGGCAGGTGACAGAGTGTGAGAGCAGCTCCCGGCTCTCTAGTGAGTGTCAGGAAATCTCTGTGTGTTGTCACCACATTCCTCGCCTGAAGTCAGCTGCAAGGACACTCAGGGCACCTTTTGCTGCCCAACTTCCAGCTGGACCAGCCTCTCATGCTGGCCAAGCCATGGCCTGGTGAACCACCCAGAGTGTCCTTGGAGGTGTCACGGGGCAGGTGAGTGAGGAATCAATGCTGCACACACACAGACACCTCATCCCACCCTCCTGCACTGAGAAGTGGCCTTAAAATGGCTTAAAATCTGCATGGAAAGGGGCAGGAATGCTGGGGTGGGGAGGCAGCTGTGATAAATCCTTCATCAGGGAAGGGAAGGGAAGGGAAGGATCCCTGTGAGTTCCCTGAGGTGCCCAGAGAGGTTCTGTGGAGTTGCCTGGCTCTGCCTTCAGGGAGCTCTTCCAGAGCTGAGCCCTCCACTGGTACATCCATCACAACCTGTGTTTTTCTGGTCTGGTTGGTCTCCTCTGAGGTCAACTCAATCAAATCACTACTATTCAAGGTTTGAGAGTGCAACAGAAAAAACAGGGACCCCGTTCTCTTTTGATAACACATTCTTCAGGTTTGCCTTGTAGTTATCAAGATGCTTTTCTATATGCATCAAAGCAGGAATAATTTCACTTTTCTTCTTTGAGTAATGATTTTGTCTTTCACTTTTTTCAGTTACATTTATCTTCAAGGCATTGGTTTCATTCCTTTTTAAATTTTTTAAACTTCTTTCTCCGCTCCCTTACTTTGCAGTGATTCCGAATGAATTATACTGGCTCTGTAATTATTTTGAATAGACACTACACATAACATGTAGTGCCCAAAAGAAGGTAAAAACCTTAGGCTAAACTCTTCTAAGGATAGCTTTCCCTGCACCCTCAGAAGGTGTTTTGAAATCCTGCTTTGGTTATACTGTCACTGGATGCATTAACTGAAATAATTGATTGTTCCCTTGTTCCTTGGAGTCATTCCCGACCTTTCCACATGGCAGCACTCACAGGAGCCCCTCAGAGCTGCTGTCCTCCCTTGCCTGCTCTGGGTGGGACTGGGTGCCCAGGGAGAGCAGGGACAAGGGAGAATTACTGGAGATCAGATTGATCGAATTCTCCCAGATTTCTGGGTGGAAGATGGAGGCAGCAGTTCAGCTGAGTGAGTCCCTTGGAGGTGCAGGCATCAGGCAGCAGAAGGGCTGGGAAGAGGAGCAGGCAGAGGTGCTCCCATCAGGGCAGATTTGCCGGGCAGGTGTTGAGCTGCTTTGACTCCTCAGAGCAGCACATCTGCATTCAGAGCACACAGCCAATTGTGTCAGTCCCTGCAGCCACTGGAAGCATTTATTTACATGAGTCTGGTTTCCAGGACTGTGTAGCAAAGTGAGCGTGGCCAGATCAGATTATATAACTCAGGACTAGAGCCTGCATACAAGGCATCCTATGGTTATTGCCACGGATATTCAGTGCCACCAGAAGAGCAGACCCCACCTCTGAGACCCCAAATTAGGTGGCCTAGAGGCTGGGCATGGTCAAATGGACCTCTTGGACTTTGAGACAGCTCCTAACCATGAGCTGTAGGAAAAACAATAAGTCTTGTGTGATGGTACAAACTGTACTAGAGAATGTCCCCAAGTGCTTTTTATTTTTTTTTCCCCCTTCATTATTTTGTTCTTCCATCCTTTTATGTTTTATGTGATGGTTCTAAATGTTTTATTGTTAGCTCTGTTCAGACATAATTTTGCACGGAACAACCAGCTGACCACCAAATCCCATCATTTGAGATGTAATGTTCTTTGTAATAACAGCTCCATCACGGAACTTGTGACAGTGATGGCCCTGGCTGTTATGTCAGGAGAGAGGCAGCAATGTGACAGGGACTGGGGTTTTATTCTGGTGGAAGAAAAAGCTATAAAAAACTGTGTGCAGGAATTCACATCCATTTGAGTAATTTCACAAAATTACCACTGAGAAAATTAACCCGTTCAGGCCTAGAAAAGAGGTGTTTGAAGCATGGCACACATTTGACACCTCAAGACACCCATCCAGACCTCAGAGAACCCAAAATACCAGCTGCAAATCCTGAAGTATAGGTCTCTTGTCCAGAAAGGGGTCTGATTGTGGAATAAACTTCCAGAAGAAAATGGACAAGGCCAAATTGTGAGTGACTCAGGAAATTGCTGCAGCTCCATCCCCTCAGGCAGCACTGTAGGAAAATGGAATTGCTTTCAGCCTCCCTGGAAATCAACACACGTGGACTCACTTCCCATGGGATTCTGCATACTCAAAAAATGACAAAGAACCAGGAGCCCCACAGGGACTCAGAGTTTGCTAATCTGCTTTACATTTCTGATGTTCTGATACCATGGTGATGGGCAACAGCAGAAAGACCTAAAATAGAGTTTAAGTGTTTTCAACAGCTTTCTCTTACTAAGTGCACTTCATACTATCATGAGAAAGTCCTCCTTGGGCTTTTTTTCTCTTTCTCCCACTTCAAAAAAATTGTCTAGTACCTAAAAGGTCATTTTGAAGAACTTTGCTTTTCTATAAATCACTGGATTTTGTAAAAACAATGCATATAAGTGACAATTTCTTGTGTGTCTGTATTTAATATCTTACTTTTAGACTCCTAAGAGAGGAGTTAATAATTTCCTCAAAAATAATGGGGGGAGGGAGAGAAAGGGAGGGGGAGGAGACTGTACTGCATTCTGTCTGAATTTTCCATGAATCTTGAACACGAAAGGAAAAGGAACACGAAATTGGTGTAATGATAATAAGGAAGGCAGTGAAAAGCCTTATCTTCTAAAACCCCTGTTTGTTCCTTCTCCCTGCAGTGTTGTACGTGGCACCCAGCCTGGCGTGTGTGCAGTTTCTCCCGGGAGTTGCACTTGAGCAGAAAGTGGTGAGTTTTGTGGGATTTTGCTGGTTTTTGAATACCTTTTATTTTTCCCTGCCTTCTGGTGCTAATCTTATACCTGGCTTCAATCATTTGGAAGGCATTTGAGGACTCTGTGTTAATTGAGGGGTTCAGTTTATTAATGCTTCTATTTTAATCCATGCCATGATGCCAGGGTGCCAGACTGGCAGCACTGAGAGCTGGCACTGCAGGTGTGGGGCTGACTCCCCACCTGCTCCACACAGCTCGGCCTCTGTGCACAACAATGGGGTTTTCAGGCCTCAATTTAAGTCAAACCCCATCACCTTCTGTTAAAGAGGCATTCTGTGTGTGTAGGATGTGCTGAGCCTCTTGCTGCAGTGAGGCTCCTACCTTTCATTTTTTTTTTCATTCCTTTCTCTTCCGTATTTTCCCTTCCCCTTTCAATTTTCCTCTCTGGGCTCTGGATAGCTTTCCCTTCCTTTGGTGCTGTTGCAAAGCTCAATGGCCCATTCTAATGCAATATTTAGGTGCCTCCTGGCTGTGGTTTAAAAGTTGCTTTAACATTTTCTGCACTGAAGTGGATTTTTCTTATAGCCCAGCAATTCTCAGCTCTTAGCCCCTTAGGCTCCTGGAGTTCAGGCTCTCAGAGTCAAACCAAAGCCCCAGATCTCAGCGGCTCACATCCCATTTTCAGCATCAGGTGTTTTATCTGGCAGTATCTTGTCCTTTTACACCGTTCAGAGTTGCTGGTGGTAGCTCCTTCTTATTTTACAAGTGCTAAATGGCACTAGGAGGCAGATGAGTGTTTATATGGAATGCTTGTTACATCACTTTTGTGTGTAACAGAGGTGGAGGCTGAGTGTGAGGCAGGCATTTAAACCTGTGCTGACAGAATTTGAAAAGACTCTGAGAAAGCAGAATTATTTCTTTTGCCTCTGTACACCATCTAACAAATCCCCCTGGTTTTCCACCTCCTGCTGAGGTCCAGGAAACAGCAGAGGGAGAGCTCTCAAGGCCTACTCGAGATTATTCCATTTCAGATGTCACTGAAGCACTGCATAAATTGCTCCTAAGAAAGCACAGGATCACTTGACCTTTCCAAGGCTCACAGTGGCTGCTGTGCCATCTACTCTTCATTTCAATACCATTTCCAGGGGGGTGAAGCCTTTAGGATAACCTGCTGCTCCAACATTTGGGGCAGTGCCCTACTTGCTTTCAGGCCTGTCAGTCTTGGCAGGCGAGGGGAAATCTCTGGGGAAATGTTGGAGCTCAGACTTCAGCAGGCTAATCTGCACCCCAGTGGAGTCTTTCACTGCTTTCCAGGGACTTTGTTTCAGTCCTTTGAAGTCTGTGATTTCAGAACGTGGGGGATAGGTAGGAATTACAGTTTGAGTTCCTTGCTCACACACGCCCATTCAGAGGCCCGTGGTTGTGGTAACAAAATGCTGGTTGTGGATTTATCTATGCAAAGCCGGGCAAAGCTGGGATATATCAATAACCCACTTTGCAGAAAAAGAGGTGAGGAGGATTAAATGATTTCTCCTGATTAATGCATGTGGGGTAAAGCACTGCTGAGAAAGGCAGCTGAGCTGCTGCTGCTGCTGAGCTCTGTTCTGCTCAAAGGTGTGATCCCTCCCCATCCTATTTCTCCTTCTGGTGACCCCCCAGCCCTGCTAAACCCTTGACAAGTCCATTGAGCTTTCTGAGCTGAGGAACACAATTTTTCCTTGGTGAGCTGTAGGAAGCAAAGGGCTGCAGGGTGAGCTGAGGGTTGATGGGAGGGGGCAGGTGCCTGGCCAAGGGATGACCAGGAGGTCATAAACAATTTTTCCAGAGGCACCCACAACTTTGAGGATCCAGACTGGATGTCTTCCCCTATCCCCTGTCCTTCCCAAAGTTCAGATAGAATTTCTTTATGAAAGGCACCTGGCTTGAGTGAAGAAATAGGTCGTTCATCCCAAATTCTGAGACCCAGCTCTTTCTCCATCTTGGCCTGTTGGGTTGTGTCATGCAAAGGCCTCATTCAGTGGTGTCTTGACTTGTTCCTTCAGTTACTGTTTTGTCCACAAGGTAAATTGTATTTACCACTGGTGGAGCAGACTCTTTTCCCTGTGTTGTGGCCACTCAAACCCATGTGGCTCCTTCAATGTGAGGCATGAGCACCCGTAACAGGTTTGGATTGGATATTAGGATGAAATTCTTCCCTGTGAGGGTGGTGAGGCCCTGGCACAGGTTGCCCAGGGAAGCTGTGGCTGTGTCAAGTGTGTTCCTGCAGCCGTGCCCTGCTCACCTTGTCCCAGCCAGGTGAGCACAGGGACACCAACACCGCACCCAGCTCCCTCCCCTGTGCTCTCCAGGGTGCAGGCAGCCCATCTTTCTGGCAGTGTATTTCATGAGGTGGCATATTTGTAATCGATTAATTCCACACTGGAAGCACACCCATCACTCCTGCACCATATGGCAGCTAATCTCTCCTTAAGCAGTTAATTAGGCACCATTTGTATGCACGTCGGCCTTTGCACGCCAAAGCAGCTGCGATTCCTGCAGGAAGCTGTTTATTCTGGGCTGTCTTTCTCCTTTGTGTGGAAAAATGAGATGCTTCTTACTCCCTTCTTTGTGTATGTTTGGTGCCTGAGATGGCCACCTAAAAAGAGAGACTAGACAGGAGTAAGGGGATAAAGGCAGGTATTTATTTGAAGGGCCTTCAAAGGTACCCCCTGGGCAGGCCAAAGGCGACACCCAAGATGGACCCCGAGTCACGAGTTCTTCACACTTTTATAGGTTTGGTTCATTTGTATATCAGGGTTAATTCTCCAATTACAACCCCAGTTAATGATGTAACTACCCCAAGTTTGCCCTCCTCTTCTGAGGCCTTAGTTTACACATTTTGGGGACTGGGACAGACTGGGTGTCCTTGGAGAGAAAACCTAGAGAGGTTTGTTATGTCTGACCAGCATGAGAGAACAGCAGCTGACAGGCCACAAGAAACTTCAGAGTTACACACCAGGCAGTACAGGACTTGAAAAATATAAAAGTTAAAACCTAAGGCATCATGTTCTTTTTAAAGAACAGATGTACCAAGTGCTGCACTGGGGTGAGAGAGTGACTTGGTCTTTAGGGTGCTGGGTGAAGCTTGAGATGAGCAAGGGGTCAAATTTTTGGCTCTGTTCATGATTCATAGAATTATGGAATGGTTTGGGTAGGACAGGACCTTAAAGATCATCTTGTTGCAGCCCTTGCCATGGGCAGAGACACCTTCCACTAGACCAGGTTGCTCCAAGCTCATCCAAAACTTCCAAGGATGGGGCATCCACAGCTTCTCTGGGCAACTTATGCCAGGGCCTCACCACCCTCACAGGGAAGAATTTCCTCCTAACATCCAATCTAAACCCACTCTCTGTCAATTTTAATCCACTCCCCTTGTCCTAACACTACATGCCCTTGCAAAAAGCCTCTCCTGTAGGCTCCCTTCAGGGATTGAGGGGCTGCAATTAGGTCACCTCAAAGCCTTCTCTCTCCCAGGCTAAACCAACCCAATTATCTCAGCCTGGTCCTGCTCATTACAGGGGGAAACAGTTAATTTGGCAGGAATTGGCCTCCCTGTGCTCTAAGGAGGCAGAGGCATGAGGTGCCTTGACAGATCTGATCAGGAAAACTTACTCAGAAGGCACTTGCATCTTTAAGGAAATTTTCTAGCCAGCATTATTTATTTCTAATTTAAGAGTATTATAATCTACTGCATTTAAAGGATGTTAGTGCTTGATCTTGAAAAAAAAAGAAAAAAAATCCCCCAAACCACACAGATTTGTGCAGGATTTGGACTTGATGGTCCTTGTGGCTCTCTTCCAACTCTGGTTATTCTATGATTTTAAGTTCTGCAACCCCAAAATTGGAGCTCTTTTCTGTTAGGCACTCTCCAAACCATCCCACAAGCACAGTTGTCTCTTCAGCATGCTCATAATAAATACCAAAGGCCAGGAAAGTTTGGGACTAGAAATGGGTTTGCTTTTCCATTGTGAATGGGGAGGTAAAGCAAGGATAAATTAAGATCTAGGGGTAGACATGGGGTCTGGATTCTTGAATGTCAGATCCAGTGCTGCAGAGAAGGATATCTTTGTTCCCTGGCTGAATTTCTGGTTTACTATCATGTGTCTGACATCTGGATGGCATTCTGAGAACTTCAGAGGGAAAATGTGTAATGGACAATCAATAAACTGTTTGTTGGGGAAATTTTCTCCTACCAGGATGATAAAATCAGGATCTGAAAAGGCATGGGAAGACATCTCAGAGCTGCTCATCAATTATCACTGCTATTTATTTCCTGAAATTGGAATGGAAAGCTCGGTGCCTGAGTTGGTTTGAAGACAGAGAGCGCACGTTGTTCCACTGCCTCCAACTTTGGCAGACCCCTTGCAAGCCTGTGACAAATTACTAATCAGTCTGCAATTTTTCACTCCTGTCTTGTCTCTGTTTTGCTGTGCTCTGGTGTGATTACTGCATAGTCCATCTCCCAGCACCCTGTAAATGATCTCTCAGCCCTATTGAATGCGGAGCTCCCTCCTGCATCTGATGAGCTGAGCCCAGCCTGGGCTCCCTGCACGAGGCTGAGCCTGGCACGTGCGAGGGCTGAGCCTTCCCTGCTCCCTCCATGTGGGAGGCAGATTGCTAAAGTCGGGATCGTCACTAAAAGGCTCAGAATTCCCCCCAGGAAGCTGAATTTCTCCCCTTCATAATAACAGTGTGTAGTGTTTCAAGTGGCTTCAGACTTTTCTCTAGTTTTTACTGTCTTCTGTTAAGTTAAATGTCTTTTTTCTTTCAGAGCAAGTATAAATGTACGAACTCCAAGTAATACACAGCAAAACAATGTTGTAACATGATTGGTTTGCTTAATCTGCCTGTGAATGACTCTTTCCCCACCAGCAGCCTCGTTAATCCCATGTAATTTTTGTCTCTTTCCCACTGTGACTGGTTTTTTGTTGTATAGAGCTGATAAATTCCATTCTTTCAGTGTAATATATCACAGATTTCTCTACAAATTCTTCAGAATCCTTCTGAGGAAAGTCTGAGACCCAGGGTGCAGCAGGAGCAGGGGCAGCTGTGAGAGGGCTTTTCATGATCCTCACTCCAGCACTACTCATGAGCCTCACCTGGATCCGGGTGTGGCTGCTGTGGGTACCCCACGCGTGTGAGAGGAGGCACTGCCACCTCTGTCAATGTCTCTACAGGCTGAACACCCAAGGGAGTTCAGGTGCAGGGAAAGATAAATTGATGGGAAATCCACTGAGGCCAATTACTGTGAAGTTTCTAGAAGAGTGAGTTACAAATAATGAGAAAAAGCAGCAAGCAACAAACCAACATTACAAGGCACCTTCATGTACCAGGGACAGATAAATGGGAGAGAAACTTGCTTTTTAAAATTTTTTTTCTGCAGCCATCACTGCAATGTCTTCAGGCTGCTGTGGGAGCAGCTGACTTAGTGCATCACTTAGCACGTGGGACAGGTTTGCTGCCTTTTGGAGACACAGGTACAGCCTCAAGGCTGCCCACTTTAATGGGCTCTCTGCTCCCCACCACTTTTATGCCATTCCTGAGCAAAGGGGTGAGTGGATGATGCTAAACAGCCAACAGCTGCTAGCTGACTTCCCCTTGGAGTCTGAGGGGATGGGACTGCTGTGAAAGGTGGCACAAAGGTTTCTATCCCAGGAGCAGAAGGTCCTCGAGGCCGCGGAGAGCAGCACAAAATCAAGAAACCCTCAGTCGTGGTAGGAGACACTGCACAAAGGGGGCTGAGTGATGAAACAAGTCCTGTTGGCCACACTCCTGCAGGGATGAAGATGTGCTAGGAGCAGGTTTGAAGTCACCCAGCCCCCAAGTAAAGGAAACAGTCAGATGGGATTATCATGGTGATGGCTATTTGTATGCCAAAGTGACATAAGGATGAAGCTAAAAGGCCAGGAGCTCGAGAGAGAAGTGGACTCTGTGTCAGCTGGGAGAAAAAAAGGGATAAAGAAGAAAGAAGGGAGAAGGTGGCAGGGGCGAGGGAGCTGAGAGGCTGCTACAGCTTGAAAGAGCCATTAGAAGTGCTATTATATTAAATGAGGAAGGGCATCAAGGGGGAATATTTTGCTTTTTCAGAAGTTTTGAAGAACTGTACTAATAAAGTGAGGTGAGCAGGCAAGGTCAAGGAGGCCAAAAATGAGGAATGAGGCAGCTCTGCTGTTCTGACAGATACATGGCTCTGCACCTGCCATGGCCCAGATGTGGGACAAAGGCGTGAAGCAAGAGGCAGAAGATAAATAGTGCTGCAGGAAGGCTTTAAATTACAAGGGATCAATCCCTCTGACATAAATAAAGTTTCTTTAACCTCAGTTCCCCCATGAGTCAGCATTTTGGGCTGGAAATGATTTACAGAAAAACCCAAGAGATGTTTGAGACATGATTGTGAGTGGAGAATGTAAATTTAAGGAAAACAGTGCTTAGTGAGGGGGGATGAAACAAGATGCTGCTAACAGTTCTGTGGTTTAACAGGTTGTTAGGCTGTGAGCAAGGCAACATTCAGAGGGCATTGTTCCCCAAATTATGGCTCCAAACTTCCTGACTTCGAGGACTCTCTCTGCTCATTCTGCCTCTATTAAAGCTAAGATCGGATTTCAACCAGGCTCTCAAGAGACTGAACTTTTCCAGGCTCTCACAGATCCACCTCCTTTGCAGAAAGGTGAAATGCTGACACCTGCCTATTAACCCACGAACTTGGTATGAGCAGAGACTGACCTCCACCCTGCTACCACTTCAGTTATCCAATTGTAGCTCATTTGCACACATAATTTTCTGCCAAGGTGACATTATCGAGCACTACTGATGATGAGGACGTTATTTAGGCCAAGGGAAAAAAAGCATAAACACAGGCTGGAAATGTGAGCTGAAGATAAGGTTGTTTGACAATGAAACACAGCACAGGGATGGTTGTAGGGCAGAGCTGCTTTGGTCTCTGGTTGAGATGCCTGTAGGTCATAAATCCATGTAGGTCAAACTGCCTGGATGATACCTATGGCCTGGTTTTAAAAACATTGCAAGAGCCTTGTTCAGGATTTGTTTTTGCCATGTAGGTTTTGGGTTGTTGTGGGCGGGGTTTTTTTGTTTGTTTTCGTTGTTTTGTTGTTGTTGTATTTTTCCTTGCTTGTTTTGATTCTCAAAAACTGGGGAAGGACCAGTGGAGCTCCCCCAGGCCCCTGACTGCCCCAGGTCCAGTTCAGACTGAGCCAGTTGTTACTGCAAAGTAAAACATGTAATTTTACATCCATTTGTTATAAAGGCCACATTTTCCTGCCTATAGTGTCACAACTATATATATTTTTACTAGCCTTTAGAAGCCCAGAACACCTTTCAGCCTCTATGGTCCCAAAGGACACAAAACTGTGGAGGAATTTAAGCTCACTGCTCACATTACTCGCACGATCAGGAACGGTGGGAGGTCAAGACAAGAACACAGGATGTGGAGCAGCTCATGGGAACTGCTGGACCTGAACTTCTCAGTGCATTCTCAAGGTCAGAAATCCCAGCTGCTAATCACAACTCACACTCTCAGCCTTGGTAAGTCCCAGGATCTGCTGGGCAGGAGGTCTCCTGGAAGAAGGAAAAAGTAGAGGAGAAGGGCCAGAAAGGCTGAGATTGTTCTGCCATTTTTTGTCATTTTGTTAAAATAAATGGGGGAAAGTGCCCATTTTAAATGCTGAAATAAGTCTCGATAATTTTCTATGTTTCTCTTGATTTTCCAGCATTAGCTGTGAGTACTTTTAATGACTCTTTTTATGAAAACCTCTTCTGGTGTGGGGGAAGTTATTAAGCCTGTTACAAAGGGATTTTATGGTTTTAATTATAAACAGGTAATAGAGTCTATGTAAAAATTACCTTTTGACTTTGCAATAAAACCCATTTCCCCCTAGGTAAGAACTCCATAAAGAGAGAATTACACGGCAAGGGAGTGGAGAAGTTGGCTCTGAAATCACGAGGTGCCTCCACAAGAGCAGCTTTTAGAAGCCCCAGGGATGCGCTGACCTCAGTCTGTGTGTCTGTCTGTCTGCTGGAGGCCAAGGGAACTGCAGAGGGAAACGCAAGGCTCAGGCTGCCAGGGCTCTCCTGTGCTGCCTTAGAGCAGCCTCAGGACTCCACTGGCCTCCTTAAGAGTCACATCTGGACCACCCAAACCCCACTGCTGGAGACTGGTGCACAGTGGAGGGATAGAACAGCTCAGCCTCTTCCCTTTCAGCTGTGCAGTGATGCCACGGTTGGAAAGAGTCACTCTCTTCTTTTTTTCTAGATAGTATTCCTAGACTTATCCACCCTGGCTTTCTTGCTGGGACTTGTTAACTCTGCAGCAGGAATTGCTCGTGTCTCCACCCCAGAGAAAGCCCCTGTATGGGAAAAGCTTTCTCTTTTCAGTGTTTTCCACCACAAAGGAACAAGACTTTTCTGCCAACCCTGTTCTGGGGAGGTTGGTCAAGCTCTGAGCTGTCAGCGCAGCCAAGGCCAGTAGCCACCACTGCCCTTTTCTCTGTCTTGAAGGGAAAACAGTGTTTTGCCTCCTGATGTCAAACATACATTTTCCTGATTATTAGAGGAGGCATTTTCTTGGCACCAAGTCCCAGTGCTGGCGTTCAGCACTGAGCTCAGCCCTGCTGGTCCTGCAGACTCCTTGTGCCCTTGAGTAAGTCACTTAATTTTCCTTTTGCTCATTGTTTCTCCCCTCTTCCTTCCTTCCCCTCCTCGCCTGTGCACACAGAGGACAAGCCTTTGATGAATGGGTTGTCTTTTAGCGTAAGGTCAAGTGATCCAAAGAGACTGAGCTGCTGTGACTTAATGAGTTAATTACGTCACTTGCCTGTCAGCAAGACCTGACAGAGGTGAGCTCTGATCTGGCTCCTGCCAGGAAACACGGCTCAGCGGTTTAAAAACAGAGTTTATGGTGTTTACAAGAGGCTACTGCGTTCCCAGATGCTCCAGTCCAGACCAGCTATCTGTGCCACCTACTTGAAGTGATTAGTTATTTGACTTAAGTTAATACCCAGTTGGTCAATATAAATTTTAATTCCTTCTTTCAGCCGGAAGACTGAGAAAGAAAGAGGTGAAGAGGAAGAAGCACAGCAGTGGAGACTGTAATTTGCTGTCTTCTAGCTCTCCCTGTATATCATTTATAAGGATATATAGACTGTTATGGCTCATCTGTATCCCTCTAATCATTAATGAGGTGCCTTCCATGCCCTAAAGTTAAAGTCATAAAAGTAAAGTGTGTTGTCTACTGCAGGTCCATTTCAGTTCTACAAATGTTCTATTGCCCTTTATAATGTATTTGCTATAAATCTTGACAGCATTATTTGTTTTGTTTTTCTATCTAAATGCGGTGTTGAGTGGAAATGGCCTCATTATCTCCCTATTTCTAAAGAGAATTCGCTGTCTTTAAAAGGTGCTGTATTAACAGCCCTAGAGATAGAAATCCCTGTTCAGAGAAAAGAGGCACAGCACAGGCAGGCAAACCCAGCCTGCCCTTCCTTGCCGAGCTGTAAGTGATGAATGAGCTGTTCTTCACTTGTCTGTCCTGGACTCGTGGGTTCAGCCGGCAGCGCGTGCTCACCCACGCCTCATCTTTCCCCTTGCTAAAAGCAGTGCCAGCTGAAAGACTTTACCAAATCTAGGGAAATAAAAATTCATTTTGTACAAACTAGGTTCCCTCTTTTTTGACGTGGAGACAGTCAGCGTGCAACGAGCTGAGCCTTGTTCTTTTATTTGTAATGATCACACTGATCACAATTGCACCTGACAGGTAACAGAGTTAATACTGCAGCAGACTCTTAGCTTCTTTGAGGTCTCACTCCGACATTGTTTCTGTGGCTCTCTTGGATGTTTCCTTGCTTTCCTTTCCTGCACTTTGCTTTTCAGCACTCCAGCAATCTGCAATCCCAGCAGTCAACATCCATAACCCTGCTGCAGCACCCAGGAAATTCTCCAGGTCACATTCCCCAGCTCCAGCAGGAGCCTGCAGGGCTCTGGCGTGGGCAGGGCTTTGCTCAGCTGCACTTTCACCACAGCTGGAAACGAGGAGTTTATCTGTCCCAGCACTGCTGTCCAGGTAGATCCCCAAGTGAGATTTATCTTTCAGATGGGAGGCTGAGTGCTCAGCTTCTGCTCCTCATCTCACTTTAACCTTTCAATGCACCTGATATCCAAAGCAAAACACATCTTTCATAAAAACGGATGTTTACAACTAACAGGCATAATTTTTAAAGCACAGTGATTGCCAGAGCCTGCTGAATGAAGAGCCAGATAGGGAAGTTTTTCACAGCTTTGGAGCTAATGAGTTGTAGACATTGGCAAATACTGACTTTTTAAATTAGAGCTGCTATAGTTCAAAGGAGACAGATGGTTTTATTTATGAACAGGGATTTAAGGACCACACACAGAAGACTACAGAAAGACAATGTGTTGTTGGAGACCACATATCAGAAAAGGTGATATTTGAAACAGTTCAAATTTCCAATTCCCCTTTTCTTCCTTGCCAGCCAAATCTGATGCAGCAGCTTTTTGAAATCCAGGAACATTTGTGCTCTGATAAAAACAAACATGAAACAAAAAGAAACTTCGAGAGGTCACCTTCAAAGTTGAAAATATTGTAGACTTCACCTTGAGCCAGATTCAAACCCCTTTAAACTAATTTCTGTTAATGACTGTGTGATTCTCTTCCATTCAATGCCCATCATCTCAAACTACAGAGACTTGAGTGATCAATACTTTGTCTTGTTTCCAGGTTCCTCTTACACAACAGTCAAGGCATTTGGAGCCCAGAATTCCTGCTAGAAAGGCTGCAACAACCATTTGCCAGTGTTGTACTTAAGCCTTGCTTTAAAATACAACTTGATCATCGTTTAGGCCGGAGTTACAGAGATTTCAGCTGCTGTTTTCAGCAGAACTCAAAGCAGGAATGGGTAATGTTTTGGAGGGCAGAGAAGGAAGAAAATCATTACTGTTCAGAAAATGGCCCTCATCTCACAGGAGAGGTCAGAAATGGGGTAGACATGGAGAGGCTTTTAATTCATCCACAAAGCATCCAGATCTGCATCAGCCTGCACGGATTCCAATGGGAAAGAGCCCACTGGAAACACTGCTGGGAAAGCTGCTCCTGCATAGAGGGGCAGGGAATGTGCTAATACAGTGATGGGCAGGACTATAAACCCCGTGTTTGGTTTAAAATGAGAATCAAATCATAACCCAGACGGGTGCCGGGCTGTTTGTGCTCTGAGGGGACCAGCTCCTCGTAGGGGAAGATATTTGTCTCCTGCTGCTGTTATGTTCCTTGCCAGGTTTAAGAAAACTCCGACAACCTCTTTGCTGTCAGCACAGCATATGTCTCCTCTGCTCTGCTGTTATCTGAACAGAATGCAGGATGGAAGCAATTTCCAAAAAGCACAGCAAATATTAACACATGCAGAAGTGCAGGGCACGGAGAAAAAAACATCCCAGCAGTTATTTGCCTCTCCTGAATATAGTGTGGCAGCTCAAAAATTCATCAAGTTCATGCTGCTCCCAGCAAGGAGGCAAATTCTGAACCTTCAGTTACACCAAGTGAGGCGTTTGTCTGTCCCACAGCCTTCATGTGTCAGTGTTCCTTCTACATTTGCCTGGATTAGTGCCCACACCTCCTGCAAAGCTGGGCAGCCTGCACTGCTGTGTCCCTGCATCAGTCTCTGGCTGCTCCCATGGCCATTTGTGGCTGTCTGCATGACAGAGATCATCTCTGTAAATCATCTTTTGTTTCCTAGAGTGTGGGGACAGCACTGATGCAGTGGTGTGGGTCCTGCAAAGGACTCCACGGTGGTCAGGAAGTTTTGAAATCTTCATCTCTGGAGACCATCCCATCCTAACAAGTCAAGGAGCACCATGCTCTGGTTTGACCTCCTTTGAGCTGGGACCCCCAGGGTTCCCTTCCAGCCCAGCTTGATGTAAAAAGCAGTGTATGGCAGTGGCTGAATTTTTGCCACCCCACTGTCCTGAACAAAATGCACCCACACAAGGAAAGCTGCTGGTTTTTGCTGTTCCAGACAAGGAAGGATTATTTCCTCATCCTAACCCAACACACCCCTGCCAGCCAAGCACAGAACTACCCTAAAACATCAGTTTCCAGTGCTGCTTCTCCCACGTCACCTGGCAGATGTGCAAAGCATCTGTAGAGGGGAGATTGGAGCCTCTGTGCCAAGTGAACCCTCAGTCCCCAAGTAGCAAAGGAGCCATCAGTGCCCTGATGGTGCCATCTGTGCACCCAGGAGGAGGTGACGGCCACCACTGCACACAGAACCCTGAGCACCCATCTCGTGGCCACTGCCTGCAGCTGTAAATTCCTCAAACCGTGGTTCCAGCTGGAGTCACCATCCCCAGACAGTGTCTGAGGCCAGGAAAAGTCTGGTTCCTGTGTAAAAAGCTCATTCTCTTCGGCTTGGTGGCTGCTCCCCCTACGTTGGCATGGCCCATGCCTGGAAGTGCTCAAAGCACGTGTGGATGTGGCACTTGGGGACAGGGGTTAGTGGTGGGCTTGGCAAGGGGGGGTTAATGGATGCACTCGAGGATCTTGGAGGCCTTTTCCAGCCTAAAAAAGTCTGTGATTCTGTGGTGTGTGGGTTGGAGCTGGAAGACCATTCTCAACCTTGTGCTGTCCATCTAATCACTGTGATGAAAGGGCTGTTGCTGCCAGAGACAGACACACCCACAGTGTCTGCTGCTAATTAAAGAGCACTTAGGAAGTCCTGGGCTGGATTAGGGTTATTCTGGAAGAAAACACAATCAATATGAAGATTTCCCCCCTGGAAAACAAGACTTGACACCACAGGGATGGGCAACAAGCTGCAAACTACTGTGAAGGGAAAGGTCTGCTGGGTCTGACATTCTGTAATCTTTGAATAAAGCATAATTTAGTCAATGAATAGGAACTCTAACTTTAACATTAAGACATCTAGCTTTAACATTAAGACCAATATGACTGCTGGCACTAAATGTGGCTGGGAATAAAGGCAGTAACAAGAAATTGCAGGAGAATAGCACAGGAAAGTTTAATTTTCAGCAAAGCATAAGGAGAGGGAGTGTGTGTGTCCATTTATTTCAGGATTATGAAATTGCAGTTGGTTTGGGTTGGTTTGTTGTTTTTTTCTTTTTAACAAGATTCCAGCAGAAGAGGATAAATGAAGATAAGTGGCTGAATCAGGCATTCTGAAATTAGCACTGAAGCTCTCTGTTATAGGCTGTCATTACTCCGTCGACTTGCAAAGTGAGAAAAAAATTGAAGTATTAAGTGAGGATGCCATTGAAACACAACGTTCAGTTATGAGGGCTAAAAAGCAGCTTGTTTTTATTGGCCCTTACACATTTTTTTTTATTTTGCTACTCATTTCTTGTTATACAGGGCATAGCTCTCCAGAGAGAGAGGGAAAAGAGACACACAACCTACTGACCTCTGTCTGTATTTAGAGTTTGTGTATGCACTACTGTGCCACGTGGATTTATTATAAACTAATAAATAGTATCTTAGATTTATATAACACCTTTCTATTCCCAGAGATTCCAAAGCACTTTGTAAACAGCAGGACTTAATTGTCTTCTCACTCTGCTTTTATGCACTCTTGACTTCAGGGGGATTGCTGTTGATTTACACTAAAAATATGCAAGAATTCGGTATCTTCCCTCTGGACCAGAGCTAAAAGGAGCCACAGCAATCTATGATCGCTTAGAAGCATGAAAAGCCATTTAAGACAGAGAATAAAAATTAAGGATTTTGACTTAACAGAAAAGAAAGTGCTATAGAAAAGCAAAATATTCTAAGGCACACCTGGAGTTTGGTTGGGAGGTAAGGCTCAGAATGATTTTGTCCTTTTATCATCAGTGGCCATCCTTGAGTTAATATCTCACGAAGAGGGGGCACTTTTGGGACAGCCCTGGAATATCAGTTTGGTGCCCGTGACTGCTCACAGTCACCTCCTGTTCATGGGGTTTCGCTGCAATCGTCCCTCCCTGTGTGGGCAGTGCCTACCTGGGGCTGGGAATTTATCAAATTCCTTTCTATCAAAAGGCAATTCCCTGGGAAACAGTATTTGAAACCAATACTGCACTTTTTTCATTAACCTGTGAAGTGTGTATGTTCTAATACGTGCAGCAGAGAGATCAATGTCCTATAAAGAGGACAGTACAAATTGCAGTTCTGAGAGCAGTGACCTTGGCTGGCAAAGGAAAGTTTTTTTATCAAAACATTTTAAAAGAGCAGATTTCCCCTTTTGCAAAAGCTGATGCTTTTTAAAAATCTTTGCCAAAGCATTCAATCCACAAAGAATTATTCATTAGAAGGGAAATCAGAATACTATGATGTTTAAAAATGTTTTACTATTTTGAACTTTCCCTTCAAGTGACTTTTTTGTCCCACTTGATATTTGAAGTGGTGTAGTGCAAATAGCATTCAACCAAAACCAGGACATGGGGGCAAATCTAATTGCTCTTTCATATTGTTTGAATTTTCAGGCTTCCTAAAAATGGAATATTTTTATTTTGATTAGAAACACTTTTTATTTCCAAGGATTCCAGCTGGTCTCCTCATTAACTCAGCTCTGCCACGTGGTGGTTTGGTTTCCTGAAGATGGAAATGCAGACAGTGTGGCAAAGATGGTTGATGGATGATAAAAATCGTTGATAATGGACAGAGCTGCTCAGGAAAACTGAGGTGCCAATGTTCCTATAGGAAGATCCTGCATTCCCTCTCCTGTGCAGATTTTGTTTTGAGCAATATTTTCCCTTGAGAGTTGTGTTCAGCCATAAGCTCAGGTTAGCACATGAGCAAGGTTGAGGAAAGCCATGTTTTTGCTGTCAGTAATTAAGGACACTGATGCTTTCAGGGACACCAGAGCTGTTTTTCAGTCACTGTGTAAACAGCAGCTCTTGAGCTGGGCTGTGATAAACTGACCTGGGCTTCCCTTGTGTGTCCCCATGGACAGAGAATGACTTCAGCCAGAAGCATCAGTGGGTTTGGCAGTGCTGGTGCCCTTCCATGTACCAGAAGATGACCCCAGGCCAGGCCCCTGGTGCCCAGGTGGGGGGAATTCACTCAGGTTAGGGTGGGGTGCCAGAAACTAAAGTTCAAATTGCAGGCACAAAGTGTGGAATAGGTCACAGGTGCCTGTGGTGGTGGCAGGAGGGGGAATCGTGAGCAGCTGACACATCTCCTTAAACTGCAGTGAACCAAGCATGGGCTCCATCCTATGGAAAGGTCACTGGCTGCGTCCAGGGAAATACAGGGGAGGATGTTTGGTTTTGCCTTTTCACCTGCACAGCTCCCCTGTCTCTGCCCAACCCCACTTTTGCTGTAAGGCCCCAGCTTTTGAAGCAATTTTGTCCAGGCAGCCGCATGTCCAGCAAAGAAACAGAAAAGGTTTGGGGGTGGAGGTTGCACCTTCCCTGAGGAAATGAGGAACGATCTGCAAAGTTCACAGCACAACACGTGAGAGCCACCAGGTGAGGACAAAGTGCACTGGCTATTTTAAAAATATACTTGTTTGTTCTAAAGAATGAAGTGGTGCTTTGGAGAGAAATAAAACCAGGACAAGGAAGCAGCAATAAACCAGGGCTGTTGTGCAAGTTGCCTTCCCAAAGGAGCACTTACAAGCCCTACTGAGGTGTGACAGACTCCTTATGGCTCGGTGCTACCAGCTATTGGAATAAAAGTGGCCTTGGAACGGCTGGATGGGAGCTCCTGGCTGCACTCAGCCCTCCTGGGAGAGGATTTGCCTTGCATCTGGCAGGGTCTTTGTCTTAAGTCTGTGTCTTCTCGCTTGCTATTTATTGATCCCCAGGGAGAAGACTCCATTCAGGGTGTGCAGGGTCATTTCTCACTGCCAGCTCCTTAATGGCACAGGGCACACAGCAAATATGAGCAGAAGAAAGAGGCTTTAATGAGCAGTTCACACCTGAGATGTGATGGCTCCTCACAAATTAGAGGCTGAGGAACTCCTGAGCCTCTGCAGCATTTTGTGCCAGATGTGTTTGCAGTATGCAGAGGTGGGTTCTTACAAGGGGCTGCAGTAGCACCCTGGAAAACAGATTCAGCTTAGAGGTGGTGGTAAACACAGCACGTGCTCTCAGGAAGCATTTACATGTAAATTCTGCCAAAAGTTTTTTCAGGGCATAATAAAGGGTTTGATCTCTTGCTGTGCTGAATGCCAGCATTAAAAAAAATTGGTCAGATATAAATATATGGAACTGTTGCTTTTCCTGAATGTACCTGTGTTCAGTGGGTATTAAACCAAACTGGTTTCCTTCAGGCAACTCAGCCTGCCACAGAGCTGGTTGTTGCAAATTTGGTACATTCCTGCTCAGAGCTCTTATTTTTTCTTTTTTTTTTTTGTTGCAGGAGTGACCCACAATGGAAAGAAGACTCGATGTCCAGAGCCTGCATGAGCAATGTATTCAAACCCCAGGGGAGCCTGGAGTGGCACCTGCTTCAAGCCAGTTCTCTGGTGCTCACAGAGCATGGGCATGTCCAGGTAGGTCTGGTTCTCCCTCTCCATGAATTGATGAAGGAGCCTGGGAGACTGAACAAACTGCTTAAGTGGCAAATGTTATGTGAGATAACTCTGTGCCCTGGGGAGCTCTTGATGGCCTTCCCAGGCTTTTGGCCAGGCCCTCAGAAAATGAAGACAACATCCTGAATGATGTGTTCACAGCTGCTTTTTGCTGACAGTAGCAATCTGCAATGCTATGGCTAAAAAAACCATTTCCCTGTTATCCCTAAGACTGTGGGTTGAAATCCTGGTGTTTCTTTAGCAAATGGGATGTTATGGAACATTGCCTCCAGAGATGAACTTATCAGCTCAGCTTGTCTCTAGGTGCTGGTTAATGTTGTAGGAGAAGGTCCAGAAATACCCACAAGTGATGCTCTCAGAAGAAGGAAACTTGTTTTTTCCTTTTTCTAATTTGGAGATACGTTGGTGTTCTGCAATTACACCAACACACAGAGCTGTGGGGGTGCTTCTAATTCACTTCTTAGAGGGTCTTTATCCATATTTCCTTTGAACAGCTTAGTTATTCTTGGGACAACTCTGCAAAGGGAAACTGAGGCACAGTGAGCCTGAGGGACTTCTCTCAAATTATATGAGGATTTGGAGGGAGATGGGAATTAGTCTCAAGTCCCAGTGTAGTTCCCCAAGCACTGAGCCTCCCTCCTGTAGCATTTTGGGACAATGCTGGACAGCACTGCAGGGTTCCTAATAAACTCATCACACTTCACAATCCTTCTCCTCCTCCTGCTTGCAGAGTGCTCCCCTTGGAAGGGCTTTGGCTGGAATTCAGAGTGAAGATTTTCAGAAGTGACTACCACTTTTTGATCCTCGGAGTTCACAAAACAAATCCAAGAAGTAGCAAACCTAAATCTTTCTCCTCTCCCCTAGGACAAAACATTCCATTTTCCTCAAGTTCCTGTTCATTATCAGTGTTAAAATCATTATCAAGAAACCAGCTGGGGAGTTCACATGTTTTTCACTCCCCCTCTCTGGTGCCCGGGTTGGAGAGGGTGTGGATGGAACATCTCCTCTTTATTGCTGCAGTCTACGGAGATTTAAAACAAATTTTTTTGATCAAGTAATTTTGTAGTATAGGAATGATAATGCTCCTACTGAAATAATATTATGAGCATAATTAAATGAACTCCCAGAAGAGAGTCAGCAGTCTTGGAGAAAAAAAAATCAACCTCTTGCAAACAATAATAGGAAAGGGCAGGACACAGGCTTCCGAGTGCTTTCATTTGTGTTGTCTCTGCAGTATTTCTGTAGGATTTATAAAAACCAGATCCTGTAAGTGATCCTTCTCCACCTGAATGCCACAGAACTATGCTTTAATAGTTGAGCTTTCAACAGAAAATGGAACAAAACACAGTTTTGCCTCGTTCAGCTATGGATAGGAGCATCACATCTGCACTGTCCTAAGGAATTGTAGAATCATTAGGGTTAAAAAAGACCAGTGAGATTCTTGAGTCCAACCTTTAACGTGACACTGCCAGGCCCACAACTAAACCATGTCCCCAAGTGCCACAGATCCATGGTTTTTGAACACTTCCAGGGATGGTGATTCCACCACTTCTCTGGGCAGTCTGTGTAAGGATTTCTCTGCACCCTCTCGCTCTGGGGAAGAGGAGGCGTGTGCTGTGTCTCACCTGACTGCAGCACCTGGGCTTTGCTCCCTGAATCCAGAGGGGAGATACCTCCAGCCCTTCCCTCTCTGCCTGCCATCAGCTTCTTGTGCTCACTTATTGCTGTGTCCCAAAAGCTCACAAACAACACTCTGGTGGGCTCTGTGCTCTCCTGCAGGGGCAATGGGGAAAAGGCCAGACCAAGATCCTGGGGGTATTTTCATGCACTGAACTTGAAAGCAGAAGTGACTCTGGAGTAGGATTTATTATTTTGGTTTGTATAGTTTCATATAAACAATCATATTTCAGTCAATCAGCTGGATAAGGTGTGAAAGCTGTTTTGGGTGTTTTTTTCCCCTCAGGAAAACCTGTGTGACTTCACCTTTGTGACCAGCAGTTCCCTTGCAGAAATGAAGTTGGCTCCATCTGCATTCAGCTACATGAAACTGATACAACATAATGGCTCTGCCAATTTATTCATACAGCTGATATTTGCTAATGCGCTTTGATTTATTGGCTTTCTTGCCTCACAGTAAAGCTGTATTTTTATATACTTTATTTCCTCCACAATCCCCAGCATGCACAACTCCTGCTGGGCCTTCACAAATTAATCTCTGAGATTTTTTCCTTGCGTCTTGAGCGAGCAGAGAGCACCATCCATCTCGGTTTGAAATTGCTTGTGCTCCAACTTTCTGCTTTTCCTTTTTCTCTTTTAGGCTTCTAGTCCCGTAGCCCTTTCCAGTGTGGATTTGTGTGTGTTCACAGCAGACGTGGCTCACATCAGTGTGGAAAGGGAGGTTTTTAAACCCATTTGTGTGTCCAGGACTTTGAGGTGCACTTTCAGAGGATGCTCAAAAAGAATTACAGTTTGACTGGGGTGCTGAGGTTAGGTTTAAATTTAGATGTAATCGTCTCTTTTTGCTTGTACAAAATCAGGGGAATGATAATATATAGAAAATTTGCCTTGCTATGCCTTGTTGCTGCTGCTGTTGCTCTTTTCAAGCACTTTGGTTGTGACACAGAAATACAAACACCTGAAACAGGCAACAGGCATTGTGAGCTCCATTCTGGATGTCCTAGGGATGAAGGAAGGGTGTATAGGGACAGTAATAAAAGCTTTCGTTTTGTCAACCATGTTTGAAAGCTGGAGTCACAAAACAGTATAATGGAAGGATTTGAATGCTGGATAATTTTTTCCCCAACCCTTTTAGATGCACTAACTGAAAGAGGGATAATCAAATTTAAGTGACTCTGCTTAATTCACTGGAAACCACATGACCCACCCCTGTGACAGCTCTTTTACAAGGCTTGGGCCATTATCCCAAACAATTTGGGACTCCCCGTGTACACAACTGAGTCGAGCAGAGAAACCCAGCAGGACTATTTCCCAAAACTGCTGGAATTTTTATGATTGCTGTATTTTAAACTACTTACAAGCACACTGTTGATCTGCTCCCAAGTACACCTGTGCTTTAGGATCGAGGTAAGTGTGTTGGAATGCAAACGTGGATAATACAATGCAAATTGCTTTAATGAAAGGAAAGCTGCCTCTTGGAGAGCACTAGCTCTCAAAATCTCAAAAACCAAAAGAATCCAGGGTGGTGCAACTTCCCAGAATCCAGGAGGTGGCCTTCAGAACTTTCAGACCCAGACACTCACCAAGGAAGGTGCATTCAATGCATAAACTAGAGGTAAGAACAGTGAAAAATGAATAGAAATGGGAATTAAAAGAGATGAAAGGGAAGAGGAAGAGACAGAAAAGCGAGAGGGAAAGAAGATGCTACAAGAATCAGCAGAAGATTAAACCTGTGTTTGGTCACACAAGAAGAACTACTCTGGTGCAGCCCAGATTACAGCAATATATACACATTTAAAGCAAAATGAGTGTTTGAGGGAATGGGTTTAAGCTGACAATGGTTTGGAATGAAAATCCTGAGGCCCCTCCTGTTCCAAATCTGAGCCTGAGTGAGATGGACAGGACATCCCCCAGTGCTCCCCAGCAGAAGGGTCTGTCCCTGGGCTGCTGCACAATGAACTGGGGCTGCACTGGGAACCTGGCCCTCTTCTTAATCTTTAGTGCCAAGTCTGAAATGTAAATGGGAAGAAAAATAATCAAGACTCTCTCCATCCTCCCCTCCCAGAAATCCAGAATGAATCCATTGGACAGTAAGTGCACTGGGGTTTCCATAGGAATGGCAGGAGAGCCCTGGTATCTTCCCTGGTAATCAGCAATATTCTTGTCTCACTGTATCACTGTGTGAAGGAGACACAGCGAGATAGGAGCCCTGTTTGCCCTAAGGCCTTGCTGGGGCTCTTTTCCTGTTCCATGAAGCTCTAAAGCTCGTGCATCATCTTCGGTGAAAATGATGCAAAATTTCACTTTTACTTTGTGGTTTCAAATCTGGTGATCAAATTAAGAAAAAAAAAAAATGTGTGAGGAAGAAGTGTGTCAGGGAGAAAGAAGGGAGGCACACTGATTCCTGCTCCAGATGTTTTCTTCACCCTGCCATTTGGTTTCTGCTCTTTCCAAGCACCACGAGTTAATCTTCCACAGTGAAGTAACAAAAGCGAGTGACAGCTGCTGCCAACACCTCTCTGCACAGCCCTGGAGGGAGAAGTCTGCTCACAGGTCTGGAGGGTATCAGTGGTGACATCCTGATTTACTGGTACTCGGGTTACATCTCTGTGAGGGAAAGGGCTGTCTCTGCCAGCTGGGACAGCGAGGCAAAGACAATCACAAGTTGGTGGGGGTGACATTCTCCTCCACAGCTCCATGGAGCTGCTCTGCAGCAGCAAAAAAGGTTGGATTGCAGCACATGCTGCTGGATCTCTGGCACTCAGGGAAGTGTAAATGACTTCGTGAAGTTTCTTCTGTAATAAACTGTCTGTGAGGCCAGGCTGGTTTGAAACACACTGGTGGGAGGCTGGTGACAATGACACTGTCATTTGGACCTGGGGGATTTCCAAGGGGCACTGCAGGCTGAGCAGAGAACTCTACAGGGTCCCAGTGGTTGAAGTTCAATGTTGGCATCAGCAGATTTTTTTGTGTTGTCTCTCAGCTCCCATGGTGATGTATCTCAAGGACATTTTTGGCTTTGTGTGTCTGTAGAAGCCATCTGCATGAGAGTAATGGAAATATGTGTTCCTGTCTGGTGTCTCACTCATCCTCTTAGGCCAACCTGGAGAAGGAAGAGGCAGAGCTGGGAGTGGGGAGCGGTTGCTCCTTGTGGATAAGAGGGCGGTGGGGTGGCTCCTCAGCCTGGCCTTGCTCTGTCCACAGGCAGCAGGACAAGGCAGGGCAGTTTGTTACCACAGCAGCTTGCAGAGATATCGCTGAAACAAAGAGCAGGAAGCAAAAGGATCAGCTTTAGATCATGATGGATACATGGACAGGCCTTGGACACTCCCAGGGATGTCCTGGGATTACCACCTGCTCAGTACAGAATTACTTTCCTAATATCTCATCCAAACCTGCTCTCAGTTTGAAGCCATTCCCCCTTGTCCTGTCACTACGTGCTCCTGTAGGAAGTCCCTCTGCCTGGCTCCAGCCGTGCTTTAAGAGCTGGCAGTGCAGCAGTGGGGCTCTGGGCAGGTGCTGCTCTGGCCTCTGCTCGGTGCCTCCCTCTGCTCTGGATCTCGAGTACCAGGAGCACCGGGCACTGCCCTGCAGGTGTCAGTGCCAGGAGCAGATGCTGTGGCTGCTCCAGGACACTGACCCCACCGCCAGGCCTCTCACACAGCTCAGGGACCATTTCCACTCCCTTTCATTCTCTTTTATTTTTTTTTTTTCCCCTCAAGGTGATGATGTAGAAGTCGGTGACAAAAGCAAGTGTAAAGTTGGATATCCTGCTCCCAGGATATGCTGTCCCGTCCAGCACTGGATTACTACAAACTGATGGATGAAGGCAGACTGCACACAGCTTTTTCCAAGGAGTTTCCCTTCAAATGCTGATTGCAGGACAGCAAAACCACACAGATCCTTGCCATTTCCTTTCAGGCCTTTTGCTGCTGGAGGACACGGCTGGAAAACCTGGGAGTCTGGGCCATGGTGCTGTGGACAGAGAAGCACAGCAGGTTAGGGCAGGAATGAGGGTTCCAGCTCTCCCTGCTCGGGCTGACAGCGTGAGGCACCAGCACGCCTTGCTCAGTGCCTGTGCCGGGAAGCTGCAGCTCTGCAGTCCTATGTGAATCCTTTCCTGAGGGGTCAGAAGTCATGGAATGAGATAATCTAGGCTGATACCAGTTTTCTGCTCTGTTGGTTTTCCTTGTAAACCCATTACCCAGGATTGAGATGGATGCTTTCCCATAAGAGCTTTACATCAAGGCAGATTCCCCATCCATGCTGAGATTTCTGGGTCTGACCCTCCCTGGTTTCCAGATGTCCCAGAGACATTAGGAGCAACGTGGGGAGTGCAGGAGGAGGGATGAAACTCTGTTGTGTTTCTTTTTTTTCTCGGTGTTGTCAATTAAACGGGATTTATGTGTTATTTTTCTGTTCTGTAATTACCCCCTGGGATTTATTTCAGATAGCTGGAGAAAACAATATACCTCCAGAACTTTCTGGCTGCTGGGAAGAGTTATTACTGCTCCTCCTGATTGTGTAGCAAAATCCAACTCCTTTCATTACTGGCTTTGCCTCAGTGAAGCACGAGAGAATATCCATTGTAATTTCGTTCCCCTTCAGGAGGGGACATAAGACATGGCCCTGGACATGCCAGGTACAGTGATTCTATAGGATAAATGTAGTCACAAGTCACAGAGAGAATTAATTAACCCCTGTGTGTTAGGCTGTGAGAGCTCTCCTGTGCTTGCCTGCAGAGTCAGACTTCACAGTAGAGAAGTTGTCATTAGTGATGAATGAAGGCCAATCTGTTGTTTCTGATTAAACACTCACTAATGATGGTCTGATGTTGCAGGGTTTTTTTTATTTTGTGTTCATTTCAAAAGCAAAAAAAGAGATATTTTCTTTTTCTACTTACGCTTTGAAACCTGTGATTGACTGGTGCTTTAAGAGGATATGTGGTTGCTTGATTTTTTTTTGAAAGCTGAGGGGTGGGAGAGGGATTTGTTTGCATGTGAAGGAGGGCTTGACAAAAAAAAATGAGAGAAATATTGACATAATTTAGGTAACACACACTGTAAACAAGCTGCTAAGTTTTGCTTACAATAATTTACATCCATTCCTCTGCAGAGCACAGGCTGTGTATTTCTCCTCATCCAAGACAGAGCCAATCATCCTGACTTGCAGGCTTCCTCACACATATTTTTGCCATGTTTGCCCTGAACTTTGGGGCTGATGAAACCCCCATATCAAGCCAAGCTCTGCTGAAGTCACCAAGGGCTTAATCCGAGATAACAAATTGCCTTTGTTTTATTCATGTGTGGCTCTGCTTCCCGCGGCTCAGCCGGAGCTTGCGGACAGATTCCCTTCCAGCACGGCTGTTTGGATTGCAGGTCAGCTGGAGGTCGTGCAGGTCTGCTCCTGGAGAAGGCAGCCCAGGAAAACACCCCCGGTGGGAATGTGCAGCCTCTCCTTACAAACACAGACAGGGATGCTGCCAGCAGCCATCCCACCCGGCGGGAGCAGTCGTGGAAAGGCTTCCCTGTCACTGCGAGCAGGGCCACCCCACTGCAGCTCCCTGAGCCCCCGTGGGTGTGCTGGGCACTCTCAGGGCTTACACGTGTTTTCCCAGGGGGACATTTAGGCTTTGGAGAGGACACAGGGGATGGGCACATGGATTCTCCCATCCCTTTGGCTGTGCTGGCCCCGAGGTGGGACTGGCACATGTCCTTGTCACTGCTGGTCCTGCTTTAGTCCTGAGGGAGAACGAGACAGATTGTGAGGAGCATCCTTGGCAGAGGCAGGAGAACAAATTGCCTTGCTCCTGCCTTTAGATCCGGAGTCCTCCTGCTCAGCAGAACACTTCTGCTGGCAAAGGCAGGCTGCAAGGTACTGCTGTGCCTGTAAAACCTGCCTCGCTCGCTCCAGACATAAATTACACTGCAGCTCATCTCTCAAGTTATTTTGCCATAGCTCGGGTCTGAAAGGCATGATATAAACCCAAATTATTCTTGTTCTCGACACTGGCTTTCTGTAACAATCAGGCCCTAAACAGGACCTCCCCAAGGGCTGTGTCCCCAGGCAATCTGTCATGAGTCCCTCAAGGCTGCACCGCCCTTTCCCCGTGATGAATGTCACTATTTGCCTTTTTCTTTCTTGGTTATTCTTCCTCTGCTTTTCAAAGAATCAAAGGCTGGTTTGGGTTAGAAGAGACCTTAAAGATCATCTTGTTCCAGCCCTGCATGCCTTCCTGGAGGGACACCTTCCTCTAGACCAGGTTGCTCAGAACTCCATCCAGCCTGGCCTCCAACACTTCCTTTTGGGGCAGGTCCGGGCTTTGTTCTCCTTACAGCTCCATGCTCTTGTGTTCTGCCAGTTTGGGAAAGGCACCATCATGTCCCAGAGGGCAGATGGAGATGGCTGTGGAGGACAGAGCTTCACCTTCATCAGTGCTCGGGGAGGGCCAAAGCAGTGATGGTGGATGAGGTTTGCATTGCAAAATCAGTGGGAGGGAGGCCAATGATTTCTGACTTTGGTGTTTGTTTCTATTTATGAGTAGCTCTAAATTAAAGACGAATTCAACCCTATGCTGCCTCCAGGAATTCAACCTTGTGCCACAAAGGTTACTCTTGCTATTAAAATTCCAGGAATCAGAGTTGTTGCTGAAGTTTCCTGCTAATTATCTCAGAAGATGATGCTCACATTTATTTATCTTTCTGAATGGGGCTTCATTCAGAAGTTCTTGTAACAAAAAGTGCTATTTGCTTGTTAAAAATAACTGACTGACTCAAAAGGTACCTGGGAGCAGCCAGAGAGAGAACAAACAACTTTTTTTTAGTATTATTTCCACACAAAAATGAAAGGTCCAGATTAGAGCTCTGGCTTGTATCTGTTGAAGTCTTCATAAACAGTGCTCACACCACAAGTGAAATTACAAATACCACATCTGTGAGATCCTTCTTCTGTTCTCATGCAGTGTTTGTAATGTTAATGCTTGTTTCTGAAAGTGTTTGGGCTGAGGAGCTTCAGGCATTTTTACTTGTTGTTATTTCCCTGCAAGTGTCAACGAAGTAATAAGTTCCTCTGGTTTTAACACCTCTCTCCCTCTTTTAAATGTATCTATAAGTAACCATGAGGCTTTCTGGGAAAAACTATCATTCATATTTTTATCTAAACAAATGAATAATAAACTGGCCATTTTCAAGTTCCCTTTTAAGGCACTGCTTTATATTTTCTTTCATATGGTAACTCCTGAGCCAAATTCAGTAGGGTCAGGAGCTCTCTACAGTGAAACTGTGCAGAGTAAATGGTAGCAGGATAACAGTGTCTCACAGTCTATATTGCAAATCAACAGGGAAGCTGGCACCCTGAATTGGACTGTTTGCTGAACAACAAATCTGGAATGGATGTCAGTGTACTTTCCCCCCTTGGAAAAATACCTTTCATTTGAACTGAGGTGAAAGAAAGTATTGTTTCCTTCAAATAATCAGCTGTAGAAAGTAGATTCCCAAGCCCACAATATTAGTATTTCAATACAAATTAGATCTGTAAACAAAAATTGGGCAAAAATAAGTAAAGAGTTCCAGAATTCTGCTACAGTTGTCACAGATTCATCCAGGAGTTGGGGAGAATGACTCCTCAGGCAGTTCCAGAGAGTGCCTGGAAAGGCTGGTGTCTGGAAACAAGAAACACATCACTTGGCAGCCTCTTTCTGCATTTCTGTCCTCAGGGTCTATTGGCTGTAAAAAATTCCTTCACTGCTTTGACATTTGCCTTTCTGTACAAACAGGAACATTCAGGTCTCTGTCTTCACTCCCTATGTCATTCAAACCCATGGAGGGAAAGGAAAACCTCTGCCTCAAGCTGTGTAGCTCAGGAACAGCTGGCAAAAGTCATCAGCTGGGGAGATTTAGGATGGGTATCAGGAAAAGGTTCTTCCCCCAGAGGGTGCTGGGCACTGCCCAGGCTCCCCAGGGAATGGCCCCGAGGCTGCCAGAGCTCCAGGAGCGTTTGGGCAGCACTGCCAGGGATGCCCAGGGTGGGGTTGTTGGGGTGTCTGTGCAGGGCCAGGAGCTGGGCTGGGTGATCCTGTGGGTCCCTCCCAGCTCAGGATATTCTGGGATTCTGTGGTCTGCCACTGCCTGCTTTATGTGCTGTGGAAGGGGGATGGATTTTACTGGGTTTGCTTCTTGTTTGTGTGGTGCAGCCAGTCTGGGCTCTTAATGTCACAGCTTTGTGAGCAGCATTGGAGCTGAAGATTGGTGAAGGTTGGGTAGAGGGAAGAGAGAAAAGATGTACCATGGACAAGAATGTACAAAGCAGGGAGGGTGGAAGTGGAAGGCAGCGGGTCGGGGGGATCATAGGGAAGCTACAGAGCAGCCCAAGGAGCTGCAGCAGGAGCTGAAGGGGCAGAGATGGAAGAGGCTACACCAGGCACGGGCAGCCAGCAGCTGGGAACCCCGCTGTCACCACTCCTTTGGAGTCACATCCAGACATTGGATCTGTATTTCCAGCCTTGTGGTAGCACTTCTCAGGGAGCTCAGACCCAGGGCTCCTCAGGAAAAATGGCAAATGGCTCACACAGTTTTTTCCCCGTGACTTTGGATTCAGCCTGGATTTTAGGCAAACAATCCTTTCTTGCTTCTACATCCTGTAATCTGTCGTTGCTGTTTCTCTTTGTATCAGATCAACACTGAGAGAAACTGGAGCAAACCTTGTGCGAGATTTCCTCTCTCATATGGCGAATTCCTCTGCTTCATATGTTGGCTGGGTGGTTGATGAAGAACACCAGGAGGAAAAAAAGCAATTACATCCAGCACAGGCACTCACAGCTGGCATCACAGCCATGTGCTCACAGTGAAGGTTGCAGTACTGCTGGGAAGCCATAACATTTACAGTTTCCAGTCATGTTAAACCCTTCCCAGTTAAAGGCACAATGTCTTTCTCTTCAGAGTTAAACCCCCAGATCTGGGCTTCAAAGTCACCACATGCCCCGAATCTCTCTCAGGGAGCGGGGCAGCCGCACTGTGGATGGCAAGAAAATGTAATTGCACGGGTTCATGTGAGGCTCATCTGCTTCAATCATCTCTGCTCTTGGGCAATTACCACCTTTTTTCAGATCTTTCCAGGTTCCCTGCTTCTGCCACCCACATTTACCGTGGACAGGTGGATTTCTCAGCCTCGGCTGTGCGCTGCTCCCACTTGACATGTTGTCAAATGACTGCTCCAGAAGTGAAAACAGCACGAAATCTCTGCAGTGGATTAAATGGCTGTTAGCAGGTAACTCCAAATTAGACTGTGTAGGCTGGCAAAAGGCAAGGAAATTTAACACTCCACCGGTTGCCATGATGAAAGGTGGGTGACGTTCAACAAGGGAGTGCAAATGCTTACAGAAGTATGGCAATCTTGAAATCCATCACTCTTCCCTCCAGATTTGGGGCATTTCTCAAAGGTTGTTGGTTGTTTAGGTTGGATATCAGGGAAGGGTTCTTCCCCCAGAGGGTGCTGGGCACTGCCCAGGCTCCCCAGGGAATGGGCGCGGCCCCGAGGCTGCCAGAGCTCCAGGAGCGTTTGGACAGCGCTGCCAGGGATGCCCAGGGTGGGGTTGTTGGGGTGTCTGTGCAGGGCCCGGAGCTGGACTGGATGATCCCTGTGGGTCCCTTCCAACTCAGGATATTCCATGATTGCTTTCCCATCTTCTCTCCCCTCTGCTTTCCCTTTCCCTCTCTCCCATCTCACCCCAGTGACATGAAGAAGTCAACACTGTCAGTTAAGAAATGGGGTATAAGCAAAAATAAAGTAGTTTTTTAAGAATAGAGATGATACTTTGATTTTCTTGTAAATAATTTTGAATGCACTTTTGGTAGGTTTGTAGCAGATGGGATCTCTGCTGAATTGTAGAAGACCTGCACCTGTAGAGCCACTTCCATTAGAAAATGCCCATAGCCATGGGACTGCCAGGCCTTTCCCAGGGATGTGTATGGGATCGTATTGCATTTGATAAAGCCAGACTGCAGATCCCCAGCTTTGCTTTCTACCATCATAGAACCACAGAATGGTTTGGGTGGGGAGAGACCTTGAAGATCATCCAGTTCCTGCCATGGGCAGGGACACCTTCCACTATCCCAGGCTGCTCCAAGCCCCATCCAGCCTGGCCTTGGACACTCCCAGGGATCCACGGTCAGCCACAGCTTCTCTGGGCACCCTGTGCCAGGGCCTCACCCCCCTCACAGGGAAGAATTTCTTCCCAAATCCCATCTAACCCTGCCCTCGGGCAGTTTGAAGCCATTCCCCCTTACCCTGGCACTACATCCCACAAGGAGGTTGGGCAGCCCTGGCTGCTGCACAAAGCCCAGGAAAGGGTGGCTGCCAAGGTCCAGGTTTTCTGCTTCATCTTTGCCTGTAGGAGCATATGGATATCTGAACCTTGCACCATCAAATTAGTCCAACCCTTTGGCCTGGGAAGGAGGGATATGCTCACACAGACAAGTGAATTATTAATACAATTTGCAGGAGGTAACCTCACTGAATCACTCACACGGCTGCTTCTTTCTCTGTATGTAGGGCTACAACCACAGCAAGGTTAATACAGAGCATCCATCATTTCCATTAATAGATGGCAGAGCTGTTTGGATCCCTTGTGTGGTCTGCCTTTAATTATTTTTTAAGGTGGCCTCTGCATATTTCTTTGCAGTGAAAGCTGAGGTGGAGGATGGAGGTCAGGTCTGTGGACTGACGGATTAAACCTGCCCATCACACCTTCTGTACAGGGATCTTTCCAATGCAAATAGTACCTTGTAGCAGGAGAAACAGACAGGAAAATTATGCTGCTCCAGCCTGTATTTATGAGGAGGCAGATTTCAAATGGATTTTTCTTTCCTCCTTCCTAAATATATCAGGAACACTGAGCTGCCTTATGTGACTGCAAATCCCATGCTCACCAAAGGTGGACAGAACACCCCTGTTAGTGGTCAGGACTGCCCTCAGCTCTTCAGTTTAATAATACACTTTATAGTGCATGTTATATTTTTAAAAGGGTGTCTGTTACCTGAGAATGAAATTACATTCAAAGATCTTTGTGGCTTTTATCTGTCCTCTGGGCACCCTGTTGACTTTCCGAGATTTACACCACATGCACATGAAACACAAAGTGTCTGGGATTTACTAGATGGTCCCATTTTACCTCACATCTTTTACAGCAATATTAACAGGCAGTAGTCCATCCAGAACATTTCTTTCTTATGTACCACTCTGACCAAGAAGGAAATGGTTCATGTGAGGCCTGTGTGTGCACAGGTACTTAGGAGAAGCAAAAGAAGAGCAGTAGAAGTAGCAGTCTAATAAATTCACTCTTCACATATAAACCATACGAATAGTACATAGAGAATAACAGCAGGAACAGGACCCCTGGCCCAGGCAGAAGGAGAAAAGAGGGGAAAAGGACTGGAGATCAAACTCAGATTTCTGTGGTAGGTCTGGCCCCTGTTGTCATTGGTTTACAGGCTCTCTGTATTTGCCTTTGCAATGGCCAGTGAGGTACAACTGGATCCACTGTTACAGATGATCATGCCAAGGGTGAGAAGCAGTGGAATGGGCTCAGATTTATTCTTGACCCACTTTTTCTGGCACCCAGAGGAGCCAAGAGGGTTTGCACTTGTCCTCAGTGCCCAGTTCAGTGTGTGCCATAGAGCCATGGGCCACGTGTGCAGCTCCACTCCGGAGCTCTTCCATGACCCTCTGGAAAGCCAGGAGAACGGGGTGTGCATGGAGACATCCTGGACAGTCCTTCTCTGAAGCCAGCAAACCCTGCCTGATGTCAGCAGCACCAGAACATCCCTGCTGAGCCCAGCCCTGGGGTGCTGAAGGCATCTCCTGATACAGGTGAGTGAGGGATGTCTGTCTTCACTCTTTCGCTCTCTGTCTCCCTATAGATCTGTAAAAAATGGCTTATGAGAGAGATATATGGCTGGCAGAAATCTGGTGAGCAGTGTGGAATGCTCTCATCACGTGATGGACTAAAAATGGCATCGCAGAGCATTGGGAGCTGCTTCTGCTTTTCTGGCTGTGATGCCTGAGGTTTTAACTTTTATATTCTTCAAATCCTGTACTGCCTAGCTGTAACTCTGAATTCTCTTGTAGCCTGTTAACTTCTGTTCTCTTGTGTCAGCCAAGACATAACAAAGCCTCTCTGAGCTTGTTATTCAAGGCCACCCAGACTGTCCTAGGCCCAAAAAGTGTAAACTAGGGCTTCTAGAGAGGTGGAGAAATTGTAGAAATTACATCATGAGCTAAAGTTTTAATTGGCCAATTTATGTTGATATGCAAATGAACCAAACCTATAAAAGTGTGAAGAACTCGTGACTCCTCAGTCCATCTTAGGGTCCATCCTGAATGTGGCCTTTGGCTCCCCAGGGTGTACCTCTGGAGGCCTTTCAAATAAATACCTACCTTTATTCCCTTATTCCTGTCTCTCTGTTTCTAGGTAGCCTCTCAAGGCATCAGCTGGACCTGTGGTTATCTCCTGGTGTGCTTTCCCTGCTGCAGCTCGGGGTGTCACGAAGCCTGAGTCAACTTGTTTGCAGAGGATGTGTCTAATCCACTGCTCTGATCATCCCAGCTCGCCAGCTACTCCCACACCACTGAATAATATCCAACCTTAAGTGAGCACAGGCTGCTGAGGGGTCATTAAAATTCCTCCTCAGTCCTGATCATTAAACAAACCATACAAGAGGCAGACTCCATACCTGGGGAAAGTGGCACGTTAATGGAGATGCACCCGGCATAATTGCTGCCATCCATCACCCCCAGCCCACTGCTATTGACAAAGTGCAGCTAAATATTTAAATAAGCCATTTTTCTTCAGAAGCCAAAGGATTAGATGCAGCCAAATTTCTCAGTCTAGTCAGCAAACGATACAAATCCAAGGATTAAACAGGATTTGCTGGAGTGAATGAGAGCTGCTTCTGCATTATGCTTTATGAAAAAATACTCTTTGCTGCCAAGACTGTTGCTTGGGGCGAGAAGGGGAGGAGAGACAACTCTCCTTCCTACTGGAAGCAAGAAAAATAGAATTAGTTTCTCTTTACTCGACACTCTTGATTTACTTTGAGTGTGTAGTTGAAGGAAAATGTGTCTTTCCCAAGCTCCATTAGACACCCACACTTCTTCTAAAAAGCAAAACATATGAAATGAAGATGTAGGTGTTGCAAGGCTCTGTGCATCTGTTTTGCTTCAGGGTCAGCTCCTCGGAAGGCTTGCCAGGTTGCTCTCAGTAAAATAGAGGAGAAATGCTTGCTGAAGTAATTTTTACTTGGATATGTGTTGGTGTGCTGCCGTTTTCCCACATCTGGAGACAGGTACATTGAATTTATTGGGTGAGACAGGAGGTCCTCATTGAAGCACTACAGGTACTTGTAGAGGGAGGCAAGAAGGATTTACAAACACAAAAAAGATACATTTGCTGGGGCTGGTTGGGAATTTTTTGAACAAAATTCCATTTCATTTGGAATGCCTCAGTTTGTGAAAAATGAATGAAGTTATTCACAGGAAAAATTGGTATTGATTTTCTTTTTTTTTTTAATAATCCAAGTGTAAAGGTCTAAGCTTTGGTTATTGCTCTTTTCCAGCATAAAATAACTTGGTTTTATTCATTTATCCTACACTTAATAATAATATGTTTAAAAAAGCAAACAAACCAGAGGAAGGGAGTGAACTGAGCTGATTCAAATTAAATGGAACTGAAATATTTGAAAAGACCCAAAACAGGAAAGGCAAAAATCTTGTGTTTTCCACACTGATGTGAGTTAGAAGCTTTATATTGATTTTAATGCCAATATCTCTCATCATTCTTCATGGGATAGAAAAAAAACCCCAGTTCTTGGCCTTTCTTAATGGTCAACTCAGTTTGGCAGCTCACAGGAGTGATTTGTGGGTTATTTTTTTCCGGAAGTGTGAAATCCCTTTAAATCTTGCTTTTTCTGGTGGCTGCATGTTGGTGGGGGGAGGAAGAGGAGATTTGTCTTTGCAGTGGCAGCAGAACAGTTTGCACTTTTCAGGAAGTGCCCCAGATTTGTTGGCCTGACCGATTTGGAAACCATGGAAAAGTTCTGTCCGTTCACTTTAGGCGAGGTGTGAATCCCAAGAACAACTGTCATAAATGAGTTGTCCAGAGCTATTCAGTTTGTGCAGGACTTGAGAAGACTTTTTCTCCCACCAGGTTATTTCTCTTTACATATTCACAACAATTTCCTGCAGAATCTGAACTTGGATAACATCTGACCAGAACTCTGTTCAAGATACAAATATGACTTCTCTCCCTGGTACATCTGTCTGAGGATTGCGTGTGCTCGCCTTGTCAGATCAAATGTTACATACTTTTCCCCCAAGAATCAATCAATGTCAGGAATCTGAGCCTCATGCCCATCTCTAGGGAAACACAGCAGCATTTATAAATCACAGAGAAAAAAAAAATTAAAATAGTAAGATAAATATTTTTCAGCTCAGGCTTGCAAGGGACTACAGAGTGAGTATTTTCCCCTAAATTATGAGAAATAAAATTGTTCTACACTTACATCATAAAGAGAGGGTTCGGTGGAAATTCAGTAGATTATTCTTTATGGCTTTATTGAAATTCTACTAAGACGTCTAAAATTCCACAAGCCTGTTGCTTTGCAAGTGAATTCAGTGTTTCATCTTTGTGAATTGATAGTGATACATAAATGTCAGCTTTATTGAACATGTCTCCACTGCCTGGCTATCCAAACAGTATTAATTAACTCCCTAAGTCCTGTTCCAGCATGCATGTGAACTCATTTTAAAACTTGCATTAGAGCAGTCGCTGAAGAAATGCAGACTAGAAATATGGTGCACGTTTTTAGCAGAGAGTAATTAACCACTGAAATAAATTACCCAGCGGCAAGGTGGATTCTCCATCATTTGAAGCCCTTAGCTGGAGGCTAAATGTCTTTGTGAAAGACGTGTGGTAACAACAGGAGCTGTCAGCTTGGGGCTGTGAGAACATGTTTACAATTCTGTTGGGCAGGGTTTGTAGGAGAGTTATCCCTGCTCTGCACCCCAGCTGCAGGAATTCCTGGTGGGACACAGCTCTTCTGCCGGCTGGGAGCAGGACCCGGCATTTTACCCCTTCTCTGGAAGATTCTCAGGAAGAAATCCTGTCCTGTGAGGGTGGGGAGGCCCTGGCACAGGGTGCCCAGAGCAGCTGTGGCTGCCCCTGGATCCCTGGAAGTGTCCAAGGCCGGGCTGGACGGGGCTTGGAGCAACCTGGGATAGTGGAAGGTGTCCCTGCCCATGGCAGGGGATTGGAATTAAATGATCTTTAAAGTCCCTTCCAACCCAAACCCTTCTGTGATTCTGTGTTACCCACAGTGAAACCAGCTGACCAAAGCACGAGCTTGCTCTGCTCACTGTATTTCTCACCCGAGCTGAGCAGAACACAAAAATCTGTTGAATGTCACCAAAATGGAAAATGCTTCAGAAATACCTGAAGCAGATTTTTTTTTTTTTTTAATGCTTATTTTGACTGAAGGAAGTCTGGCAAACCTTGATGGGGGTTAGCCTGGAAAAGCTGTGAATTGGCAAAAATAAAAAGTACTTTGGCTTTCATCTCCAGGAAGCAACAGGATTTCACATAAAAATGTGGAAAGGAATCAGAAACCCTCTTTCATGTGGTACCTGTTTGCTGATGCCCTGTTTCTGTGCACCTGGGTGAAAAGACTGTGTCCACACAGGGAAAGGAAGGGAAGAGGTAAAACCCAGCAGCCAGATTAGCAGCAAACGGAGGTGTGTGGTGCCACTTTCAGGTGCTGAGCCTCACCTGGGGACAGCAGGAACATCCCAAAGCCACGTGTGTGGAGCAGCAGCTCCTGGGATCCCCACAGCAGGTCCGTGTCACATAAGCCTGTCTCAGCCTCCCTGAGAGCTGGCAGATAATGTGATTAAACAATAAACATTTTGTCACAGTAATGAATCCTGGCGTCCATCTTTCTGATATGATTAAATCAGTCTGGAGACAAATTCTTCATTTCTGACACCAGGTCACTGCACAAGTATGCAGGTTGGGTTGCGTTCTTTGTTTATTTTTATTTAAATACTGAGTTAAGCAAGGAGCTGCCAGCTGTAATGAAGTCACCCTGGATTAATTCCTACCTTGTAAATGGCAGGCACCACAGAGCTTTTTTTTATTTGCTCAGCTGTGGATATTCACAAGTCTCTGCCTGGCAAAATGGGGCTGGTTTCTTTCCCCGAGAGGACACTCACCCTGCATGCACAGACACACAGAACTGTGTTCCCGCCATCCCCCTGATATTCCTTGGCTCCACTCACCAATAATGCCGTGCAAAGCCCTGAGTAGCTGCACTGGGTTATGCCATAAGGCACAGAGAGCTGTTAAGGGGCCATACAATCACTGTCATTGATGAAAAGTCCCTTTCGTGGCAGTTCTGCTGCTCACAGGTGAAAGAAGGCTCTGCAAATACACCATCAGCCATCCACAATTAACTTGGTTATGGATGGCATTCCATAAATATTTAAAAACACTGAAGGAGAAGTAATAAATGGTTGATTTGTTTTCTTGACTGCAGCTGCTGCAGGCTTGCGCTCTTTGTGTATAATTCTTTATTCCATTTAGCACCAATGGATATATCTTCCCTGGCCTCCCCCTCCTTTTAAACTTTTATCATCTCCTGAAACCTGTTTTTTCAGGTTCTTTCCTGGCCACTGCGCTCGGCTGGAGGATCTGGGGAGATAAAGAGGAAGTCTTGGCTCTGCCATCCGTGGAATGCACTGCCATTAACTGGTGCTCACATATACACCCACCCCTTCTCCAGACACCTCGTAAAGCCAAAATAATCTGCACTTTCCTGCCCTCATCTGGGGCTTCCTTTCGTTCATCATTATCTGCAAATACAGTTTGCACTCAGGTGCAATTCCCAGTGCCAACAAATGAATTTTGTCTTAAACTGGTCCTTTCTTTCTCTTTGGTAGCCACTGCAGTAATTCATAGGGCACAGATTGCAAGTTTGGCTATAGGTTTGGAAAGAGATTAAAAAAAAAAAATAGTGATCAACAAGAAATTGTAACTTTTGTGCTGTTAAATCAGCAGGCAATGCTGCTGCACAGCTTAAAAATAACTGTCCTTGTTCCACGTCCTTTTTCACTTCCAGCAATAGTTTTAGACTTTTCTAATCACTCAGTTTGCTTTCCTCTGGGCTGGCAGGGGCATCAGCTATTGTAAAAAATAGTCCATCCAGTGGAATATATCTCCTCTGAAGGACAAGATTATTCTTCATTTCTCTTTAAAAAAAAAAACAAAAAAAACATACCTCAGGGAAAGGGAAATGTTTGCTAAAATTCCCTTCAGCCTTGCTGTGTGTGTTTGTGTTGGTTTGTGGTGCACTCTCCCCTTCCTCCAGCCCTCGGGGCCCTGAGGGCTCCTCACCTTCCAGTTAAAAAGGACAAATCAATAATAGCCATAAGCTCTCTCACTTTTCTAGTGCTTGACAAGCCTTTCCATGAAGAAATTTTCCCTAAGACCCAATCTAAACTTTTGGTGCAACTCAAGGCCATTCCTTCTGGTTCTGTAGTTTGTTACTTGTGAGAAGGGGCCAGCCCCCACCTGGCTGCACCCTCCTGTCAGGGCTCTGGAAGGTCTCTCCTGAGCCTCCTTTTCTCCAGGCTGAGCTCCCTCCAGCTCCCTCAGCTGCTCCTCACCCAACCTGTGCTCCAGCCCCTTTCCCAGCTCCATTTCCTTCTCTGGACATGCTCTGGACCTTCCTGCAGTGAGGGGCCCAACACCAAACCCAGGGCTGGAGGTGTGGCCTCAGCAGTGTTGAGTGAGGTGGGACAGTCACAGCACTTGCAGTTGAACACTGTCAGCTGCTGCACCTGGGGGGGAAACGTGCTGATGGAACCACCGAATGGGAGATTCTGTCCGGGGTGATGATGGCTCTGGGGTGGACTTGAGGGTGGTGGTGGGCAGCAGCCACAAAGGGAGTCTCAGCTCTGCAGCACAAGGACAGCCCCGTGTACATGGAGAGGTTCAAGTGGAATTAGAGGAGTAACCTCATCTCTGTCCTGAGGACTGAGTGATGGCTGCTGGAGACTTGCACCCACTTCTGACACTGACTCCTCAGGAGTGACTGGAAGGTCTCACACAGACCTCAGAGGAAGGCTAGGAAAATGATTCAGGGCGTGGGAAACGAGTTACATGACCTGAAGCACCGAGAACTCTATTCATTATCTTATTAAAAGATGGAGAGGAGATTTTTATCCTTGGTTTTAAGAGTATCTACATGGAGAGGAGTCTTGAGAGTAAAGGGCCTTTTGACCCTGCAAAATAGAGCCTAACAAGAGGGCTGGAAAATGAGTGTGGAGAAATTCAGCCTTGAAATACGACAGCATTTCCCAGCAGAAAATCAGCGAGCAAAGCTGGCGGTGGGCTGCAAGCAGATTGTATATAATGAGATTTGGTATCTTAAAAGAAAAGAATTCCCATCCAATTTCAGTGAGAACTTTTCTTCCTTGTGCTGGCAGCAGCCAAGATTGCTGGGGTGCTCGTGCTGCTGTCAGAGCCTCTGAGCCACAGTCCCCCAGCACCATCCCTTTCCTGCTGCCTCCTGCTCCTCCCCAGGGCAAAGAGCAGCGTGCTGGGTAACTGGAACAGGCACGAAGGGACCAGAACATCTGACCTCTGCCTTCTTGCCTTTAGTTGATGTTTTTTGAACTTTAACTGAGCTGCAGTCCTGGGCATTTTAAACAAATTTGAACCTTTCCTTACGCAGTTGCAGCAGCCAGGGAGAAGAAAGAGAAAACTCTGCTCCTCTTTGGGGACTATTTTCTTTCTCAACTACATAAGTGTGGGCACGAATGGAGGCACCAGGCATGAATTTAACCATTTCCCTGGGAGGGGTTTTGTAAATAGCATTAGCAGGTGGAAAATGATAGATGTGACTCCTTATCCACAAAACCTCACTGCGAAGTGGAAGCACCACGTACTGACCTGTAGAAGGGAAACCAGGAAAAGGGGGACGAGACATGTCTTTATTTAGACTCAGTTCTTTGTTCTTTTCCCTTTTTTCCTACCATTTCACTTGCTCAACAGCTTAGATCTAAACAAACTATCAATACACCCCATTGCGTTACACCAGGGATGCATTTGACCCATTTATTTTTAAGTGCTCCCGCTCTCGTTTTGGTATCTGCTCCAGTGTGAGCTATAAAAAAAAGCAGCTTCATTAAAGCAGAAGGTATTAGAAAAGGTGCCTGTGTGTAAAAGAACTAGTTGGGAGCTAATGGGATCTTTCAGGGGACTTGACTGTACCAGTGATAATTGAAACAAACAGACCTCAGTGGTCTAAACTAATTCAGAGGAGCTGTATTCCTGTTTTCTATTACACAGGCAGTAGCTCAGCACTCGGCAGCTCCCCACTGGCATGAAGAGACACTTACAGCTGTTCCCTCCCCTGCTCCCAGCACTCTGTGGAGCTAATGGGGGGCTCCCGAGGCCTGATGAAGAGCTCCAGGGCTCTGACTGCACCAGGCAGAGGATTTGCCATATGCCTGGGGAATTTCACCTCTGCTCAGGCTCAATTCAGCCCCAGCTCCCAAGGTGAAATCCCATTTAGGTCGGTACATTTGGGCACTAACAATTACAGTGATGTGGTAAATGCTTTCTTCTATCTCTGCTGGGCTGGTGTGTGTTGGGGGTAACCAGACACGCGCTGCCTTCACCCCTGCCGTGGTGACCCCATTGCAGGAGGGGAAAGGAAATTGAGATCTAAATGGGGAAAACTTTGCTTCAAATAAAAATAAATGAAAACACAAGAAAAAACAAATACTTTTTGTGCCGATTTTCTCTGCTGCCGCTCTAACAGAACAAGGAGATGAGGAATATAATGTGAGATTTTCTAACCCCTAACTACCTATCAGCACAACCAATTTTGTTTAAGAGGTCTTTATTCTCAAAAAACTCTGGGTGTGTGCATTTATAGCTGTTTCTCTGATGCACTTCAGTCAGATTGCATTGGAAAAAACTCTCTTTTAATGTGGGGCCAAATCTCCCACCTTGTGCTGTGTTGGCCTGGCTTGGAGAGCAAATTTCCCCAGACATCGTCCTCCCCTGGCTCCATTTGCTGCTCCCAGGGAGCCAGGACTGGATTTTGTATGGAATCAGGGGCTGGATATTGTACAGAGTCAGGGGCTGGGTATTTTATAGGATCAAGGGCTGGCTGTTGTATAGAATATTGGGTCTGTTGGTACCACCTACATCTGCCTGGGTGCAATGTGCCTGCTACAGACCTGAACCCCTCGTGGAGGTTTTCGCTCCTTTCAGGTCTGATGCTGTGTGCAGCTGCTGTGAGCAAGGAAAGCCATCTCTGACCTTTTGAAACCATGACTTCCATCACTCATCTCTCACTAATTGCTGCTGCAGTTCGTGGCCCCGCGTGGAAGGGAGAGCGGGACGAAACTGCCCTGGCGAAATATAAATTATTTTAATTACAGTCAACAAGCACTTAATGGGAAACACAGTGAGAAAAAATTTCCAGATGGCTTTTTTTAGCTGCATCTATAAAATTCACATTTTGGCAGTGTGAAAGCTGGGTGTGCTTGTGGGGGGGTCACTGAGGGTCTGTGGGCTCAGGAGCTCACATGGTGCGCTCCTGCTGCAGTGAGCACTGTCCCCTCAGAGAGCAGGCAGGCTTGCAGGTTTTGGCAGATATAAGTAGGGAAGTGCTAAAAATGCAATCTAATATTTATAGAATCATAGAATCATAAATAGTTTGTGTTGGAAGGCACCATTAAAAGTCATTTAGTCCATTTAGCTGTTTCGTTTTTGGGTGTTTAGTTTTTCTTTTTTTATTCTTTCTTTTGCTTTTGGTAGATGGGTATCAATATCAAGTATTTTTCTACTGAGGTGCTGCAGCCAAGTAATAAACTTCCTTGCAGGCTCAAGATAATCTGGCTTCACACCACTGAGACCTTCTTTTTGAAATACTGACTTTCCTCTGTAGCAAGGTTCATCAGGAAAGGTGCAGGAATTAACCTAAAGCCCTGGCTTGTAGTTCATTCCTATTAGACAAAGTTTTTAAGCATGTTTCTTTACTGAAAGCCTAAGATCTGTATCAGTCTTGGCTGAATAGGGATTGATTTAAACTTGTGCTTAAATACCTTGTGGAAGGAGGCTCATACACAGAAATGCACAGCTGGAATTTCTCTTCATTTGTACTGATGTGAATGAGGCAAAAATTCACTGAAACAGGTGCTGCATGTGGGTGAAGAATCAGGTCCTGGGCATTTTAGAAATTAGCTGTGAATATTTCAATTGCTTTACAATACTAACCCATATTTGTAGGATGCTAAAATTATCAGCCATAGCTGCAGAAATCAGCCCCTCAGCTACCAGCAGCATGGCCCTGTTCCATTATCCACATCTCCTTCCCAAAAAGAAGTATTTAAATGTCCATGCCACCAAGCTATTGAGTTGGCTAAGCATCCTTCAGAGCTTTCTAACACACAATAGTGTGGCCATCACTCTGTGTTGAATGTTTCATTAAAATGCCATCTATCCCCTCTACTTCCTTGGCTTCCCATCTTCTTTAATGAAAGGTTGCAGGAGTTTCACTTCCAAATGGTTACTTTACCAATGACAAAAAAATAAGGAGGCGGGATCCTATTGTAAAATGCTCTGGGGAGGGAATTGGGCATCTGTTCCCTGTAGTACTTCAAAAGCAGGAACACAGTGAGTGCATTATCCACCACAGCCATCATCACATCTCGTTTCTGCAGCTAGATATGATATTTGTGTTTATGTTTACCACTCCTCATCTCTCCCACATGTAAGCACATGAGAGGTGCTGGGGTTTGGCAGGGCACAGAAGACACAGCAAGCCCCTGGTTTGGGTGACGTTGCTCCCAGGCATTAATTAACGTGACAGGAATATGTGGATATGTAGGAACTGGTACAAGCAGCTCCTGAGCAGCACACAGAGCTGGTGTTTGCTCCTCCTCTTGCCTCTCTGCCCAGTAATGTTGTCCTGTGTATTCAAAGGGAATTTCTCATGGGCAATTACCACTTCATGCTGTGCTTCCTGCTGCTCTCAGGAGCAAGCTGAACTCTGGTTTCTGAAAAATAGGCTTGTGGGAGATTCATTTCCCCCCCTCCCCAATCATTTCTGATCCCTGCCTCCCTTTTTATAGGCTTGGAAAGGCTACAGTCATTTATACTCTAACTTTTTCTAGTCGAATATTGAGGGTACCTGGCTTTGCACATCTCTAATAAGTGGGCAGACATCCGAAAAGCCACTCACCATTGCTGTGGGTTCATTGACATTTGGAAAATGGGCTTCTTTTTTATCATCTCCAAAATGCCTTCCCCTGCAAACATCATACTTAGAATGATTTATTAGCCTTTCTGGAGATTTCTGGGGTTTAATGCCTGCTGGGGAAATTTCCAGGAGACTGCAAGGGTGTGAAAAAATTGCACAGGGATGTATGTACACCTATATGTGCATATATGTGTGTTTAGAACCACACCTGGCTCACAGCAAGAGGAAAAACCCTTTTTCAAGGTCTGCAAAGAGGAACTGATTTGAGAACAGATATTTTCACATCTCTGTCAACAGTTGGGTCTGACTTTTTAGACCCAAGTGTGACTGAAGCACTCATAGCCTTTGTGCTGAATCCAGGCTCTTGCACAGCTGAATCCAGGCACCCAGTGAGTCTGAACAGGCTCCCAACAGGGAGTGCAACTCTTCTTGACATACAGGAGCTCTGACTCCTCATCAGTGGAGTTTTGGTCTGAAACACTTGTTCTTTTACCCAACAAGGGGCAAACTCTGTTGACTCTGAGCTAAGGACACGGCTGTTGAAAATTCAGATGCTTATCCATCAATGTTGGAAATAAAAACAGTGACTCCCATATGTCTGTCCAGATTTCCTCCTCATTTCCCAGATGGAAATGCAGATGCTGTGCTGTGTTTCGAGAGTCAGCCCACTGAATCCAAAAAAGACATATTTCAGGCCCCTGCAAACCCAAATACCTCTGGAAGTGTTGGTGTGTGCTGCCACAAGACACACATGTGCCTGTTTTCGAGACTGGCTGAGAGTATCAGTGTCTGAGAAGCTGGACAAGTGTCCAAGAGAGCAGAAAGGAAGGCAGCAACATGTGAAAAAAATGTAATTTGAAAGCAAAGGACAAAGTGTGGCACATGAGCACAAGTGAGGGCATTTCAGTGAGCTTCCAGTACAATATTTACCTTTGTCATCCAGGAAAGGGCAGATCTACCAGTTCTCTGCATGACTTGTGCTGTTGGGGTGACACGAAGAGGCAGAGAGCGATGGTGCAGCTTTTCCCTTTGCACACCTCTCCAGAACCAGAGCAGCACCCCCTGCACCACCCCTCGCTCCACTGAACGCTTTCTTTAACCTTAATAGGATTTCCCAAGACTTGAAGCTGTCTGGCAGTCTTCTTCTTGAATCCTTTTGGAGATAATCAGGCTGATGTGCTAATCACATTTGTGCTGTACTTAAAAATAGCGGGATAAAGTCTGAAAAGTGCTGAGCAGCACGATTCACCTGCAGCTTGTTTACAAGGGGAGCAGAAAGGGAAGAGGTGGAGGGCAGCATAGCAAATGGAGATGTCCAGGTGCTCTGCATTTGAATTAGAAAATAAGCTGAACTCTCATTATTCACCTCGCTGAGGTTCCTTTGCCGTGGTGGAGGGTGAGCAAGGGAGAAAAGTTGTCTCAGCTTGATCACATCTGAGGATAAACACCCCAGAGTGATCCTTCCTCAGCCCCGGGAGCGGGCTGTGATCTGTGGGATTTATGCTGCACATGATCAGGTGTGAAACGGAGAGGAAGTTTATTGCAGAGCGCCTGGCACGGGCTTGGGGAGTGAATTGATAAAGACTACGTGTACATTGTCAGCCTGGGTGTTCTTAATTTGCAGAAACCCTGAGAGCCATTACTCAGTTCCACCCGTGCGGTCGTCCCTGCCAAATCCTACTGTATTTATAGGAATAAATAAAAAGGAAGAACTGGTTAAAAACCTGCAAAATGCTCAGGTTTGAATGTCTGACAGCTTTTGCCTTGATGACAGCTCGTACACCACAAACTAGCTGATGCAGAGGTGTGCAGAATGGATTAATTCTCCAGCTTTCCTCCATTCAGAAAGTCCCTGGGGTGTAATATGAACCACTCTCCCCAGTCACATAATTGGGTGCAAAAGTGGAAGGAAAAAGGCAATACACCTAAAATTTCCTAACTATTAGAGCATATCACATCCTAAAATAATCACCCTTGATCTCCGTGAGTGCCTGCTCACTAGGGGGTTAAATCTGTTTTTCTGTCTTCCAGGTGCATTTGGAGCTGCTCAGGGTTGCAGATCCCTTTGTGCTGCCCTGGTCTGGAGGAGGCCCAGAGAAGGAAGAGGCTCTGGCTCTCCCTGGTGCACTGTGGTGTCCCTCAGCCTCCCGTGCCCACAGTCTGGGGCTGGTGAGCTGGACATGAGGGCACTGCACAGGAGAGGGAGGATGTGGGGACAAACCCACAACATCTCAAGTGCCCCGAGACTCTCTGCAGTGTCATCTCGAGTCGGAGGAGCGCCAGAGCTGGGAGCTGCCCTTGGTGAGGAGGCTCTGTCCCTGTTGGTTTGGGATGTCTCTGTTAATGACTGTGATTATTCTCTGGCTCACACTGTCACCTCCCATCACTCTGTAGCACCGCCTGGCACCCCGAACATGTTCCCTTTCTGCTCTGCACGGGCAGCCCTGCCGCAGGAATGGCAAGGCAGGCGTCTCCCTGATAGTTTTGTCACAGCAGATCTGATCACATTTATCCGGTGTCATGCACACTCACATGCACACACTCAAAGGCTTCTGCCCTGAGGCATCAAAGCCAAACTCTGCTCTCCTCGTTGAAGAAACCCAGCAGGAAGTTGTCCAGAGTGCTTGTATGTGAAGTGACCTGTGTTATCCAGTTTTATGGGCTGGCTGAGCTTTGTGGCTCAAAAGCACTGGTGGCAGTGAAAAAAAACCACTGCCTAGTGGTGTGCAGGGAGTGGATGCAGCCTTAACCACAGCCCAGCATAAATAATTTTGTGGCTCTGTGTCTTGGTTTGATAAACCTTCCCTACAGGTTTATTTACTGGAGGTTTAATTAATCTGTTTGCCGTGTCCTTTGAGAGGGGCTGTGCTCAAATAATGTCAAGACAACAGTAAGAAGAGTCACTTCTTAGAGAAAGGGCATCAGCAGCCATTTCTCAAACCTGAGCTCCCTAATTCCAGGTCTAATACATGGATTTCCTGAGAGAACATGGCAGGGTTTGGGTGGCATCAGCTCACAGGCTGAGCACTGCTGGACTTGTTGATGTGATTGCCTTTCTCAATTTCCTTCCCTTTTCAACAGAGAGATCCCTCAAAGGCTTTTTTTGAAGCACAGAGCTGTTCCAGACCTTGGGAGATGAAAGCCAGGCTGAGCCATGTTCTGAGAAGGAGCTCTCAGAGCTTGAGCCCCACTGCAAGCTTCTCCTCCTGACATCAAACCCCATCTATTCTCATTTGCTATGGCCTCCATATTTCAAATGGTGACTAATTCCACTTCCTCTGACCTCTTGAGACCTGTAGTTTGCTTCTCAGCTGTTTGAAGGTTTCATTTCGTATGTGCTGTTGGAGGAACAGGTGAAAGTCCATCGTGCCAGGAGGCTGCTGGCAAGGTCCACCTTCATTCAGCCACTGGCCCCCATCTAAAAAGCCGTGAAGGGAAATCAGAAGAAATCAGACATCCTGCAGGTAAGCAGAAACACCAGTTTGGCTTCCTGTGATATGGGCAACAAACTCCAACTCTTTTTGATGTGCAGAAACAAAAGAAGGTAAAAAGCATTCCCTGCTCAGAAGTGAGGATTTTTCTTCTTTCTGATGGCGGATTTAAGTTTGAATGTTCTCTGCAACGTGAGCCCAAGCTCCAGGACCCTGTGCAAGCCCAGCAGCTGGAGCTGATATGAACAAGGCTTTAGCTGAGCTCTCACCACGTGCTGCCGTGTTCAACCCAGTGTGGCAGTGGTGATGCTGGAGAGCAGCATTGCCCTCCTCACTGCAGCCAGTGCAAGGCAAAACAGAGCATTACCAGCTGCTCAGCCTAATGCACCTTTATTTCCAGAGCATTTTACATAAAAAATGAAACATTAACAGCTGTTTGTGGGTGAATATTCCTCATTTGGCATAATAGCCCTGAAAGACCAGTAAAACTTCTATCTGTTCCACTCGGTGACGTTCCCAGGCTTAGACAGATCTGAACAAGGGCAAGGAAGGGAACATTGTAATCAGGGCCTTATTGACTGCCTTAAAAAAATAAATAAAAGGGTTTGTGCAGGGGAAATGCATCCTTCTTGTCAGTCATGAGATGAGTCAGACTGACAATGAGTTTGGGACTCTTGGTCCATCAGGAGCCTTGGTGCAGCACCAAGGCAGAGGGCTGCAGAGAAGTTTGCTCTGGGAGCACATCCCAGAATTTCCTGAGCTGTGGGAGAGGGTGGAAGGGATAGTTTGGTGGGTCAAACAGGGTGGCAACGCCCAGTGCCCTGGAGGAGCATGAGACTGTGTGGCTGAGAGGCCCCAGCGGAGCAGGGTGCTCCTTCCCCTTCTTCTGCTCCCCTTTTCAGCCTCAGGCATGGGTGACTCTGGGGTCTGACCTGGGCAGGGAGCAGATTAAGCTGCATATTCCCACCTCAGCCTACCCCGACAGGCGCTATCTGCAGCCAAACATTTAAAGCAACTTCACCAGCCCTCAGGTTCCCTGGGGAGAGGAAACTCATTTGTGGCTCCCGGAGCTGTTTCGTGGCTGCTGGCTGACCCTGAGCAGCACCACTGTCTCGGTGACACGCTGGTCACATTTAAACTTTCCCTTGTGGGCTGTGGCACAGGCAACCCTTTCCAGTTTTTTTGTCTCCTGCAGCTCCTGAGTGTGTTTAACCCCATCTGAAGCAGGCCTTGCTGTTCTCTCATTAGTGGATGTGTTGATAAACATTAACGTGCCTGCTCCTCTCTCTCTGCTCTGCTCTGTCTCCTTCCTGCCCATCCATGGGAAATGATGTCCCTTCTTTCCTCCCCCCCTTCCTTAATCTCAGAGAGTGGTGTCTCTCTCTCAGTACAGAAAGTAGCCCCTGTTTCCTTGATAAAGACACGGATCAGATAAATCCCTCACCCCATTGTTAGTGACCCCAAGGAGATCTCAGGGGTGCTTCACTCAGATCTTCCCCAAATAATGTGCAGCTCTGTGCCTGGAGGGTGGCTCCCCATTCTGGGGGTTCAGGGAGGCAGTTTGAGGCAGCTTAGTTCGATGTTTTAGTTCTGTTACATCTGAATTCCTCCTCATGCCCAGGCTATTTTAGCCCTGGCAAACTGGTAATTGTGTCAGATCTTAATATACGTGTACAGAGATAGACATCCAGCTGATGTAAAGCACTGCATGCCCCTGAAATCAAAACTAGGAGCTGGCCAAGTGTTGCATAAGTCTGTGTTAGGCCATTTATTTTAATTATTTTTTGAGGCAAATCGGGCATAACCCTTCCTAGAGCCCAGGAACTGCCCTATTTCCCAATTTTTATCCTGTTTTTCCCTCGCTGGGGCTGAGCCTCTGTTAGTGCAGGTAGGGGAAGAGAAGCGCCCGAGGTGATGCTCACAACCTCTATGGCCCAGCAGAGCTGAGGAGGAGCCCAGTAACATCGCAGGAAATGCTGCAAAACCCAATAATGCTGCCAAAAAAAAGCCCCACAGCTGCTTTAGGAGATCACGACTGGAAAGACAACATGGGGCTGATCTGCTTCATGGATTGTCCTTCTTGCTAATCATATTTCCTATTCTGTGCCATTTCATCTACCAACAGTGTGTGAATTTTTGCTTTTCATGTCCCCACGGAGCTATCAGTGTGGAATACACATTTCTACACTAACTGGGATCCTCTGAATTATGCAGAGATCTCCAAGCTGCCTCAGCAGGCCTTTTAAGTGAGCTTTTACTTCTGGATCTGATCAGGCACACGGTGTGGCAGCGCTCAGAGGAGCACAGGCTGTGTGGCTCCACGTTGTACCTGTCTCTTACACAGCTGAGCAGGGAATGAGGATGAAAAACCCTGTCCAAAGTTTTCTGGTCTCCTGTCTGGCAGTCAACATTTTGGGGGAGCATGAGGTCAGATCAGGTCAGACTGTGACAGCAGTGACATGGGGAACTAATGAAAAAAGGAGGTTGCAGCAACATCAAAAGATTGCTGCATCAAAGTGTAGTAATTACCAGAACAGGAGAGATTTGAAATATCTGATAGCGCCTTTATGAGACTACCAGTTATCAGAAAGGGGGGGAAAAAAAGCCAGAACTGAAAAACTCATGTGCAGAAAATGAGGAAAAGGCACAGAAATGGTAACATGGCTCTTGGATCCTGTTCTCAAAAGCAGAGCATGGGTGAGACAAAGCCAGCACTGAAACTCTAATAGAGACATTAGCAGTCCCTCCAGACTGGCAGAAGCTCAAGGATTTGTACATGTCTGATGGAAGGATTGTTCACTTAATATCTATTTTTCTATGAGGAGATGATCCTGGCATCAAATCCAATCTCATCCGAAGCCACCCGAGTGTTTCTGTTGCTATGAGCAGGTGGAGGCTGTCTCACACTGCAGGACGACCCTGCTCTGTGCTCAGTGGCAGCACAGGAGATGGCACGGACTTGGTGAGGAATAAATCCTCCACAGGAAGCTGCAGACACTCCGTGAAACCAGGCAAAACCTTCACTGCATTTATCACAGGATGTGCAGCTCTTATTAAGGCAGGTGAGGCATTGATGATAACTTCCGAGTGCAGAAACTTAATCTGCATCCAGAATAGTTTTAATTAACACTCTGCAGCTACAAAAGGCAAAAAATCAGCAGATGATTTATCAGTTTGGTGTCAGCCCTTGGATGATACCAGGCTACAGGGCTTTCTTCTGCTTTCTTTTCACTCCTCGTGTCTGCTCCACCAAGTTGTCCTGTGCAAAGTGAAGGGATCTGACAGAAGTGGAGCTGTTGTCTGCCAGATTGTGCAGGGCATAAATCTATTTCCCTCTTAAGTTCGGGAGAAAACACATATGGTGGAAATTACAGTCGTTACTTCACTATTGTTTCATCTGCTCCCCTGCAATACCAAGTGCTAAACCTTAACTTCAGTGACTGAGGGTGACAGTGAGCACATAATTGTTAAATATAAAAAAAAAAGGGGAAAAGTAAAAGGGGGGATGTGGGAATATTAAATGATCTCATCCTCCCAAGCTTTAATGGAAATGAATCGAGGCTGCTAGACAGCTCAGGAAGGCAATTACAGGGAAATAATCTGTGGTGTTTAGTGAAGCGGTGATGTGGGGCATGCTGAACATGATGGATCTGGCTGCTGTTTCCAGTTAATAATAATGCACTTTTACAGAAGGCGGTGCTGCACATGTTTGTGCTTTTGTGTCTGTTTGTGTAGTAGAGGAGCCAGCCAATTTTTATTTTTTTTTTTTTCCTCCACTGGGAATTGCCTTGAACCCAGTGGCTGAAGTGGCTTGTAGCAGCACAGGTTTCCCCTCAAGGCAAAGCTTCTGTAACGCAGTGTTTGCTTTTGTGAAGATCTTGGCCTTCTTTCCAACAATCCAGCTGTTGGAAAATTGTGGCTTAGGGAGCTGCTTGCTCTTTGAGAGTAGGGATGTGCCCTGGTGGATAGCCATCCTTGGCTGAAGTCCCTGATATAGGTCAGAACCAGCTGTGAAAAACAGAAACGCGTGTGCCTGGAAATAAATGCACTTATTAGTAGAATCAACCAGGGAGAGACTTTTTTCTTCTTCAACTTCAGGTCCTCCTTTCTGCTGCAGGGCTCTGGAGGCAGCTGAACAAGCTGTAACAAAAGAGACTCTCAAAACTGGCCTGAACTATTTACTGGGCTTGAAAAATGGGGTTAGGTTTTCCTGCCCTTGGTCCCACTTGAAGCAGGAGCAAACATCACCTGTAAGAAGGGCAGCTCAGAGAAGGACCTGGAGGGCTGCAGGTCCCACAGCAAATAAACTCTCAGCTTTTGTAAAAAAGATGGAGAGGGACTTTGGACAAGGGCATGGAGTGACAGGACGAGGGGGGATGGTTTTTAAATTGACAAAGGGCAGGGTTAGATGGGATATTGGGAAGGAATTGTTCCTTGTGAGGGTGGGGAGGCCCTGGCACAGGGTGCCCAGAGAACCTGTGGCTGTCCCTAGATCCCTGGGAGTGTCCAAGGCCAGGCTGGATGGGGCTTGGAGCAACCTGGGCTAGGGGAAGGTGTCCCTGCCCATGGCAGGGGTGAAACGAGATGAGATTCAATGTCTGTTCTATTCTGTGATTCTATGATTCTACTTTTCTAATTTCTTCCCAGTAGGCCCTAAATCTGAAAGATTTTTCAAACACCATCCCTTGTCAAGCCAGCACAACCACCAGGCACCACTAATTTATTCTGCATTCAGTTTGTGGGCTCTGTCAAGCTGTTTCAGACTCCAAAATCCTCAGTCTGATTTTCAGGCCAAATGCATTAGAATAAGCCCAGAGAAATGTAATAAAGACAAACACATTTAAATATTTATCTGGAATGAATGGAAAGAAATTCCAAGCTCTGGAGATTTGCTTGTTGCTAACGATTTGCTAATAAGTCAGTCTGATGCAGGCTGACAGGGAAATGCTTTTCCCAATGTGACAGGCTTCTGTTCTGTCTCTCACTGATAATTTTATGGAATAGTCTTCTTCACCTCGACAAGCCTGGAAACCAGGTGAGAAGGGAAAGAAAGAATCAGCTGATGGTACCATGCAGCATTTCCAGAAGATGCTTTGCAGTAAAGAGAATTCATGTTCTTATTGTCCAGAGATTTGTTTATTAATAATATTTTGTAAACTCTCTGTCTCTATCTCATTTCAGGTCTGAACGATGTTTCATAATATCCCAGGAATGGAAAAAAAAAGCAGTATTTTATCCTGGTTTTCTACAAAGGTATGTGTGAAGTTAGTTTGGTGCTGGTGAGATGCTGCAGCTGGTTGGATCCTCACTACTCCATAAACACCTCTGGTCTATAATTACAAAAGACGTATCAGTCAGTCAAAGCTGCACTTCCCTAGACTTTGACACCCCAAGGATGGTTAAAGGAAAAAAACCCCATAACTATGAGGAATGGATGGTTGTTTACAAGGAGTAAGTGTGAAAAGACCCCAAACTGAAAATTGGAGTGATGAAAATTACACACAAAATAAGCTTCAACTCAGTGCATACCTTTGGTGGGAAGAAAGAAAGTACAAATGTAGATTTTGAGACTGCCACTACTTTTCTTTTTTGGCATTTCAGAACACCACTTTGCAACATCTCAGTTCTAAAATACCCACCTTTAAAAATTAACCTTCATTGCAAATATTTTTTGAATCATCAGGGAGTAAAATGAAGCCAAATTTCTAAAGGAATACCAGATATTGGCTGATGAAAAAAGTTTTCATTTTTATTTCATCAAACACAACTCAAAGTAAAGTATATAGAACTTTTACCTAATTCTTTTTTTTTTTCTCCTGCCTTTAAAGCAAACTGTGAGGTTCATTGTCCACCCAACTCTAACAAGAAATTTGGTTTGAAGATGGCATTGGTTCTTTAACATCTGTGTTATTCTTCTGATTCGGAAGTGTAAAGGTTAAAAGAATTCATTTTTCACCTGGATAAGTTTTCTGTGGAGATTTATTTCACAAAAAGGAAAAGGCAGATGTGCTAAAGAGTGTTCTAAGCCACTGGTGGAGGTGGATGTCCAAAGGAGACAGAACAGCAGAGTGGGAGAAGAGAAAGAGAAGAGAAGAGAAGAGAAGAGAAGAGAAGAGAAGAGAAGAGAAGAGAAGAGAAGAGAAGAGAAGAGAAGAGAAGAGAAGAGAAGAGAAGAGAAGAGAAGATAAAAGAGACCCTGTCCATGTGCTGGGGGTGGAGAGGGAACAGCCTATGCAGCAATGAAACATCTGAAAGGGAGCTGAAAGCAAATGAGGACATAAAAAGGAAAGGGAATCTGGCAGCAGGGTTTGGTGTCTCCAGAATAAACTGTCCCAGTTGCGTTCCAAGCATTCAGAAAGTCAGGCACCCCCAAAATTCCACCTTCCCCCGTGGCCAGAGTGCTCCGTAAGCGATGGGGAAGGGAACCTGTGGGAAGGTAATTCCAGCCCAGTGCCAACAGCTCAGGCAGGGCCTGAGGAGGGATGCTCAAGCAGCAGGGATGGGATGGGGGGGCACTGAGGGCAAGTGACAATTGCATCACCCTGGATTCCCTCTCAATTCCTTTGGATTTGCTTTTTGATTTCCAATCAGCCCCTTGATCCCCAGATTCCACCACCAACACCTGCCTTCCCGGAGCCTCTGGCAAAGGATCCGCCTGGAACGAGGCCCAGCCAGGAGAACGTTGTGCATTGTTTGTGTTCTGCGTTTCGGAGTCATCCCTCCTGCTCCAGGAGCCTGAGTGTGTGAGTGTGTGAGTGTGTGGAGGGGGATAATCGTGCCGTTAATGATTGCTATTTTGATTACAGGATGCAATTGTCACTGCGGTTGGAAGCCAATCAATGCGTTGTGAGTGGGAGCCCGCTGGTGCTTTCCAATGGTCCTTGATTAAAAAGGAAGCTCTTGGCTATCTTCAAGCAGCGGGAGAGGAAACAGCACGGAGGAAGGTGAGGCAAGTGCCAGACTCTCGCTCCCGATGGATCACAGCTCATTTTCACCGGAGTTTAGTCACGCAATCTGCTTTTCTCTCAACTCTGAGGCCTCCTTCCCCCTTTGCTCTCAACCAGACAATGGCTACAGCAGCCTCTGCTTTTCAGGGACCAAACCTGAGTGCTCAGATCCTGGTTCTGGTGTATCTTCCCACAAATTAAATACACACTCACAATCCATCTCCAGTTTGTATACACCATTCCTTGCCTTCCAACTCACCCTTTCTCCATGCAGTTTCAGATAAGCAAGTGTGCAAGTGGAATCCAGCTCAAAACCAGCAACAGTTTACAGGTGCACTATTTTAGTCCCACAATATTTATTTTCATTATGGGATGTCTGAATGCAAAAATACATGGTGTTTCTCTCAGATTTTCTGTGGGTTTTCAGACAGCGGAATTTCTTCTGTCATGGAAATTTTCTGGCACTATGTGTGTCAAAACTTTTCCCAAGAGGAAAGGGAAAAAAGGGGGGGTTGTTCTCCTGTTGCTTGGGCTTTTCTTCCTAAAAACAAATGAGAAAAAGTGAGTAAACTCATCTAAACTTCAATATCAGACTTAAACCACAACTCAACAGAGTCTGTTATGGGGAGAGGAAGGAATGGGGAGAAATTTGCATTGAAACTGTCACAAAGTTTTGAGTTGTGTCTTTTAGTCCTGTACATTTGAAATGAGGCACCTAAAATATCACCTCACTTTAGGTGCTGCAAATGCACACAACCCTTGGCCCCACAAAGCAGGGAGTGCTGCTGAAGGGCAGCTGAAATCAGGCTGCGATGCTGTAATTCTGCTGAGGTAATTTTGTGTGTTTCATAAATTTGGTCTGTCTCAAGATGTAGGAGATTCACAAAAGCAAAGTCACAGGTTCATCCTTGGGTTCCACAGCGCCGAAGTCTCAGGTGATGGATGTTGCCAGGTCTCTGAAGGGTGAGATGGGGATGCAGGGTTGAAGCTCAAAGCTTCGTTTAGTGCTCTCCCCTCCAAGCAGATACACAGAGTAGTAATCTCTATATTGAGAAAATTGCCATAATTTTTAATGTACATGTATAGACCAATGCTGATATCTTTTTTCTAATAATTCCTGGCTGGGAGGTTGGCTCTCACTCCAACCCACCGTAGCGATATCAATCCTCTGGTGGAAAATACACGGCCTCTGGTACCTGGAGGGTTCCTGGCTGGCTGGGAAATCATCTGATCCTGTGTTTTGCTACAGCTAAGTGAAAGTGGGGGTACATTTGAAATGTAAAGGTGTATGTTCCTGCATTATGGATTTTGCTGCTGTAAGGGTGTCATTTCACCCCATAGCCTTGGGTCATGATGTGCTTGTTACGTGGTAAAAAATATAGGACAGGAACAAACCCAAACTGTCCCTCAGGTAAGGTGCAATCACCTGTATCCTGTGCCTTCAGAAACACCCACACAGCAGCACAGGGCACTGAATGCTCCACCACACTCTGTTCCCCTTAGAAACCCTGCTGATAGATCCATCTTTTTAGCTTGTTAAATATGGGATAAGGCTGAAAGGTAAACATCCAGATACAATCGTCATAGCACAAATAATAATAAAGAAACCCCAGCTCACAAGCTCCCGTGAGATCAGCAATAATTACATGTCTCCAGCAGCAGATCTCAGGCTGTTTTCTGTACCCTTTCATTACCCATCCAATGTGACAAGGCAACCCACACACTCCCAAACAGTTCTGAAACTGCAGCCCCTCATGGGATGGAGCTGGGAGCCAGCACACAAAAAGAAGGTGTCTTTGGTCATTGATAACGTGCAAGTCTCACCTACCAGGGGAGTGGTTTCCAGCAAAGAGCAGAGTCACAGAGAAAGAGGAAAGGGATGGACTTGGATCAGTTTAGCAGCTCTGAGGGGTGATGGGGAGGAAAGCAGGACACAGGCTGAGCTAAGGCAGGCTCAGGGAGTGGCAAACTGTTCTTGTCTTTGCTATCTGAGCAGCTGATTGGGATCTGCAATTAGTGGCTGAGGAAGGCAGCACAGCACTGCCTCCCTGCCAGGTATCTGCCATGGATAAGCTGCTCTGGGAGCTGAAGCCTGAACACAAAGTGCTGCAGGAAAGAGCCCCTTTGACTCCAGTGGTCTTTGAACAGAGGAAAGAGCAGGATGTTTTCTGGATGTCCTTCACAGCCAAGCACCTTCCAAAAAACTCCTAATCCTTTCACAGTAGCAGGAAAGGAAGAGAGGGCAGGTTTGAGGCTCATGGTCACAACTCTCCTTTTCATCACTTTTTTGGCCCCCAAGTCTCCCTATTGATAAACATCTCTGGTTTCCCACACTGAGTTTGACTCCACCATGACCTTGTCCTTTCAACAACCAGTCAGCTCTCTCCAATGGCACCATTAAGATGAGGAAAACTTGTTTTTATATACAGATAGGCAATGCTTTATTAAACTAGAGCATTTTCTCTATGGTGTTATGTCATGTCACTGCAAAGAGAAAATGCCATTCTGGTATAAAGCAAGGTATACTGAAGATGTAATGCGAGCAATCTGAGGTAAAAATTAGTATAAAATCCAGAATTATTGCAGCCTCCTACCCCCATCCAGATCCGGCTGTGGCCCAGCTCCCCTCCAGGCACTTCATGTGCCAGGCAGGCTCAGGTGGTGACCGTGCTATGGAATTACTCCCATAAAAAGGGAAGGACTGCTGTACTTTGCTGGATCAAAGACCAGCTCCCTGTCTTGTTCCTGATGGGAGTGATAGCAGGTTCTCTGGGATGGAATCTACAAGAAGAAAGGTAATTTTAAATTGATCATTTTCTCAGCTTCTGGAGTTCAGGGCTTTTTGGGCTTCATAATGTGTAATAGGTGAAATAGCTTTGTGCAACAAGAGCAGCTTATCTCAGTGAATCTTTTTCCAATCTGTTCACAGTTTCAGCCACTGAAATATCCTGGGACAATGAGCTCCTCAAAGCAATTCTTTATTTTGTGCTAAAAATACATTTTTTTTATTTACTTTAACCATGTTTCTGACTCTTTTCATTACAAACATCCCTGCTTTAATGCTGAAAGAAATGGAATAATCTCTCCATGTTCATCTTCTCCCCACAGCCTATAATTTCATAGGTTTATCTCATCTTTTACCCTTCTTCATCCACCACAGTTGAATCACCACTGTCTTTTTAACACAGTCCAGATTCCTATAATTTATCCAGTCATAAATTCCCTCCCAATGTATTTCTTCTATTATTTTTATATGTCCTGGGAGCTTTATAACCTTCTTTGAAATAAACTTCAAGTCTGATTATAACAAATACATTTCTATCCTCAGCAATTTGCCACATTCATCCCCATTTTGAGGTTATGTAGAACTACTGAATAAAAACAGTTCAAGCAGACAACCTTTTAGAACCTTGTTGGAAACCAGTAAAAACCATCCTTACCTTTTGTTCCTTATATTATGACGAGTTGTTAACGCACAAATTGAGCAGCTCTTTTATCCCATGGAGGTCTCAGTTCTTTAAGACCCCTAGTGAGGAAATTTAATGGAAATCTCATGGATATACAACTGTGCTGTGCTGACCAATCCTTTTTGTTTACAAGCTCATAAACACCCTGAAAGAACTCCAGGAGATTTCTGGCCACAATTTGACTTAACAAAAGCAATATTGACTCATTCTACTTATTCACATCCCTACTTACTCTTTGCTTTATTGTGCTTCTACAAGTTGTCCAGTACAAGCAATTATTTCCCTAATGAAAGAGAAATAATGGAAGAGATTAGTCACTATCCTTTAAGGATGAGCAATGTCTCTGGGAGAGCACATCCTGATATAACACACATTGGTTTTGTGTCTGCCATTCCTGACTTTCAAGGAGTTGGAAGGAGAAGGAGCTTCCAGGACTCCCTGATGGAAATAAAAACAATGATACAGTTTCCTACAGTGCCATCATGGAGGTTAAAGTAGGAGGAAAGAGATCTAGAAGGGGAGGAAAGTGTTTTACATCAACTGGAAAAAATCTTCATGGCGTGGGCTGAAGTCCTGTCAAAGTATGGTGGAGATGTTGGTCGTAAAGTCAAAGTTTCTCTGATGTGAAAATTCTTGTTTAGCTTTTAATTTTTCCTTGAACATTTAAGTTTTCTGTTACAGTACATTTATTTCCTGGGTTTAGTTTGCCACCTGCAGACAAAGTACAAATGAGAGTGCTGTAGCACCTGCCTCTATGTGATGGATCTTGGTAGGTGACACCTGTTTTGCAAGGAGAGCAGTTATCGAATTTGGATTTTATTTATTACTTTTTACCCAGAAATCAAAGCTAATGATAAATGCTGATGGTCTCAGGTTTCTTAGCTGTCATTGAGTAAATCTGTAATGGTCTAATAGGGCTGGAGGAAGCCTGTCCTGGTTGGAAAATTTAATTTGATGCTTCTCCACGGCTGTAGCAGTAAATATTCCCGGGTAGGTGTCAGAGTGTTTAGTCCTATTACATGAGAGAAAGCACACGAGCAACAATTCTGACAGCCCATACAGACTTTCACCCAAACACAGCATCTACTACAGCACTGGCTGGCAGGAGCAATAATAAATCACCAGCTCAGACTGGTCATCTGGAGCAGATTCCTTTTAAGCTGCAGCCTGTCCTGCTCCTATTAAAGTCAGCCACTGTTCTGCGCCCTATTTTTTTGCCATTGATGCAGAAAATGGACTTTTTCAGCCTTCAGATAATGTCTGGTATCCACAGTGCCAGATGCACCTTCAGAACTGTGTTTGACTCAGTCTGGCTGACATACTGTCCTTAAAAATGAGGGATGGGTCATGTGGGCAGTGGGTGCTGTTACAGCACCTCCTGCAATGGATTCTTCTAGAAAAAGGCTAAAATATTGAGTCTTCTGAGCTCTCAAAATGATACTGAGAGCAGTGGGTAAAGTTCAAGAGCAGAGAAACAAATCAGAAAACCTGGCTGCTGCCTAGCTCTCGCATGTGCTGCAGGGACTCGCGAAGGCAGGAGCACAGCCAGGTGCCTGAGCCTGAACTCTCTGCTGCTGGCACTTTTTGCCATTTTCATGGATGTTTTCCTGCCACATGAAACCCTCATGATGCCACGAGCCCATTTGCCAATCCAGAAATGAAGAAAAGAAAGATGCCAATTTTGAGTATTTGTGATATCAGAGGATTCACTTGGATGTAAACCATTGTTCTGATTTTTAGGTACAAGCATGATAAGAGAAAAAAAAAAAAAAAAATTGTCTTGTTTCACATTAGACATTGCAAAATAATAATTTCCACTTGCTTCAAGATTTGTAGCAGGCCATTTCAGGGACAGATTATCCATGAGCTGAGTGTTAAACACCTGAATGACCAAAAATTATCCTTTCTCCTTAGGAACAGATGCTTAAACTGGAAAGACAAACAAGGGAACCCATATCAATGCCAAAGTCAACCAACCTGCAACCTGACTAAAGGTACTGGGATTCCTCACTGAGTAGTTGCAGTATTTCTCCCTGTCATGTATGAACACCTTTTGCCTGCATAAAGAGTGAATTTGGACACCATTGTGATGGGAGAGTTTCTAAAAGGATAGGGAAAGAAAAAAACAAACCATATTTGTTTATAGGTGGTGTCAGGAAAAGAAATAACCCCTGCAACAGTGTCTGGGTCGCCAGGGCAATGAAAGTGGCATTTTCCAACTGCACGAAATTTACTGGAAACATAAAACCCAACACGGAGAAATGTATCATTTGTGCTGAGAGTCTGCTATAGAGGTTCTGCTGGAGAATATTACCTCCCATGACTCCCTTCCTTCTAATGCAAGATCACCCTTGGTATTCCCATCCAGAAAGTCCAGCTAATTCATCAGGGCCCATCGTCACAGTGCTGGATTACCCTCTTGTCTTCTCATTTGGCCACAAGGAATTGGCTTCTTTTCAGGGTGAGAGGAGTCAAGATTTACACAGATGTGAAGAGCAGATTTGTGGGCAGACATTGCACTCAGTGAACAGTCTCTAACACCTTCTTGGACAAGGCAATTTATCTGAGCAACGGGTGGAAGGATGCAGAGGGTGAGGCTTGACCAAGAGTGCCAAGATTCATTTGATCTCCTGTGTAGAAGTACATCATTTCTAGGTAGACTCAAAGAGGACCATTAAAATATCCAAAATTGTAACAGTTAATCAAGAGGGAGGCTTCTGAATGTATTAAGAGTTTCAGGGCTCTTCTCTAGATTTATTCTCTATTACACTAGGGATTTGTTACATTATTTTCTTGGGTGGCAGGTTTTATATTTTCCTATGAAGTTTCTTTTTTGATCATTTCCTGAGGTAAGTCAGTCGGTGAAACCGTCACTGATCCTTATCCACTCTGGCAATTGTCATGTTACTCTAAAAGCTTTTTGAAAAACAGTGTGAAGGAAAATGATTGCAACAGTGACCCATGGCTGCCCTGTCCCAACCTGACTTTGCAGCACTGTGGAAAGGAGCCCGAGCACAAATGAGCTGAGCTGCACTGCCCTGAGCCGCCAGCAAAGAGCTGAAACCTGGCCCTGCTTTCAAATTCTTCTCCCTGTGCTTGAAGACAAAAGGAAACCAAAGGCAGAAAGAGAAAAGGTAGAAGGTTAGCAGAAAAGAAATCTTACTGTATTAGCAGAAATATTTTCTGTATTAACAGAAAAGAGGAAAAAAATCTCAGTTCTGGAGAACACACGTTCTGTATTGAACTCATTCCGCACTGCACCTGCAGGCTCAGGCTGAGCCACGAGCAGCAGGAAAATCCCTCTCCCACATAATCCCATTTTCCAGCGCCACTTGCTTCCTTCCCTATGCCGTGGTCATTCTCTGCTTGGCAGTTCATTATCTCATCCCTGGATCTCCGCACAGAGAACCATCCCCATGATTTCGGGACAATTATGGGATGGAGATTTACCTGAAAAAACAACTTCTATTGAACAATTTTGGCCCCTTGTCCCACACTGTGCAACCTCCTTTCACTTGGGACTGCTTCTGGAAGCCTGGCATCCCTGTAGCTTTTCTAGAACCATCACTGTTGGAAGAATGAACTTTTCCAAAGGAAAATTGATCCTCATTGTTCGAAGAATGGAATTCTGTGCTCGTCTCCTCCATGCCCACATTGATTGGGTCTAAAATAAAATCATGGTTTCCTCTTCTATGCAAAAGCAAAACATTTCTGAGTAGAGGAGATATTGGTGTTGCAGTGGTCTGGTTAATTAAATAAATGGGATGTTTTAGATTTCCATTGTCTCCCACCATCCTACCCACAAGATATTTCAAAGACTCAAACAGAAATTGACTGTCAGGGCAATGGATTTTTCTTTTTCGTGGTGTGCTTTTTTTTCTTTCCCTCAGGACAACCTCTTCTATTTATTTCTCTCTCCAGTATTTGTAATTCATATCAGATACGTCTTTATCATCCATTCCTAATACATGTTTGTCTGAAATTACCAACGGTTTAAACACCACTCCATGTGAAGAATGGTTCTGTGTTGAAAGCAAGATTCAAGCATCCAAACTGAATTGTGTTCCCAGCGGTGATGCAGATTTTCCCTGGGAATATGGGTCACAGCCTTGTGATGTCCCTGAGCTGGTGGAAGGGGCAGCCAGTGCATCCACAGAGTGTGACAGAGCTGGGGCACAGCGGTGGCTTTGGCAGCGCTTCACTCCTGAACTTGGGTACTTTATGTGCCTTTAATCCCCCTGCATTTCCATTTAACCTCTGTAAAATCAAACCAAGAATTCTCCTCTCCTCCTGGCCCGGGTTTGTGCTCCATCCACGGGCAGCAGCTCTGCAGTGAGCAGACGTTCCTGAGCTGGGATAGATCCGCGTGCGGGCGAGTGTGTTTAACAGATTAAGTTAAAAACAATCTTCGCCGCTTCATTTAACTAAAGCATTTTTCCAGACAACTTCCTCTGCTCGAATGTTCCTTCTAATTATCATTTTCCCTTTACAATATGTTGTGTCATGCTGCTTAGGAGAAAGCTCATAGCGAGAGGCAGCGCTGGGGTTGCGAAGAAAATATGTCCTGGCTATTAGGAAGTTCAATGAAGCGCTGACTTTTATATCATCGTGTAGGGATGGGTGAAACAGTCCAGAAAAAACCACCGCCGGCTGAGCAGCAATGTGGGGCTTAAAAACCCCTCTGTTTCGCAATGTTTTTTTAAGGTTTCTCCATCAGTTGCAAGATTATTTTTCTCTCTCCAAGTGTTTCATCTAAACTGATCGGTCTTGGAGGTGGAATCTGGGTCGGTGTGGAATTCCAGCCTGGCCAGGCTGATTGCTTTGTGCCCTCAGCACCAGGGGCCTGCTCTGCTCAGGAGGAATGATTTGGAGTCACGTTCATTTGCTCTCATCCCAATTCTGTGAGCTGTTTGCAGCTGTCAATTTAACAGTTTAGTGCTTCCATCTTCCATGGGCAGGAGGCAGCCGCGGCAGTGCCTTAGACATCGAAACTTCATTTCCAGTAACAGGACTTGGAGGACTGGGAGATGGCAGGAAAATGCTTTTGCTCCAGTGAACAGGGAACCACATGGTGGGCACAGAAGTCAACAGAGAGAGATTTTGTAAAATGAGCCTCTGCCAGCTACAGCTCTACGGGGATGAAATAAGAAGAGGAGAAGAGCCGTGAAAGCAAATCCATCTTGGGAGAGTTTTTCTGGGGCAGTGTCTCTGCAGTGCCGAGGAGCTCAATTAGCCCAAATAGGGAAAATATTTGGCACAAAAAATCTCCATGAATGCCGGCAGGGTGTGTCCCTAAATACCTGTGAATTCAGGATTTTTGTCACACATCAAGCTGAACTTAGGACAGACCCCATTTCCAAGCAGAATTTACACCAAAGTGCTGAAGAAGAAAGAGTCAAACTGCTCTATGACACCTGCTTGTGGAAGAAAATATATTTCCATTTTGTATCATCTGAAGGACTGATAAACTTTATGGCCATGACGTTGTATCTAAAACTTCTGAGCCAAAGGTTATTCATGGGTCAGTACCACTGAAGTTGAAAGGAAACTTTTCAGTGATGTCAAATTTTGTTTTTTTCCCACTTCTTTTATTGAAAAATAAATATTTTGTTTATTTTTTTTCAGCCTTTGTGATAACTTGTCAGGTCTGTTGTCAGGCTGTGGAAGAAGCTGAAAACTTAATCATTATGCTTCTTGTTTTTATTTTGAATGGTATTTATTTAATCTTTGTTTCACGACGTTTTTTATCTTATGAAGGGGATGTCATCTTCCAACATTGTTGTAAAATTATTTTCTAAATTCTGAATTTTCCATTGCAAACACCTACGCTTGCCATGAGTTCTCCCTTTTAGCACCTCTGCTGTGTTGCTCTGTCATACCTGTGCTCTGATTGGAATTCTAGGAAAAATAGATGTATCCAGGACTTTGGTGTTAGTTGTCACTTTTCATTTTGCTTTATTTTGCTAAGCCATTTCACAGCATTTAAACAACATTTTGTGCAGTGAATTTTTAGAAGCAGCAGCTACCAAAAACCAGCAGCAGTTGGAAAGATTGTGCAATTCTTATTGGATGTAGCTCAAGGTCTTCTACACCTCCCTGGAAATTGTGCTAATCTTTCTGTTCTAGGGCACTTTGCAGGGTATTGGTACCTCGAAATTTCAGACAGGTAATTTAATCAATTCCCTTTGCTACCCGATCTCCTTTACTTCCCTCTGTAATCAATGGGGAGCAGGGAGAGCTCCCAGAGTGTGACTTGGAGCAGCTGAATTAGGTTCCTGGTTGAAATGCTGCTTCACAGCATTCAGGCTGCTTCTCCTTTAATTACTGAGAGAGTCAAATTAGCCCAGCTCATCATCTCAGACTGGCCAGTGTGAATTCCTGCCTTTCCACACCTCCCTGTAGCATCCAAATGAGAGAAAATCTCAACTCTTCAGTCCTTCCATAAACACACTCCAGATTCCTCTGTGGCTTGCCCCATCAGGCAAAAGCAGAGAGTGTGATGCTGTGAGGAGCCCCTGTTTAACAATGAAGTTATTCTCAAAAAGCCATTGCACAGCCTGCTCAGGAGAATGCGCTGGTGGCTCCCCACAGACGTCCAGGCTTTCACAGCTCCCAACCCAGCCTCCCAAGGGAAGCAACTTGGTCTTTCTCGGTTTTGACATCCACATTTAGGCAACACAAGGCCAGGCTGGATGGGACTTTGAGCAACCTGCTCTAGTGGAAGGTGTCCCTGCCCATGGCAGGGGGTGGAACAAGCTGAGCTTTAAGGTCTCTTTCAACCCAGGCCACGCTGGGATTCTGTGAACACTGAGTTACAACCCCCTGAGTTTTCACTGATTCAACAATTTTAGTTCCTGCCCTGCTCTACACTGGAAAATGCCAGTTCAACATCACTTCAAAGCTCAACAGGCTTGTCATGAGCCTCAGCTCCTGGCTTTATATATTTCTGCATTTATGTACAGATGCTGATTTCCAGGCTGCTCATTAAGAAAACCCAATGACCTTTTCAGAGTCACTAGAATATATGGGTTTGTCCTCTTGGGAGCTGCTGCCAGGGTTGTTTAGGATCTCAGCATTAAGAACGCTGGTTTTTCCTCTGATGTGCTTGGTAGCTCACCCTGTGCTTTCAATATCACTGTGTTATTTATTGACAATTCCTTCTGCTTCTATAATTCTCCTTTGAATGGTCATTTGCTTTGCTGGCCAGCTTTTTAGTCCTGAGATCGGTGATTTTTCTCATGGTCCATAAAATAAGAAAAGTAATTTTGTACTTTATTTCTGCCTGGTGGAAATCCATATCTGGAAAAGTGGAGCAGGCTCATGATTCATTAGCAACTTACATAGGGTGAACTCAAACTGCAAAATATTTTTCATAAATAGGTGTGCACTGTTTTAAAGAATCCATGCGATCAGCAGACTACTCCAGGTTAGGTAAAATAATCCCTCAAAACAGAACTGTAATGTGGATATTTTAGGTTGCCTGCTCAGACAGATGCAGTTGTTATAGGAGATGTGATATCTGACGGGAATTTCCCTAGGCTTTATTGATTTGGATTATTTTGGAGTACTTATAATATCTCAGTGCTGCTCAGGTGCAGTGGAATCCAAGCATGAAGCTAAACAGCTTCTCCAATATTATCTATTTATCCATCTTGCTGACAGACGAAGGACAACCTTCCCCATTCAAGGATGCCTTTCAGCTCTGCTAAGTGGTGGGTGGCAAGTGTGGGTTTTCTGAAGTGGGGAACCTCAGGGTCGAAGGAATTCAGCATCTAAAAGCCTCTCCCAGCAGAAGGAGGAGGAGATGTGTGGAGAGATGGTGGGTCACCAGAGAGGCTGGGGACAGCCTGAAGGACCCGGGCAGAGGGACAAGCAGGCTTGTATACAGCAGCTTATTATTTCTAATATCACTTTTCTCTGACAAGCCTTTATTTTAATGGACGGGAAAATATTTGAAAAGACTGAGTATGCAGTCGTAGGCTGCTTAAAATTTCCTCCACGCTGACCATTGTGCTGATGAGTGTCTGTCACATGAAGGAAGAGCCAGAAGCCTCAGCTCTGAGTGGGGAAATGAAAACAGAGACCTGAGGGAGCAGGTGGGTGGCTGGGCTGGGAGCTCAGGTGCTGTTTTGTGTACCTGGGCTAATTCTGGGCTTTGGAACAACTGTTAGGCTTGCTCATGGGAAACAGCTCAGTTTACAGAAATATTCCTGGAAAGGGAATGTTGAAACTGAAATTGCACCCTTTTTTATCTTAGGAAAGCTGATTCTGAGGCATCTGCTCATCCCAGAAGAGACCATGGAGATTCCAGGTGGTCTTTGCATCTTATTGATGCATCTTCAGAGCAAGCACTGAAGATCCCAAGGAAACTGCTCACTGGCAATGTATCAAGTGAGAATTGTTTACTGAGGCTATCCAGCAAATAATTCCAATAGTGAATAAATAAAACAAAATCACCATCTGCCTGAGGATAATTGGAAAGCAGAACCAGAGGCCAAATTCACAGAGCAGATTATTCCTCCAGCTCTGTTAGGAATGCTGAATGGGAGCTGTTCATACTGTTCTTTCTTCTAGACCTTTAACTTCCATGAATGTCAAATTAACTCCTAAGCACCTCAGCTGATTACAGGCACCTAAACCTGTGTTCTTTAGTTAACCAATGTGTTTACACACCCATTCAGGTTCCTCGTGAGGCTTTTTCATTCATGAACCATGAAAAAATATTTTCTTACATTTTCTACTCAGTTCTGTTTGCTGTTCTGTTGGCTTTGAACACTTCCAGGGATGGGGCAGCCACAGCTTCTCAGGGCACCCTGTGCCAGGGCCTCACCACCGCCACAGGAAAGAATTTCTTCCTGATATCCAAATTAAACCTACTCTCAGTCTGAAATCATTTCCCTTTGTCTTCACAGCTCTCCTGGTCCTGCCTCTACCTTTGTGCCAGTGGCAGGATTTGGGCAGCAGGTGGGATTCTCCAGGTCCTCTTTCCAGTACTGGTGTTGACTTTGGGACTTATTCTGGCATTGAAACTGCGTTTTTTATTTTGGGTACAAATTAATCCTGACTTAAACCCTGCAGAAAAAACCAAATCTCCCAGTTTGAGAGGCTTTGGGATTCAATCTCATAACTAATTTTATTGAAGTTTACAGATTTTGTGAGTACATCTATTACTCAAGGTTTCCTCAAAGCCTGGGTCTGACATTGAATGATGAGACTTCTGGAAAGAACACTCTGAGTCCTTTTCATGCTTCTCTTGGTATTATAACCTGAGATGTATATTTTTTAATTTATTTTTTTTTTTTTTACATATGGGTCCAACTTCCAGCCCTGATTATTTTTATAGAAGAATAGCAATCCTCATCTCAACCCCAAGACTGCAGAAGCTTTGCTTTTTGGGGAAAATTTCAAAACTTTCACTCCAGTAAAACAAAACAAATGTTCAATAATGAAGGAGTGTAATCAGAAATCTCTTGCTTACCATCAACCAGCACTAAAATTGAGTTGAAATATTTTTGCCCTGAAGGTGAAAAGGCAGATTACATTCTGCCATCAGCACCAGTGTTTTATGCCTTAGAAGTCAAACATTTGGCCCTGTGACTGCACATAATCATTATTTTATCACTGATATCACATAATCTGTGTCTGTTCTATAGATTCCATTGCAATGGGAAACTGAAACAAAGCTTTAATAGAGCTGACAGCTATGGAAACCATATTTGATTACTTATGGATTCTGCTCTTAATATTTTGTCTAAGCAAAAAATAAGATTACTGGCCAAAAGAAGCATTAGAGGGACAGAGGTTTTCATATTCAGAGGAATGCTGTAACTTGAGGAGGCACAAACTGGGAATTATTGAAAAAAGAATTGGAATATATAATATATATATTGGAATATGTAAGTCACTTTGTCAGATTGACAGAAAAAAAAAAAGACACTTCAGTGATCTGGGAAATGAAGCTCCTCTCATGAGTTTAGACTTAAAGACTGGGAAAAAAACCCTACCACTTAATTCCAGTCCCCCCAGTACTTATTCAAATTCATCACAACAAGGTGGGTAATAAACAGGAAGGTAAACATCCACTTTGGCAGCCAGATGATCAACAATAATGATTATTTCATTTCATTGTTACTTCCAACATTTAAGCAAAGAGAAAGACTTGCTTTGTCTATTGTTTCTTTTAACAGCAGTTTTGCTTTGTTTTCTGGCCCTCTTCTTCTTGAATGATATTTTAAAAAAACTTACAGCAAGAGGCTTCCAGGGTTGCATTTTGCATTAAAAACACAGACTTTTATTTGTTTGTCTAATTTTCTGTTCACTTCCTTTCATTGCATGAATTGGAAGATGACAAATGACTCTGTGAAGGGATAAGAGAAAAAAGCTTCACAGTGACATTTAAATTTGAACCCATGCTTGACGGCGTGCAGATGATTTAAATACATGTCACCAATGCACAGCTCTAAAAGCAGATTTTAAAAATGCTTTTGCTTCCTTTATTGCTGCTTTAACATGCATCTGGAGAGTGCTATGAGCCAATGGAGCCGTTGTAAATAAGCTGCAACCATCTTTTAAAGCTTTTTTTTTGTGCTCCTCAGGTGAGAGGCGTAGTGGGGGTTATAAATAATGATTAGAATCGGAACACTTATTATGCAGATAGAGTTGGCTGTGCTAAAGTCACCTCACAGGCCACACTCCTGACCCTGTTCCCAGGTTTGTTATTCACCAGGAGTTCCCAGCCTGTCAAACTCCCGTAATTCAGAACTCCACATCCCCTGCCAGCAAACGTGTTCCTCCTTTCTCTGACCATATGCAGGGGCAGAGCTGGGATCAGCAGCACTTTAGGCAAGTAAATTACCTTCTGCTATCAGCACGTGCTTCATGCATGGGCTTTACCTCCTTTCCTCGTTCTCAGGAAGGTCTCCATCCTTCTCCAGCTTCTGTCATGCCTAAATCCAGGAGTGCTGCTCTAATACCCTCTCTTTTCTTGTTAGGAGTAGGTTTGAATTAAATTGGAGCACAGAAGCACCACTGACGTTTGGGAAGGTTTGGATCCCCACCAGCCAGTGATGGCTTGGGCCTCATTTGATTTAGTGGTGAAGCAGAGGGGTGTGTGTTAACGCTATTGCTCACTAGCAGAGCCAAAATCAAACTCTGAGGTGAAAGCCCTCCAAACCCAGGGCTATTGATGCTTAATTGGCATGAAAACCCCAAAGTTCCCTTGTGGTTTATTATGTGCTGATCCACTGTGGTTTGAACAGCTTTGCAGACTCTATTAAACAACCTCTATTAAATAAAGACAAACTCAACGATTAAATGTCTCAGGGTACCTTGCATGAACTTGCTGAGACACTAACCGTGTGAAATCTGAATACTTGCCATGAATCAACTGATACAAATATATGATATGATGGTGTCGAAGAAGGAATAGCACAACACCTTTTTTTCTGTAACTTCCTTTTGGGGAATGGGAGATGGAAGGGGAAATGGCAGTTGTGTTTCAGTTGATGTCCGTGTTTCAACAGTTTCACAGCTGATGTCCGTGCAGCAGCATTTCTGCTCTGTAATCTGTGCTGCACGGTGCCTTGACCCCTGTCTGAGAAATACAAGCCAGGAAAACAAAGAATCTTCAAATTTTAATTTTTTTNTTGGACTGAGGGTCAACCACTCTCCTGTTCTCCCTCCCCTGACCCTGACACATCAAACAGCTCAGCTCTCTCAGTGCTTGTGTGGATGGTGATGTTTCCTTGTCACACCAGAGCTGCCCTGGAAAGGCAGCAGCTTCTCCCTGGGATGTTTTCATCCTTCTGTTTTGATTGTGGAATGTCTGTCTATCAGTGTATACATATTTAGTCAAACTGAGACTCCTCACTCATTAACTCAACTAATCCCCCTTTTACCTCATTCATAATAAGAAAAAGTTCATAAGTCACAAAGTTACCTCCAATCCTCATTAGATAAGAATTGGCCTTTTCTGTCTTTCAACATTTTACATCTCTGTCTGTGCTCCCAGATCATCAATTCTATTTTATTGTCTTATACTGGTACCATTCTGAAGGCAACCACTGGACTTGTTGCTTTTTATGCCTGGTTAGCTCCACGTGGTCTCCAGCAAAGACCTTTCCAAATCTCCACTGTTATGTCCAGATTTTATATTTCACAGCCCTTTTATTCTCCAATTCCCTCAGTCTCTTGTCTATTGGTGCTATTCCTTCAGCCATGCTGCCACTGTTTTGGACACATTCCTCTCCTTTTCCCCAGGCAGTCTTTCCTCTCCTCTGTCAAATCCATCTTTCCCTTCAACAGTCCTTTCCATCTCTTTCCTTTCACCCGGGTCTCCCCACTCCCTCCAACCCTCAGCTATTATCTAGCATGCTGCTTTGGCTTGTCCGACTTTGCTAGAAGCTCTGCTGGGCACGGACTCTGTCTTATTTCAGATTATTAATGGGGTTGGGAACCCCAGGTAGGAGGATGAATTTCAGGTTTCCAGGGTTGGATTGCAGGAATATAGGATCACCACTTGAAGGTTGTTTCTTCTCCCCACTGAGACAACATAGGATGTGTTTTATTGGTCCTGAGCATCCCTTAGAGCAGCAGAAGTGTCCATTCACATGAGGGTTATTTATTTATTCCAGAGATGGCTCCACCATGGCATTGCCAAGCCAACTACAGCCAGCAAAGGCAATCTAGCCCAAGCCTGAAGCAAAATCTGCCAGGATGGCTTGGGAAAGGAGCATTGAATCTTTGGGCCTGTGGATGGAGCAAGGAGCAGCACACAAATAATCAGGATGAGCCAGCAGCCAGCCAGCTCAGGGTGTTCCAGGGAGATGCTGTTAGCTGGGAGCAGCAGCAAATGGAATTGGAAGAGGTGGAGGTGGCAGACAAAGGGAAGAGCTTTTCATAGCCACAGAGCTTGAGGTGGCCGTTCCACTCCCCATCTGCTCAGCAAATGTGTGGTGAGCTCAGCAGGACCACCCGGGCCAGAGGTGCTGAGCAAGGAATGTCACACCCGTGGTGTCACCAAGGAGAGGCTGAGCCACACACACACCATGGGACAGCCCCGTGTCACTGGCCTGGGACAATGGGAAACCCAAAGTGCCTCGGTCTGCTTGTCACCACAGGCTTTCTGCCTGCCTGGGTCTGCGCTGGGCACTCAGAGCAAGCAGCAAGAACTGGTGCAAGATGTTGTGGAGGTGCTAAAATTCCTTTGTTTCCCTTTGAAAGTTTTCCCCTGCATGCCTGATTGTGTCTGTCTGAGTGCCATTGAGAATCTGGACCCAAACATATCACACAAGGAAGGGCAATTTGGGACAACACGGGAGAAGGATTCACAGACTTGAGGGCCAGCAGGGACTCTTATCATCTAGTCTGACTTCCTGCATAATACAGCTCAGGAAGCTTCAGCTAATAATTTCTGCATCAAGACCATAACTTCTGTTTGAGTTATAGCATCAATTTTCAAGAGACATCCAGTCTTGATTTAGAGAGGATAAACTTTGGGTTCTTTTTATCTGTCTTCCAGTGTCTGAGCCTTGAGGGTGCACTCACATCTGGTTTTGAGCTCTCTCTGAAAACCTAAAGGCTTGATAATAACTTATCAAAAAATAAATTAAATTAAAGCTGAATTTTTCACAGTGCTTTTTCTTTTTTTTTTCACAGCCATGACTTGGGGATTTAAACAGTACACCCCAAAATCTGAAGCTTCTGATAAGAGCCTAAGTTCTGGCAAAATAGTTATCTCCTTCCCAGAGATAAACTGGATTAGTGGTTTCAGAAGGCAACCCCTTTTCTGAAGATTTCCACCCAAGAGGAGGTGGCCTGGCAGGCAGCCCTGGCCCCCTCAAACAGCAGAGCTGCGATGGCGAAATGCAGCTCTCACATCCTGCCCGAGATCCGACTGGCTTTTGATCCAAAGCACCCAGAGCCACTGATTAAAAAGGCATAAAAGGGTCTGAATAAAAGGAAGGTTAATAGATGCTGATGTGGGAGTAACCAGGGCTGTCAGGGAGCGATTAAGCTGCCGGATAATCTTCCACCTGGAGCTGTCAGGCCGGTGTCTAATGTTTCATTCAAAGAAGCTCTACATTCCTGATGAGTAAATGACAGAGAAGTTTCAATTAGAGCTGCTCTGTGACTCAAACCCTGACATAACCTGATGGTTTATTCTCAGTTCTCCCGCTGTTCTCCGGGGGATGCCGACCCGTTAATAACACCTTTTAGGACGGAGGGGGGATGGCTGCCGTTGATTAGCAGGTAGCCATCAGTGGGGAGGCAGGGCGCACCTTCCCCGAGCTGTGAATTGCCTTTATTACAGACATTTGGATGGGGCAGAAAGGAGCTCCAAGCTGCTAATTTGAGGGAGCTGGTGCTGTTATTACAGCTGTGCCCGGGGAGGCAGGAGCGGGTTCCTGCAGCGCTGTTAATGCTCCTCCATCCTGGCCACACACCAGGGCGGGAGGGCTCAACCCGCAGAAAGGTTCCCCTTCACTTTTCCGTGTAATTCAAAAACAACACAAAATAATTTGCAAACTCGGCTTGCATTAGAGCAGAGTGCCCCAGCTGAGGGCAGGAAGGTAAGAAAAACTATTCAGCTCGACACAAAGCATTTTGCTTGATTGGTATTTCTTGTTTTGAATTTAGCATGAATTAAGAAGTGGTTGAGTACTGTGGAAACAAAATGAAAGCTTTCATTTTGGGTCAAACAGAATGTTTCAGTTGATTGAAGGTGAGTATTTGCTCCTTTTCTCTCATTATAGTGGAAAAATATTTCAGGTCAACACAGAACAGCGCTTGTTTTGTTTTCCAAATGAACTGAAAAACCCATTACACTCACAGCTGTACCTGCAATATCTCGGCTACTCTGCTCCTGAGGTCCCCTATGAAGCTGTCAGCAAAACACAAGACAGAAGACAGATTAAACTGTATTTTTTCTTGTGGGTTCCTTGCTCTTGTAGAGAGGAGAGTGAGCCACACCTCACAAACCTGAACCTCCCTTTGGATCCCACCCTACTCTGACCCTTATCTCTAGGCAGGGTTCAAGTGAAGCTCAGGATTTTGCTCCTCATTTTTAGTGTAAAATAGTATTTGAGAGGTTGTGGCTCATCCTTGTTACTGCAGGCCATGGTAGAAACAACCAGCCCAGGTGAGTCCCCAGGGAATTTCTGTTCCCTGCGCTGTCTGTCCTTGGGTCCCTGCTCTTGGCTGTGCTCTGATGCAGCTTCCTGCGCATCACCAAGCTGCACCTCAGCATCACTGGCTGTCAAACCCTGCCAGGACCCAATGCAGGGACTGGGTTTTCATGCTGGGACACGTGGGGCTTCTTTCATGATCTTGGAGGGACAGATTTGTTAGAAATTGCAGATTATGAAAAGACTGAGTGCTTTCAGAGCAGCTGGATTTAAAGAAAACAGCCTTTGGTGCCGTGACTTAGGAGGGTTTGTATGGCACGAGCATTTTGATGCGCCTGCAAGCTGTGCATGGCATGGGGAGGGAAGGCTTTCCCAAGGGGTGTGTGTGTTCAGCTGCAGAGTGGCCACAGGGGCAAAAAGGTGATTTAATAAAGTAACTCCACACAAACAACCCACTGTGTCAGAGAAAATGAGATGTTTCACAGGTATCCATCTCCCTTTGCATTTCAGTGACTCCCTCCCTGCTCTCCCTTGTGAGTATTCAGAATACTTCAAGCTGCAAAGGAAGCAGAGAGCTCTTTGCTCTTTGCAGCAATTTGCACCCAGCAAAACCCTGCAGGAACCCTCAGTTTCTCATGCCAATGGGTAAAAACACCCTCCTGCCTCTGCTGAGCAGCAGAGCTGCTGTTGCACTCTGTGCTGCTCTGCCTTGTGCCATCTCCTGGTTAATCCCTCTCCCACTGCCCCGGGGGCTGCAGCACAGGCAGTGACTGATGGTCTTGTGAACTCACTTCCAGCTAGGTGAAAATCATTTCCCCACTCTGTTAAACTTGAGAAAAATGGTTCTCAAGCTGGTTTTGCTTCTCAGGGAGCAGTCCAGTGTGTATCCACCACGTTTCAATTCACCTCAGCACAAAGCAATGGGAAAGCACGTGGGAAACACTGCCGGGTGTGAATCTGTGGAAGGTCCAGCTTGGAAGGTGGATGTGAGTGCAATTTTCTCTTCCTTTGGGACTGTGAAAGCCCAGCCTGGCTGAGAACAGCCTGATTACATCTCTCTCTCTCTTTTCAGCACTCCTTGGCTCATGCCCACCACCAGTCCCTGCACGCAATAAATCTCAGTGAAGAAGAGTCAGCTTTGCTTTCCTCCCCATTCGTGCTCTGCAAAGGGACACGTGTGAGGTGGCACCTCTGAGCTCACTCTGGACCTCAGGAAATGTTGCCAGGAAGGAGCAGGATTTTCTGACTCACTCTTTCCTCTTCACTGGGCTCTGGAGGCTACAGCCTGGATTTATTGCCTTGTTCTCTCTGCTGTCCATTGGGCCTCACTTTAATGAGCACTGGGAGGGTCGTTGGGCATTACGTGGCTGTGCAAAGGGGCACAACCTCAGTCTGAGATTTAATAGCAGAGCCCCACTGCTGCAAGGCTTGTCCCCGCCACAACTTTGACTCTGTGGATAGAACTTAACGTGCAAAACCCAGCTAGGAAAGTGGATATATTTTTCCTAGCTTGTAATGGTGCTGTGTATCTGGGGACAAAACTGTTCTGTGAGTTTTCAAGTTGTCAGGATGGACTCATCAGGGAAAAGCAAAATTTGGAGCAAGTGTGCTGTGGACTGTCTGGTACCTCCTGAGCCTAATCAGTGGAACGGACACAGCCAGGGACAGGGATTTCCATTTGCTCAATTTATCCAGAGCACAGAAAGAAGGAAGAAGAGGTCCAGGGTTTGGCTGGCATCTACATTTTCATTTTGTCTACATAGGCATTTGAATGACAATAAATATCAAATAATTCCAGTGATAACTTCTGGGTTCTGGTATTTTTAGAAAGCTATTTGTAGAAGCACAAGCAGAGCCGAGAACTTCTTTCCAACAGGCTCATGGAGACTAAAACCTCTCAAATGTTTTGGAAGGCAGCAGTAGGAAATGCTTTGTAAGTTTTATTCCTTTTCCTCCCCCTCTTCTCATGTCTGGTCATGTTACCTTTATCTTGACCCTCGGAAGAGCTGCCATATTTTTACTTTCTTACTTCTCAAATGCCTCCTGCCCTGCTTTTCGTGTCTAGGGCTGCATCTGCCCCATTGATCTCAGAGAGAATTGTGTCATTCTTCTAAGGGATGCAAGTTCAAAACCAGGCCCACTGATGGAAAAGGCTTGTGCATCTACCATGAGTACACTGGGGTTTTTTGGTATCCCACTGTGCCTTTTCCCAAGGCATGCCTCCCTTCTGGAGTGAGTGTGCTTCCAGCGTACCACACATCAGACATAAAATGAGCTCTGCTGTCCTCACAGTGATGATGCTCTCAGAAACAGCCTGTGATGAAAGGTCTTGTCCCTGCTGTGAGGTGCTGCTGTTTCTTTCACTTTTCAGCTCCCCCAGGCCATGCACAGCATGTACCCATGGCTTCAGGCCATGGGATGTGCTCAATTTTGGGGAGTGGGAGAGGCACTCAAAGGAGCTCCAGAATGGAAATCAGAGAATTATTTGGGTTGGAAGGGACCTTAAAGCCCATCTCATTCCAGTCTCCCTGCCATAGGCAGGGACACCTTCCACTGTCCCAGGATGCTCCAAATCTTGTCCAACCTGGCCTTGGACACTTCCACGGATCCAGGGGTAGCCACAGCTTCTCTGGGCACCTGTGCCAGCGCCTCCCCACCCTCACAGGGAAGTTTTTTCCTAACCTCCAATCTAAACCTGCTGTCTTTCAGTTTAAAGCCATTCCCCCTTTTCCTGTCACTCCAGGCCCCTGCAAATTTTCTCTCTCCATCTTTCCTGCAGGCTCCCTTCAGGTGCTGTAATGTCACAATTGAGTCACTTCAAAGCCTTCTCTCCTCCAGGCTGACCAGTGTCAATCCTCCCAGCTTTTCCTCATAGGAGAATTGCCCCATCCCCCTGCTCATCTTGGTGGCATCCCTACACATTCTCTAACAGGCCGCTGTCCCAGTGTGCCTTCTCTTGGATCTGTGAGTGAGGGTGGTTTTATACCTGGAGGTCAGCAGCGTATTAGACAGAATGAGGCTTTGTTCATCCAGTTATTTTGCCCTGTCCTGTCCTGCTCCGTTTCTGAGTGTCTCAGCAGAGGAAAGGCAGGATTTGTAGTGGCCTCCCAGGGTTCCCAACACCTGCCTGTGCAGGGGAGGTTTTGCTCCTGTGTGTACCATCCACCTCATCTGTTTAACAGAAGCTGTTCCTCAGGCTCCAAGTGGTGAATGGCTACCAAAACAGGCTCTTCCCAGGAATATACCCACGTGGAAAAGATTATGTAATATATGAATATTTATTTTAAAGGAAATTTCTAGACTATGAGTACAGATTTTTTTCCTGAATAGGATATGGCAAGGCAAGTGTTAAAATGAAACTTTGTAGAGTCCGGCTCAAGGGCTTTAGTGTTGCTAACAGGTCTTGGCTTGGACAGAATTAAATTTTAACTGTAGAGCAAAGAGTGCGGGGGATGCATACATGGATGCTAAATTCACAGGCCACATCAGCCTCAAAAAAAACCCCTGAGGTAAAGGAGGGTGAGGCTGGAGCGGTACCAGGGCCAGCACACGGGGCTGGGTGGACACTTGGTCTCAACCTTCTTGACTCTCCCTGCATCCCTGACAAAGACAAGTCTGAGAGCAGATGTGACAAAAATCAAGGCCAGAGAGAGAAAATAAGAGGCCAAAGTGGAAATGACATCCTTCATTCCTCATGTCTCATCTTGTCCAGCAGCATGTCCTGGGGGAGAAGCAGGGCATGTGCACAGTCAGCTGTGAGCAGGGAGAGCTGGGGGCGATGTCCCCTGAGGGAGTCACTGAAGGAAATGTCTCTGGGCAGGCTCTTGGGTCACCTCCCCTGAGTCAGTGTCCGGTGTCATTGCTCTCACTGCTGAGCCTCCCCTCACCTCAGCCTGCTGGCATTTATTTAGGGCTTTGTTTTGTTCTATTTTAGACTGGTGGCAAGGGGAGACTGCTGTACAGACGGCTCTAGAGTGGAGTCAGTGTGCATAAAAACCCCAGGAGATGGGAGGCATTTGTCTCTTTAATGTTACCTTGACTCTTTCTGGAGCCATCTATCTGCTGCCAGTGTGTAGGTCCACAAGATGATGAGGCAGATAAAACGGGATGATAAGCTTGTGCTAGAAGACAACCTATCAACAGACCTGTTGATGTATTGCACTTCTCAACTCAGGTGGATTTAGGGGCGAGGGGAGGATAAATTTTCCCCTAACTTTTTTCAGATATCCATTAGCTCTCCACGGACCATGACTTTCATTTCCCATCAGCTTTGAATTACTCAGTCTGGGACTGAGCTGGAAAGTAATTTCAAGAGACAAAAAAAAGAGGTGGGCAGAACCCCGTTTTTTTTATTTAATTCTGACTGTGGCTGGCTTAAATTCTGCCCTTTATCAGGGCTTGCATCAAAAACAGGCTGATGGAGTTGCTTCTGTGGGGAGGTGACAGATTTGCCTGGATGATCAAGGAATTGTGGACTAGTCCTGCAAGAAAATTAGAGTGGCAAAAAAAATTCAGCACAGGTACAATCAGTACTACTTTCAAGATAAAGGCTTTGGTAAGTCCAGCCATGTAATAGAAGATGAATAAAACTCTGATTTTTGTGTATAACTGTAGAGGGACCAGGGATCTTTTTCAGCCTTTTTTACAAAGGCTGCCAGTACCATAAACCCTTAAACAGAGAGGGTTTAGGAATGGTTTTGTTCTTCCCACAAATTCAGGCTTTGTCTCTCTCCTTCACCTTGAAATAGTGCTTAAGAACAGAAACAAACCCACTGCTTCACTTGGAAGAAACAAATGGCTCTACATCTACTGTGTCCCCTCTAATGGATTTAAACCTCTCTTTTAACTGCAATCCAGACCCTCTGGGCTGGTTCTCACACCTCCCCAGCCATCCCTCACCCCGCTGGAACCAGCATCCTGTCAGGCAGGGAGCTGGGACTCCACACAAACACCAGCTTTTACTTTCCTTCTCAACGGAACTTTTTCTCCACGAACAGACACAAAATTCTGTGTTATTTTTCTGACACTGAACAAACAGGAACCCTGGCAAAGATTTAACAGGAGAACTGGGTCAGGTAGGGCAGCTGAGTAATGCAGAGATCTTCACGCATGACGAGCATAAAATCACACAATCACAGGATGGTTGGGGTTGGAGGGAATGTTAAAGATCACCTCTTCCCACCCCCTGCCATGGGCAGGGACACCTTCCACCAGCCCAGGGTTGCTCCAGGCCTTGGACACTGCCAGGGATGGGGCAGCCACAGCTTCTCTGGGCACCCTGTGCCAGGGCTTCCCCAACCTCACAGGGGGAATTCTTCTTAATATCCCATCTAAACCCTTCCTTCTGTCAGTCTGAAGCAATTCTCCCTTTTCCTGTCGCTCCATGGCCTCTCCAACACTCTTCCAGCCGACTGGAAATACAACAAAGTGGAGCAATAAATAAATCAGCAATGGGAGAGAAGGTGAGAGAAGATTTACCTTATTCTCTTTCAGTGTTCGTTTTCCCCTCTTTGGAGGAGATTTCCCTATTTCTGGATTGTCTACTACAAAAAAAACCCCACCAAATGTCTGACCACCTGGTTTTACAGTCTGGGAGTGTCACTGCACTGACAGCCCTGCCCGGTGGCTCTGTGCTGGCTGCGTTGGTGGCACAGTGAATCCTGGCTTCAAGTAGTGGCTCTTGTCACAAATGTAGAGGGGCACTAGAAATTAATGTCACTCATCATGTGACAATGGTTACAGTGCACATTAGGAAGTGCTGTCAGTGTTTAGTGGCTCATGGTTTGCTCAGTGAAATTGCTGTTGAGGCTGCTTTGCCCACTCCTATCCTGTCCATTGCTCTCCTCTTCCCCACTTAGTAGAGGAAAGATAAAATTCACATTAATTAAAAGCTAATTGATGACAAGATGACAATACCAGTACAACAGTCCATGTTCCTAAGTAACAACTCCTAAATACCACCAATCCAATTTCAAAAAGGCAGTGTCAATATTCTAATACCCAAAAACTGTTCTCACTGATTGAGGAAAATAAATAAAAGGTGCAGTTTGTTTTTTATCTGGGCATGGGATGTGCAGAGGACAGAGCCAGGAGGGGACAGCTTGGTAGGGTGAGATTTGCAGCTCCGGCTGCTGCTGCCAGGCAAGGAGGGATGTGGCAGGAGCAGAGCTGCTGCTCCCCACCCCAGAAGGGATGTTCCCTTGTAAACACTGTCCTGAACATGCCAGTGAGCAGCAGAGCCAGCCAGGCTGTCGTGGGCTCTGGCACAGGTGCTGTGGGCGGCAGATCCAGGCCATTGCTGCTGCCCCTGGCAGTGCCCTGCTTGCCCGAGCGTGCAGCTGGCTCTGCCCCCGGGCACGGCTGCAGTCACAGCCACGCTCACCTCGCTCAGAGCAGCTTTGTTCCAGCTCCCTTGGAGATTCCCTGACCCTCCGTGGGAGAAAGGCTGGCAGACTGCCCTGAGGGCAGGCCAGAACTGCCTGTGGTGCTCGCTGGCTTCCACAGTCCCTCCTGTCCTGTGCCAGGCCAGGCAGGGCGGGGTGACAGAGGCATCACAGGCTGGGGTCAGTGCACGCTGCTCTGGGACTGCAGCAGGGCTGGGCACTGTCCCACTGTCCCCTTGCAAATGTCCCCTAAGCCCAGGAGCCTGCAGCTGGGTTCAGATCATTTCATCTCGGTGTAATCTGCAAACCTCACCTTGTCCCTCCTTGCTCAGCTGGGAGCACCAGGCTCCTCGCTGTGGGAGCTTTGGGAGCTTCTTGCTGGAGATCCTCGTCTGGCATCCAAACCTTCCCAGTGGAGTGGCCCCAACACCTCTCCTTTGTAACAAAGTTCCATTTCACAGGAATGATGCCTTTGAAGGACTGAGACAATCATGTTAAAGAAGAATTAATTCTGCTCTGTCTTTTTCTTGAATTCTTTTTTGGGTTTTTTTTTATTTGTTCTGTGAATCAACAGTGCTGGGTCTTATCAAGGAAAATGTGCTCTGACACATGGCAAAAGCAAGGTTGCCCAGTTTTCCTCTCTGCTTCCAGGATGCTGTGGGTTGTGTTAGGATCTGGGATGGGTTGGAGAGTGAGGTGCTTTGGTTTGGCTGGTCCCACTCCTTACCATGGCTTGTGCAAATTCTTACACGCTGCTTTGGGACCCAGCAGTGCCTAAATGTCAAATAGTCATTCTTATAAATGTTCCTCACACCCAGGAGGGAAAGTGACTTCAAAATTACTCCCTGAGGGGTTTGGTCACTGTCCTACAGATGGAAAATACCTGCTCAACTGGGACCTTACCATGCCTGGGCAGCACACATGGGACCCTCACACACTGCTCCCATCTAATCCTTGGGAAGTCTGACCCTGCCTTCCGAATGAAGACAAATCCATCACACCCTGATTGTGACAACCACTGGCTGCTGACAGATTTGCTGTTTGCAGTGGCTGAGGGATGGGCCAGGGCGCTGCTGCTGCCATCCCACAGCGAGCCAGCACACAGGGGTGGGCAGCAAAGCCTTTCCAAAAGTGAGGTTTAGCACCTACACGTGCAATCTGGTGGGGAATAAAAGGGTTTTTCTGGAGCTTCCCTGCTCCATTCAGGATTTTTGACAGGTCTATGCCAAAATCTAGCATTCCCAGGGCTGCTGTGGGAAAGAGAAGCAGCCGGGTGAGGCTGCCTTTTGCTGCTGACGTCCAGACTCCTCTTCAGCAAACAGCAATAAACTTTGCCATTAACTTCTTGTGTTATCAAAATCATGCAAGGAAAAGCATTCACTGACCTGTTCCATAAACTCTAAATGGTCCTGAAGACCATAAAGATGGACAACTTGTTAGAAACGCTAGGGAGAAGCGCTGCATGCTCTGTTGAGTTTTCCATTAGGATTTTTCTCCCCTGTCTGAATGTTTTTCACACACACAGGACTGTGCATTTACATGCATTATAAGGAGAATAGCTACAATCATGATATAATTTTTTTTTTTTTGTAAATCTTCACGCAAAAATATTATGGGACATAAGCAAATTGTCCAAATTACAAGGAAACATCCCATTTTGGATCTTGTGTTTTCATGTCTCTCGTGGTGAAAATGCAAAGTGAGCCTGGGCTGCAATCTAAATTTTGTAGTTGACAGAAATGAACCATGTGGTGAGGGTGCCACATGAACTGAACATAAACATGAATTAAACCCTGCAACTGTGAAGGAGCGAGGGCTGTGGCAAAACTAGTACTAAAAATGTAAATTTGAAACCGAAAAGAATGGATGGAAAAAAGATTTAATTGCCTCAATAAAGGGGTTACATGAAAATTATGGGTGTCAGAGAAGATGAAATGTACCTCAGAAATCAGAATAGACTGTTAATGTGTGATGGATGAATGGCAGGAGCCTGACAGAAGGCTATTAGGCAGGTGCAATTACACAGAAATTGTGGATAAGTGGTTAAAAAAGGTAAGTGGAAGGCAGGTGGGCGCAGCAGGGTCTTTGCATCGTGCTGTGACCTTGGGCTGAGTCTCTTTTTGTGCATGTCTGCTTGGAGTGCCTGGAGTGCCACCCTTGGATCCTGGGGGTGTGTGGGTTTGTACTGCTGGACAGGGCTGGGAGCAACCTCGCGCATCGGGAGGTGTCCCTGCCCATGGCAGGGGGTGGGACTGGGTGATTTTAGGGTCCCTTCCAACCCAAACCACTCTGGGATTCTAGGTTTGTTCTGGCTGTGTCACTCTCCCCTAATCCACCCTTTTCTGTTTGTATCTCCTTCTCTTCAGCTTTGGGGAAATCCTTTTATCTTTGCCAGCTCATTTTCCCCACTGTTATGAATGGATTTTAAGGGTTGGCTCTCGCCATATGTTGTATTAATTGTAAATCATATCATAAGTTATAAGTCATAATGTTGTATAATCTTGTATATTATGACATTATCCTGCGGAAATATCAAGGGGATCATACATGTTAAAGGATTTAACGTTGTTGGGGTGTGTCAGTGACACAGGTGGCTTTATGGGGCGGGTGATCTGTGTGGCACGGTCCGTTCTGAGGGGTTGGCAGAGGGAACGAGCCGCTGCCAGCCAGGCCCGAGAGCAGCGCCATAAAAGGAATGAGGGCTGCAGCCAATGAGAGCCCCGATCGCCTCAGCCACAGAAAAGCGCGGGCTCCCGGGAGAGTGACAGGGGGCGGGGCTATGCAAAACAATATATGAATATGCATGGAGGGGGGGTGTACCGCAGGGGTATAAAAGGCCGAGCGGCCACTTTCTGGGCGACCTCTGGCCTCAGGTCAAGCTCTCAGCGCTGCTCCATTTTGATTTGCGGATTTTTTTATGTTCTTAATAAATTTTTAATAACTCATTTCCGTACCGGATCTGGGTCGTTTATAACAGCACCATTTATGGCATTCCTGACTTCAGTCTGGGCTGTCAGCACCACACTGAAGTCACTCTGCCTGTGGGTTTCCTGCATCCTTCACCCACTTTTTAAAGCCCTTCGAAAGCTGCCACAGGTGAAAGAACTGCAGAAAGCCACAATTTGGGAAGTTTTCAGAGCTGCTTGCAGCTTTTTTGCCTGCTGCCATGCCTGACAACGTGAACTGATGGAATTATTCATTGGAAACAAAGCATTTGAGGAGTACAGCTATTGATTGTTGTGAATGATTTATGGGTTATTTATGTTGCTGTAGCCCCTAATGAGTCCTTCCAGGTTGGGGCTGCACAGGGTGAAGCTTTGCACACCACAGCACTAAGACAATGTTTAGTTAGGGATGGTAAAACAGGCAGGTGTGGGGCAGTACAGGTAGGGGACAGTCAGATTTGGTGCAGCAAGTGACTGTCGCAGTGCAACCTGCTCTGCAAATGTTTTGTAGGCATCTGTCACAGGTAAATTTTAATGAGAGATTTGGAGGTGGACAACATTTCCATTCCTCCCATGGACTGCATGGTAATATCCAAAAAAAAAAGCAAAAAAAGCTGTCAGGAAATATAACTGATGGGCAATCAAAGCTGGTGTTGTTATCAGAGCAGGACGTGGGCTTGGTGGTTTTTACCTGACTGCAAGCAGGTTGTCTTTGGGGCTGCTGAGCTGCTCATCTCTCACGGCTGCCTGGTAATTCTGAAGTCCATCTGTGCTCTCTCACACACATTTTAGCCCATGGCCTGGCTTGCAAAATCACACTTGTGCATACTAACAGTTGGTTGTTCAACCCGTGGGGGAGGATTCCAACATTTCGTGGTGCTGTTTCTATTCCCTGGATTGCACACTTAGTCCAGTCCTGTCTGCTTATGAATAACTCAGCCAGGACTGAGCTTCATAGCTCTGGTGAGATTAATGAAGTGAACTTTTGAAGATGACAGGCAGGATCCTTATTCAGAGTACTCTCAATTCAGTGAAAATAACTCAGCTTTGTTGAATTGTAAAAAAAAGAAAGGTCCGGTTTCTCCCTGGAAGATTAGTATGTGCCCATAGGGATGACTGAGCCCAGGCCAGGGACTGAAGCAGACCCCAAAATAATAAAAGTTTTATGACAATGTCAGGAAACTAGGGGAAGCAGACTGAAATTACAAAAGTTAAAGAGCAGTATCAGCAAACTGGCAAATTCGATTTAAGTAATATTAAGGAGTAGCTTCTCTGGTGCCTCATTAGCTCTGCCCAGGTGATCAGCTTATCTGTTTCACAGGTGCTCTTCCAGCAGCCCCATATAATAAGTCCTGTTTTCAATTAATATGAAACAACAATATATTAACTACATAACAAAGCCTCCCACCTCTCTCTGCGTGTTCAGTGTTTTCACTGAGTTCCCTCTCTGGGAACACTCATATGACAATTACCGCATCGCCCCCAGCTTTGCTGTTTTCTTTCAGGCCCAGAGATTTCAGTGCCTTGGCAGAGCCTTTAGTAAAGCCATTTTTACTTACATGGCTATTATGTTTCTGTCTCCCATCAGGCTTCCATCTGGCTGGGCAGCGATGAAGGTATTAATCACTGGGGTGTCTGGATGCCCACTCCAGAATGGGAAATTCAGAAGTTCACTGCAAGATTTTACATCAGATTTCACTGCTTCAAAGGGGTATTGATTTTATTCAAAGGAGAGGAGTGAATGCTTTGAATGTTTTAATGATTTCACCTTTTTGGGCTTTGTAGCTGTTTACCAAAGCTGGGCACTTTGGCCGTTTCAAATGGGTTTTTAGTTATATCCTAAGCATCCTCATCCTGAAAAACCTTGAGCATGAGTTTAACACATGGAATGTAACAGGCTTCAACACGAGAAAAAGGTTTTCAGTTAAAAAAAAAAAAAATCTCCCTTGGCTTATGAACTTCCACAGGCTGAACACTTTCAGAATTAGGACCTGTGTGCTGGAGCTCCCAGCTACCAAGTAGCTTAATACAACCATAAAGTCTCTGCCTTCTTTAGCCCTTGAATTCATGGATTTGCAGGTTAGCTTTAGGCTTTTGTAGCGTGTTTTTGCCTTGGTATGTGTGCAATTGCTAAATTGTAGCTATTATTGAAAGCAATATAACATCACTGAAAAGACATCAAACACCAGGGCTGAGTGTATTTAACAAATATCCAAAGGCCATCAAGAAATGATTTTGACCATGGCCCTGAACATTGAATTTTGCCTGAGAGTAAAGATAGAAATGAAACATAATCCTGTAGCATCTGTTCTGCTGCCATCCAGCAGCAGACAAAGAGGCTTTTAAAACAAATAAAAATAAAACAAAGCCTGAGGTGGCTGAAAGTAAAGCAGAGTGTGAGGGTGAGGTGGAGCTGTTCTGGCTGATTGCTGAGGTTGGGAGGGATCTTCTTAAAGAAAATTTGAAACTGCAGACCAAAGGAGGGGTTTTTACTGTTCTGAACTGCTTTGGAAATCTAACAGTGCCGAAGGGAAGGAGAGTGTGAGAATACCTCCCAGGAGAGGAGGTGTGAAGGCTCAGAGATGAAATTTTTGAGCTGCAGAAATCCTTTTGCTGGGGAAACAGAAAATAAATGAGAAAGTGCTTTTATGGAAGGGCCTAATGTGAATTCTGTGCATAAAGAAGAAAACCCGCAAGTCATACTAAAGGAAAACAAAAACAAGAGAGAGTAAAAGTCCCTAAGCCATCTTCTAATTCTTGGAGACCAAGGTGGGTTGTGTGGGTCATCCTCCCAGAAGAGAATTTTGTTATTTTAGTAAGATCTTTGATAAAAGAATCAGATTTATGTAGAAACTCTCAGTTTCCATTGAAAAAAAATGAACCTCACCTCAGAATCAAATTTAATGCCCATAGGCCAATGCTCCTGCAGGACCAGAACTGGCTTCACAAACCCAACAAAAAGTAAAGAAAAATAGCACCACAGAGAAAAAAACCCAACATTTTACAAACAGCTTTATTGCCTCATTGTCTCAAGCTCAGAAAAATATTAAAAAGTCCCAGAGAGATTAATATCCTCTGTGTGAGCTCTGTGTTTGAGGGCACCCTGAGGACTTCCAGATCAGCCCAGCAGTTTTGCCTCATGCCCAGAACCCCCAAATCAGTTTCTAACCCCAGTGTCTCCGTGTGAATCAAATCTTCTTCCTGACTTGGCTGTTGCCACACAGGATCCCCAAAAAGATTGTAATGGCTTATCCATGATACCTTCCTTTGCTTGCTGAATATACATTTGTTCAACATTTCCCCTTAAACAAGAGCAATGTCTCCTTAATAATTCAGCATCATAAGACTAATGAGTTCATTAAGAGGTGCTGTATGGATTAAGTCATGCACAAGGGCTGGTGTTACAGGAGTTAAACAACCCATTGCATTACTCTAATTGGAGTTATAGGGGTTATAGTAAAGGAGAACCAAAAGGTAATTTCCATTTTGGCTAAACCCTCCCTTATTCCCTCTGGCCACAAATTATCATATTTCTTCTCTGAAACAGACCTCCCCTACATTTTCAAACTCCTGTAAGTTCCATGTCATTATAGTAATCTCAAATCCTCACACAGGCCACTGAAATTCTCTTTTATTTTTTGTTTACACAAGGTCATTTGTGAGCTATAGACTGCTGAGAGCCTGATCTTGGCTTCGGTTCAGCTGATCAGTAGGCACAGAAAGACTTTTAGATTAGAAAGACAAATAAATATTTGAAACTGATTAAGCTGAAGGAAAGTTCAGGCGTATAATGTTCCAGGGCTGATTGAGATACACGAATTCAACAGCAAAGAGAAAGGGAACACAGCAATCTCTTGGTCTGAGGTGTGAGATCCTGCTCTGAGGTGCTCTCACAGGCTGGGAAGAAGGTGAATTTAAACTTACACAGTTTGTTTAAACTGGCACAATTGTACAGAGCAAAGGCAGGTGGGGTAAATCAGTAGCACACCAGTGAGATCTGCCACTGATCTTTATGTTTTGTTGTTCCGTTTTGTTATCCTGAATTCTGTACGTGCAGAGCGTGACAGCGGGTCCTGAGACAAAAGAATAACTTCTGTTGGAGGAAGAACTTGTGTTTAATACGAGATAGATGCACGTTTCAGCCCTTAAACTGAGCTTCCAGGGAAGGTGCAAGGAGGATAACTGCATCTGCAGCTGCCTTTGGGGAAAATAATGAGCATGCAAACAGCTCGTGAGGTTCAGTTTCCAGTCTAGGAAATAGGTCAGCATGATCTATCTCTGTGGCCTGTGCTCTGTGATGGCTCTGCAGCGAGTGGAAGGTTTCCAAATACGTGACATATTGGCTTTTCTGCCTTTTAACGGACACTCCGTGTTTCACAATAATAGTGACATAGGCAGTCCGTGTTCCTGCCGCTGGGCATTGCCCTTTGAGGGGAGGCAAAACACCTCAGCCACTTCCTCCTCTTCTTCCTGAGCAATCCCTTAACTCGCGCTACAATCATCCCGAAATGCATTCGGTAAATCATCTCTGATTGCACAGCTAAAGAGCACTACTCTGTATTGGTCATTTAAATCATCTTCAAGGGTTTCATTGATGAAGACCTTCCGAAAGGAAAGAGGTAACAAGGAAGATCTATTGAATTTGGAGTCGCTGGATGCTGGTGGTTACGTTGGAACTTAAATCAGATCCAGCATTTCACAGGGAAAGGAAAACAGAAGAGTCAAGTGAGATAAAAAGGCTGTTTATCCATGGGGAGACGTGATGTGTGTGAGAAGAGCCGCCTGACAAAAGGGTGAGCTGTTCAAAATGCCCCCTCACAGAAGATACAATTAGCGCTTAATCGCCGCTCGCTGCAGCTCCAAGCTCCCCCAGCTCGGCTATAGAACGCGTGTGCCGAGTCAGCCCGATTCGTACCTGGCTTGTCTTGACCACTAAACAAGGCTGGCTCTTGGCTAACGCTGCTGTTCCGGGACATCGCACATCCATCCCTGCGTGGGGGCAGCGCTCCTCTCCGGAGGGAGGATTTCGCTCCGCGCAGGCTGCGGAGGGATCAGATGGAATTTCTTCCTTCTAAGGAGATCCTAACAATTAATTTACGGATAAGTTGATAAAAAGCTAATAGATGTTAAATTAACCACGAGAGGGCTCGGGATGTGTTCCCTGAACCACAGGAACAGGGCAGGGAATTGCAAGGAAAAAAAAATCAATAGAGAAAGAAAGTTGGAGCCTATGAAGTTCAAGGAAGGTGCAAATGTCACTTGACAGCAAATGCAGAGCAAATTAGTTTATCAATGTGCAGTGCTGCAGCATGTGTTTGAGGTTGTTAGGGAGGAGCTGCAAGAGAAATCAAGCTCCCAAAGCTGTGCTTGCACTGGTAAATTAAATATTCCCAGTATCAGTCTGACACTGGGGCTGGCAGGCTCATCTCCACACATCCAGCTCCTTCTCCTGCCGTATAGGCTGCTGTTTGCAGGATGCTTGTTGACATAGCTCTAGCATGTTAAATCATGAATCTTCCTTGGGAGTTGACTAGAAACAGATTTGTTACCCTGGGTCAAATTTGAGGATTGTTGAAAAAAGTTTTGGCCAGCAGGTATCTGCCACGAGTGCTTGGGGAGGAAGGAGAGGGGACAGAAGTGACCCTGGGCTGAGCTTGCTGGAAGGTTGGCTGCGACCTGGACCATGCTGGAGAGCTGGCTGGGACCTGGGCCGTGCTGGAGGGCTGGCTGGGACCTGGAAGCAGCACGTTTGGGATCACTGAGCCCCGACAAATTCCCGGTGTCTCCAGGCTCAGACATGCTGTGTCACACCGTTGGGCACAGACTCGGACCTGCCTCCAAAGCTGGCTCTTTCTTAAGTGCCAAGTCCCATCTTGTGCATGCAGAATCCCTTCCTGGAGTAGGGCTTTTCCCTTTTCCTGCCCCAGCTCAGTTTCTCTTTCCCTGTTCCATGCACAACACTGCCCGTTTCTCTCCTGTCACTGGATGTTCCTGGGGAGCAATGCAGAGGCCAGGGGCTGGCAATGTGCACATTCCTGAGGGCACGGCTTTGGTGCTGGCCCAAATGATCCATTGGCCTCATCTACTCGGAATTGTGTTGTCCTTGGGGCAATTTTGCTTTGCTCCAGGTAACTGAGCACTTTCCCCTTGCTCTGCGCATACAAGACATACACACCCTGCACATCCTCTCACACACAGACCCCCCTGTGCAGGCTGTTCCTCAATTATGTGCTGACATTTCCCTAGGATTCTCCTTAAACCTAACCCAGCAGGGTGCTCCAAGTGTGGTGTTTCTGTCGGGGCCATGGCCATAGAAGTGTGTGCTGGGTGTGTCCATTTGCCAGCACACTGGCTGGAGCTGCAGCAGGACAGGAGCACACACAGGTCCCCCACATGTGTCAGTTCAACACTTACAAATCGGTGCCCATCACACTTCATCAAACACGTTTTCACAGCCCCAGGAGCTGCTCATTCATCCCACAGCCCAATAACACCTGCAGCACCCAAGGTTTCTTGTAAGCAGTGAAATCCAATCTCCAAAGCCTTGTAGTAGTGATGAGCAGAAAATCACAGCAGCCGGTTTTGGAAAAATAGGAATTCAGCTAAAGCAACAGTACCTTGACAACACTTGGCGCTGCAAACATCACTTAACTTGACAAACAACCAGTAATAGCTAGAGTGAAAATAAAGGGTTAGGCAGGTAGAGAGATAAAGTATGAAGAACATGCTGAGCAAATAACAGCCTTTTGAGAATCAACATTAGCATAATTACTAAACATAGGTAATTGCTGAAATAGCATTTGCTGGCAGCGTTTCTGTTTCTAAATGCAACACTTTCTCTCTTCCCTATGAAATCTTCTGCTAGGACTAGACTAGAAAGTGTGCTTACACTGCTTTTAGCTGGGAGGGAGCTGCTGTGGAAATTGGCTCCATCTGAAAGCCGAGGGCATGGGGAGGAACAAAAGCACTTAACACCTTGGAGCCCAACCATCCTTCCAAACAAGGTTGTCATACTGAGAGCTACGTGCCTTGTTAGATGTTATACCACCAGCTCAGCCTTTGTCCCGGTGCCCTGCTCGATACTTGATAAGATTGGACATTCTCAAATCAATTCCTATTGATTTCTTGCTGCTGAAATAGGATAAGCATGTGACAGACACAATGAGTGTTTAGCACAGCAGAGCAAGCCATTCCAGCACTAGAAAACAACTTGCTTGATAAAAATTATAAGCAAAGCTCCCCAGTAGACACAAAAGCAATATCATGAATAACCAAACATCCTGGCTACAATCAAAAGCATTATCTGGTTCTGCTTAGAAAAGCATTTGGACACAGTTTTGCTGGAAGGGAAGGTGGAAATTAAAAAGAAAAAAAAAGAAAAGGAAAAGAAACAAAACACCCCAGCAACAGATGAGGTTACATCTGTGAAGGTTATAGGGCTGATCTGCAATTATTTATGAGCACTGTATGTGACCTGGGTACTGAGATGGTGCTTTCTGCACCTCTTGCTGGGTGTTGCCTTGCTGGGCAGTGAGGAAGCTGTCAGAGGCACTGGTTGGCCTCTACCTAAGTAAAGTACCTAAAAATGCCATGGGGAGGGGAAAAATTACATGCGCACAATTATTTGTGATGATTCTTCTGGAGAACAAGAAGTATGAAAGAGACTCAGCCTGGGTTTTTTGAAAAGAAGCAAAAAAGTGATTTGAAAGTGACTGCAGCGGACAAAAATGAGAGCAAGGCTGGGTCAGAAAGGATGGGACACCATGGAGACAGCCCCCATGGAGATGGCTGTGGTAGTCAGGCCTTCTAAACCATTGGCATGGTTACAAGATACAGACAAGTCATATGTTGAAATGGTAAAAACACATGCTGAAAATGCCTTATTGTATTAAAATATTGCCATATTCTTGTTGTGAGGTCAGTAGCTGATATTCACCTCTGGATCACTGATCAGGGCCCTCTTGCCAATCATCTCAGCATGAATTGAGGGAAATGGGTGTCATCCTGACAGGGACCGTGGATGGTGGGATCCCAAAACCTGCAGCAAAAGGATGAGCTCTCCCTTTGACAGGCAGCCTCACAGCTCCCGGAATTCTGCCCTGTGGGCTCCTGGGGAGCCTCTGAGGGGTTTCACCAGCAGCAAGTGTCTCATGGAGCACAAATTGCACCCTCCTCAAGGATATCTCAAGCCTTGAAAAGTTGCACTTGCATGTGCTCTCCTCAGAGGAAACTCAAACCCGGTAAGCAGGAAGCAGGAGGCCATTTGGTGATCCTTAACCTAAAGAAAGAGATAAAAAATGGCAGACCCTACAACAGTAACCCATAAAAGCCTTCTACTGCCTAACCCTTTGGTGGCATTTAGACAGATGTTTCTTTCGGCAAGAGGATCAGTATTTCTCTGTCATTCATTACGGATTTACCGGTTTTGTATTGATTTTGTTGTGGCCTCCTATGTACTTTAATTGCTGCAATAGGAAAACAAGTTGCTATACATGACATTTCCTTTCTGGGAAGCTGGCAACAGAATTGCGTGAACCACTGGTAGATTCACTGATTTCCCTTGTGAGCCAGTAATAAAATGATGACTGAAACAGCTTGTCCTTCTTTCTGTTCCAAAACAGCTTCTTTTTTTTTTTTTTTTTCCGAGAACTCTCAGTAGCTGTGGATTTAAAAACAGAAATCTTCCTAATTGCTGGATGATACGGTAGACTTTGCTCTAGTGTTTCACAGTTATTAACTCTGAGGTGTTGATTTATTCTGAGGGACAGGCACCTTGGCTGGAGCAGTTGCTCAGGCTGCAGGTGAGGTGCTCCCAGAGGTGGCCAAGGGCAATTGGAATAATTGATAAAGAAGTTTCTGGCGCTCTCATTGTTAGATTGACACACAGTGCAACTGTCAGGAGTGTGGGCTGAACAAGCAGTGCTGCCTTCCTCTGGGATATGAGCCACCAGCTCCAATACAAGGCTCCTCACCTGGGAGAGTGGCAGCAGCTGGAAACCCATATGGTGTGGGGCAAAAAAATGTCACAGTGTACTTGCAGGCTGAGGAGCAGGTAAGTGATTAAGTTACCTCACCTCCTCCTTCTATTCTCCTCAGACTGGTGTGGGTCCCACTGCATGAATTAATGTGGTAGGAAAAGAACCACCAAGTTCTCCCCTCTTGCAGCTTGGTGCGTGCATATTTAGGTCTCATAATGAGAGGTGTTACAAGGAAACACAGGTAGGGCCTGTGAGGTGATCCATTGAAATAATTCCATGTGTTCATAAATAAATTAAGTTCTGCAACGACCCCAGGAGGTAAGTCAGTGTTACAGGTATTTTTGAGGTGGATAAAGTAGATTCCTGGAGATGCAGATGGTGTTGAATTGTCTCAGCAGCATGTCAGAAGTAGAACCTGGGCAATCCCTGCTGGGATGTTAGAAGTGTCGAGGCTGCTGAGGAAGAAGAGGATGTGTTAGAGTTGGGCAGTTTGATAAGAAACAATTCAGTGTAATTAAGCAAATTAAAAGGAGATCTGACAGCTCTGGAGGTGCATCAGGAGGCTTGGAGCAACCTGGTCCAGTGGAAGGTGTCCCTGCCCATGGCAGGGGGTTGGAATGAGATGATCCTTGGGTTCCTTCCAAGCCATTCTGTGATTCTGGGACTTGTACCTGTGTTTTGCAGAGACACGGGATCTACTTCCTAAAAAGTGTGATTGACAGAAGTAACAAAAACATGCTCAGCCCAGACAGCAGAGGTGTGCTGAAGGAAAAAACAAAACAAAACCAACTTTCTTTGCCTTCTGCTGGTGCTGCTTCAGATCTGAGCTGCTGGAAAGCTCCTCAAGGAGTATTTGCAAGCTGCTCTGCATGGCCATTTTGGCACAGCCCAGCTGGTTAATGATAGCAAATCTGGGCTGGTAACAGCTCCTGAAATAAAACCCAGCTTGCCAGAAGAAGGAAGTCTAAGAACAGAAAAGTCTGGTTGTATTTTTTTCCATCATTGCCTATGTACTTCTCAGAGCCGTGTAAACAAAGCCAACTTGTTGATGAGAAATATGTCAATCAAAGAGCTGCTGAATGTTCTGGAGACAGTTACCACTCGATGTTTTGACTAAATGTCTGAGAGCTCGTGCTCCTGGGAAATTTCCCAATAGATCTGAGGATAAACACACAAGCTCTTGGCATCTCTCCTGCCTGAATGAGAATCTGAGAACTGATAATTATTTATATTTAGCCTGTGCACCTTGTAAAACTTGTGGTGTTCCCTTTAGAAGGCAGCACTGGAGCATTTCATGGCAGTGTTTATTAAGGACAAAGTCCCAGTGAATATTTAAATTCTGCCAGACTACTTGTCTACATTTCAAATCATGTCAGAATAAAAATATTACTTGCTGTGTCACATCCATCTATAGTCATTTTGGTCACAGCTGAAATACAGAGGTAGCAAAAATCAGAGGAGTGAACCTGTTCTGGAAAGCTCTGTACCAGGAGGTAACATCACAGGCACTCGGTGAGGCAGCGAGGAGAAATTTGGTATTCAAAGCAACTTTCATAAGTTTTCATTTAAGTCAAGTGTTTAATGATCCCCTGCTGCTACAGTTGTGTGCTGCTGAATGATCCTTCTTTGGGCAGAACTCTGCTAAATCCTTGGGTTTGGGCTTCAGGGAGGCAAGATGAATTACTGGGAGGTTGGCCTCAAACAGCAAGAAAAAGATTCACAAGCAGGCACCTGCGGAAGCACCAAAGCAGCGAGTAGCAGATCGCTGCTGGGGGTCCTGCTGCTTGATTTGCTGCACGACACTCTGAAAATGGGCTCAGTTCACTGAGATCCAGGTCTTCTCCCAAGGAAAGTGCTCTTGTGCACCCTGGGATGGCAGCTCGAGCAAGGATGTGGGGCACCGGAGGACAACACAGGACAGTGTGTAAGAAAATGACACCCTCATAATCTGACCAGAAGATAACATTTCTTTCTTATTATTTTCCTTTTGATGGGCAGTGTGTTCTGTGCAGAAATCTTGAGGAATGGCTTGAACCAAAAGACGAATCAAAAGCAGAGAATTTTAATCCAAAAGCTCAAATTTTTGCCTCTGCCAGCAGTGACCGTTCTGATTTGTTTAGCAGGAACATGCACAAGACTGATTCTTTCTGTCATTCTGGTGACAAGAATAACAGTGCCTAAGTGGTTTTGTTCCCCACCTCCAGTACAGATCACTCATTTTAATTTTACCTGTTACAATCACTCTCTCCTCTGTAGCACCCACCTGACTGGCAGAAACTCAAGCCCACACAGCCCATTGAGTAGTAAACATAGCTGTGAAATGTCACAGCAGTAACCAAAATCTCTCAGATCAGCACGAGGAATAAATATCACGAACACACGGTTTGCCCATGAGAATTAACCAGTCTCCATCAGTGGGAGTAAATGACTGTCTGACTTTATTCCTGGAGCCTGTAGAGTTGTGTAATTCTTTGTCTCAGCCGTGAGCCTGTTACTGGCTTGCCTGGGCTCTGCATCTTTCATCTCAGTTAAGTCAACAAAATAGTCTGGTTCAGAGTAAGCTCTTGCAGGTACGCAGTGCATTAGCACAAATATCATTGCACAGTTTTGCAGCAGGGTGAGCATTTCCTCTGATCTGCAAAACAATTCTGTCCCCCAGAGCAGTTAGAAGATGGTCAGTGCGCTGTGCCTTGCACTGATCATCTGCCTAGCGCAGCCTGGCCAGTGGGGGAAATGATGCTGACATTCTTTATACCCCAAAAGCACATCACTGCCAGGACACTGCTCCGCTCTGACTGTGTGCGTGTGGGTATAGGTTCTTCCCTCTATATGTAGGTATAAATATATATAAAACACGGGCCACCAGCCATGCAGAAGTCCAAATCCAGAGCTCTGCAGGAGGAACTTTACTGGCAGGTTGGCTGAAGGAGTGGGCTCCCATTTGTGTTAATTTGTAGCTTAAGGGATCACTTTATTGCTTCCTGCAAACACCCACCAACGTGTAGGACTTCTCATGACCCATCAGCAAGACCTTGCCAAAATGAATTAAATACATAACCTGAGTGATGCTGTGCACAGTTTGGTCATGAGTTCACACATTTATAACACAAAAGTCCTTGCTCTCAAGCCCTGGGAGCTCACAGGAGCCCTGAACGACTTTGGTGTCCACAGGACCAAAACTGAAAGTGTCCAGAAATTGCTCCCCCTGGACAGAAAGCTGTTCCTGGCCTTTTCCTCCCTGGCATCCACCTGCCTTCCAGGGAAAGGGCAGGCAGCAGCAGAGCCCATTCCTACGCTCCAGCTCTGACAACCCACAGCTGAAACAGCTCTTTCTCCTTAGTTCCTTCAGTCACTACCTGGAAAACTTAAATAAAGGGAGGGAGAGCCCTACACAGGCTCAGCTAACACCTTACACAGACTATCAGTGACACCATCTCTTCCTCGATGACTTTGCCTGCTTCTTGTTCATCCCCGGAACACAGGGATGCTCCAGCTGGCTCCATTATATCCACAATACTAGTTTTGGATCTTATTCCTCCTTTTCATCTTGACTAATCAATATAGGCCTGAGAGGAACAGAGAGCAGCTGTATTCCCATTCTGGCATTGGAAGTGATATGAATTAGAGCAGGAGGACAATGAGGGGGTTGGTGCCTTCTCCTGCCTTTTTCCAGAGTCGCAGTGTGCCCAGCCTGCAATCCAAGACAAGGTGTGGGACCATTCTGGAGCTGAAAACAGTCTGTGTTTGCTGCTCTTTAGAAGTTTCCACAGAGAACATCACTGAGAGAAGAGGTATCCTGGCTGGATGTCAGTGTGTTTGTACTGCCCTGGGTAACTGTTCATTTACAGTGGTATTATGGGAACAGTTAATAACAATAATTTGTTTGCATAAAAACTCTTCTCTGTGCCTAGATCTAAACACAGGCGTCTCATAACTCATAAAAATTAAACAACTCCAGAACAAACAAGCACAAATGATAATTAAGTTTCAAGTCTTCCAGCATTCCCAAGCCACTCCTGGGACTTGCCAGCCTTGTCAATATTTTCACATGTTCAGCAGCTCCTGAAAGTAAACAAATGGCCACCGGTGGGTGAGCACTTCTCTGTTTGTTTTGCAGAATTACTTGCTCGGGTAGGTTGCATGTGTGTGACAGACTGAATACATTTGCTTCCGAGGCTCCAAAAGCAGACTTAGGCATGTGGAAATGCTGAAATCTCAGACGTGTTTGTACCAAGCCCAAACTCAGATTACATGAGGTGCTTTCTCTACCAACTAATCATCAAAGCACTCACATAGGGCAGATGGAAACCAAGGACTCAGACATACCAGTCTCCCTGCCTTCTACTGACCTTTAACAATCTTTTCTGCTAGTATTTCCTTTGGCAGGTAATGGGAATTTCAGAACACGTGCAAAAGGAATCAAGTTCAGTGGGTACAGATTCAGCTTGACAGTATCCCTTATAAATCCCTGAGAAAGAATATTCCGAATTCTGAGTGGCGCCGTTGTCCTGTGGCTTTTCAGATTAAAACCCTACGTGATCAGCACTGGCTGCTCATTTTTCAGGACCCAAAGTCAGTGAGGGAAAATCCAAATAAAAGTCATCAGAAACAGATTACTGATACTGGGAAGAAAAGTTCATAATCAGACTGCAGCTCAATACAGGGAGTGAAGTTATAAGAAGCCTCTGAAGGTGGTTTGATGTGGACAGAGATGCCCCTGACAGTTGGGTGCACCTGATGATCTGAGGTGGAATAACCAGTGAGGCTGACACGAGTTACAGCCCCAGAGCAGCAATCCAGCTCACATCCCCCTGGATAAATCAGGGCCTGTCTCCATGGATGAGAAAGCTCCAGAGGATGCTAAGGCAGCCAAGGTATTTCAAGTCCTTCCTGCAGAGCCAATGCTCTGCACAAGGCAGTTCCTTGCCCTTCCACAGGTAACTCATTCTCACATCCCGGCCTTGGCTCCAAGGGGAAGGCTGCAGATGCAAACACTGCACCTGGATCAGGAGTTGCCATCCTGCCTGCTTAGCTCACCATGTCATAGAGTCAGAGAATATCCTGAGCTGGAAGAGCACAAGGATCATCCAGTCCCACCCCGGGCCCTGCACAGACACCTCAACAACCCCACCCTGGGCATCCCTGGCAGCGCTGTCCAAATGCTCCTGGAGCTCTGGCAGCCTCGGGGCCGTGCCCATTCCCTGGGGAGCCTGGGCAGTGCCCAGCACCCTCTGATGCAAGCAGTGCTGTTTGGAACAATTAATGCAGCCAAGTCCTCTTAATTCTCCTTCTTCCCTATTTTTATAGTAGGCTGGAACAGGCTCTCCACCTCCCTTGGGTCTCCGTGCCCCTCATGGCCTGAATTGCGCTCGATTGTCATAAAACAGCAAATGATGGATCCTTGCTCTAAAAGCTGACCTCATGCTAAATCTCAGTGTCCTGCTCCAAGGTACCAGAAATGTTTTACCTGGACAAAATCCATATATATTTGTTCAGAAATAGCCGCACCAGCAAAATGCAGGGGTTTGGTTTATAGGCTGGTGTAATTCTGGGTCACTGGAAGGAGCTATAAATGTATAAGCACCAGGCAATTATAATAACAAACAGAACTATTTCAGGAACTTCACCACTCATAAAAGTCAGTGTCTGGGCTTCTGTAAATATACTGATCCATACTTAATTATTAAAAGCTGCAGTGGGCTGGGTATGTGTGCACAGGATATAACTATGTAGCCCTCCATTACTACATATAAGCACATTTTCTTAATTGCCATGTGAAAGTGCTGCCTCCTAAAATTCTGTGGGTGGTGTGAAGCAAAATATTGAAGATTAATACATTTTTAAACTAGTAAAATACTTCTCGTGTAGCTTAGTTTAGCTTTATGTAGCTGCAATAACAGTGTATCTCGGTGATATGTTGAATATTGCATTACATTGTACTATTTTCCATTGTGCTGAATTATGTTTTAGCATTTTCCCACAATGTAAGATGACAGAGATCAATTACAAACCTATTAAATGTCAATTAACATCTTTGCAATCTGAATCCCAAATGAACTTGTTAAAGCTACCTTGTTATATGTCACTTACATGTATAAATGCTGGTTAAATGTTTAATGGATGCATGGGAAAGTAATTACCTGTTTACTGTTTATGTAGCAGCAAGCTAATCCCACCACCGTTAGTTATGGCCACTGGAAAATTAACACCAAATTTGCAAAACTGAGGGGCTAAAATGGGCTCTGAAATGCATCATTCATTAATCAGGTGCATTTCTATGTAGTGCCTAAATATAGATTTGGGAATCTGATTTTCAGCACTTCAGCAGGAGTATTTTGTCCTATTAAGCCATGAAGTTATTTTTAGTGTGGTCTAGTCAACACTGGTGTTCCTTACTGTAGAGTTTAAGTGTTGTGCAGCATCTACAAAGCCTTGAGCTTTCCTGGAAAAGGTCGTCATGACATAAAAAATTCATTCTTTTTAACAATAACTTAGGTTAAAATGTAGTCAGTACAACAAGGTTAACACCTCCCCTCACAGGAAAATGTAGTCATTGCCCTTGGGATAAGAACTTTCCCCTTGCAGAATATTAAAAATAGGATTTTTATTTATTACAAGTAGTCAAGACTTTGCTTTGGCATCTCAGCTGAAAAATGGCACCTTTAGGAACACTGCAGAGATCACATTGCCTGCTTCACTTATCAATCTCTGCTGCCTTTGCTGATGACCTGCTCTCTTTGCCTGGTCCTTGGAGAGCTCAGGGGTGCTCCAAAACAGGCTCTGGATAGCTCAGGGGTGCTCCAGAACAGGCTCTGGTGACAGCCAGACTCTCTGTTGGCCACAGGGGACACCAAAGGGGCTGAGCCTCCTGAAACAGGCACCTGTACTGAGGTGGGTGAGGTGGGAGGAGGAGCAGTGCCCGCATCGGAGCAGATGTGTCCCAAGGAAAAGGCACCTCTGAGTTTGCCTCACAGTTAAAGAAAACAATTTTATTTCTCGTGGGTGTTGCTCACACATCTCCCTTCCCTCTACGAGGAGTTATTTGTGTGGGGGTGAGATCAAAAGGGCTGTTAGAAAGCCAAGTCAAACCAGCGAGTAGACACCTACAAGAACAAAGTGGGGGAATTCTTCTGCCTCGCCCTCTTGGCTGGTGAAGCAGGCTCTTCCCAAAGCTAAGCTGAGGATCAGAGTGGGATACCAACCCTTGCAGGTCACAGGAAGTGGGCAGGGAGGCTGTCAGATGGGGCAGGCTGGCAGATGGAGAGCTGGAATGGAGCAAACTCTCGGGTCCTGAGGATTCCATGGACAAGTGAGCCCACGGCCAGCTCCTGAGGGAGCTGCCAGCCTTCAGGAGCAGAATACAGTCAGCTACATCCCATTGTGCCCTGCAGCCATCCTTCTGTTCTTCCTGGCAAACATAACGTCCTTTGTATTGAAAGGAATCTCTCTTTGTCATTAGAAAATCCAGTTCTGTGTCAAAAGGGACAGAGCAACCTTGAGAGCACCAGTGGGAAAGACCCCACACAGGGATACATGTGGCCACCAGCCTGAAACACAGACCAGGAGGAGTGACATCCCCAGGGATCAGGAGCCTGGACCTGGCTGTGGTGCAGCACAGTGATAGTTTGGAAATAAAACTGCACAAACCCCACAGACCCCACCTGTCACGCTGGACAGGGTGCTAGCCTGGGGCAAAAGGGAGCAACAGGCTCAGAGGTGCTTTTGCTCCTGAAATCTGGAGCTCAGGAAAGGATTTGTTTGCATGGATGGCAGAATTTCCATCGGAGGAAAGAACATTTAAGAGTTTTGTTCAGAAATGGGCCTCTGCTGAGCATATCTTGCTCTTCCATAGCTGCTGTTTTGCTGGAGTCATTCTGGTGGGTCTAATGACAGCAGATGTTTCAGTACAACTCCCAAGGAAAAATACTGGGTGTTTGGGTTTCCCCCTCAAGAAAAGAGTCACAAAGGGGCTTTTTTGTTCAGTTGGTTTAGGAATGCAATTTGGTAATTCAATTGCTCGCCTGATAAATGTCTGCCCTCTGATCCCAGCTACAGGAGATGGAATAAAATGTAACTGGATTTGACAGACAAAATTAATCTGCTGTGTTTGAGGCACGGCAAAACAGCCTGGGGAGAAAAACATTACAGCAAATTATGCTTCCTTATCTCCCTATGCTAACAGCACCATGTCAGCTCAGAGCAGTGAACAAGCCTTTGAAAGGACAGCACCCACCCAGCTTGAACAACAGCGCTGCCCTTCTCTGACTCCAGGGCTGGGGAAGCTGCTGGGAAGTCCCAGGTAATCTACTTTCCCTTTCTGGTCTCCCTCCTGTGCTTAGTTTGCAAGGTTGGGGCAAGGGATTTCTTCCCACCTGGGCCCTTGCTCTGAGGTGCAGCCACCGCTGGCTGCCGCAGCCCTGTGTGACCGCAGTGTCCCCTCTGCCAGGGCAGTGTTCAGGGACAGCAGGGCCATGGGCAGGGAAAGGCTCTCCCACATATTTTGCATTTTTCAGTGTTTTTGAGCACTCTCACACCGCAGATATACCCTCTGTGGATGCCCACGTGCCTCAGCAACTGCGTAGCCATCACAGTTGTAGGGTTTTTTAATTTATCAGTGCAAAATATGTTTATTCTATTACTTTTTAGGTCAATTCGGTTCTTAGAGCTGGTTTACAGCATCACTAAGCACACCTGTTAACTGATGTTTTAATTTCAAACCCACTCCAGTTTACTATGAACTGAGCCTTATTTAGGAGCAGTGGATGGCCATGAGTCAGTCTGGAAAGACTGAACTATCCCTTGCTGAGCCTGCTCCGAGCCTTTGGCCAACATTTCCTGTCTGCCTTCCTGCTTCCTTAGTGGCTTTGTGCTCTGGGGATGGGCGATGTTGAGGTGTGGATGCACCTGGAAAGTCAAACATTCAGAAGAGATTCCAGCAGTTGGCCCAGGGATGACCCAGCTCAGCACCACTTCACTGGGTTCCAGCAACAGGTGTCCTTATAATGGTGGTTTTTTAAAAGGTGTCTAGATGCCCCTAAAATTTGTCTTTCAAGCAGCCAGAGGAGTGTGGGTGAAGGAAAAACCCTGTTATCCTCTCTGGAAGGGGAAATGTTGCTCCAAGGTGTTGCATCCCAATCCCTAATTTCACACAGTGCCACAGGGACTTTCCTATCAGCGTGGTGACTCTGATGCGTCTTCAAAGTGATGGGGAAAGGAGATGGAAGTGATCTTTTTTCCTGTGTTCACCACCTGAATTGTAACTATCTAACCTGACCAGATGTTCTCCATTTCTCGCACGTCAAAGCCTGCCTGCTGCTTCCCTGGAACATCCATCACACCGTGGGTCAACTCTCCCTTGATTTGTAGGAGATGGTTGCCCAGTCTGCCTCCCCTTTAATCATTCCTCTGACAACAGCTACAGAGATGAAAAGCTGGGGGGATCTAAGTAATCCATTTCTAAGTGCAAAAAGCCTAAAAAAGTGAGGGGGAGAGTGGAAGAGAGCGAGTCTGTCTGCTGAGCAAACAGACTGATTACGTCAAGGGACAGGAAGAGCAGCTCCTGGAAATCAATAGGGATGAGGCTTTGAAAAGGTTGACTGACTGCACTGGATTAGCTATCGATTTTTGTCGTTTTCACAGCCAGTGCCACGCTCTCCACCCGTTGAGGCCATTAAACTCCGAGGCCTTAAACTTCTAATCCCCCACTAATAACGACAAGACAATGCCAGGAAAGCTCAGGACCTACGGGATGTCCAGCAGCTGGAGAGGGTGCCAGCACCTGGGGAGCAATCGTGGGAGCCCGGACACACGGAGTGGGAGCAAAACACCCAGAAGGATTCAGATCATGTGCAGGGGTCAACTGCAAATCAGTGTTTATTGCCAAGAATTTCCAACTGGTTTCCAGTTAGCACCAGCAGCATGGGACACATCATTTTTGCGGGATCTCTCTGAGCATTGATTCTGTTAAAATAACCGCAGAAAATAATTTTGTTTGTGTTCAGTATCGCTTAGGCAGAGATGTGCAACAGTGTGGGCTCCTCTCCAGCGGCTCACGGGCTGCAGGTACATTCAAGCACCTTAACTTTGTAGTTCAGCACGCCCAGCTGTAAAGAAACCCTGAGCTTATTCTAAGGTAGGACTGTAAAAAAGGGATGTTGGAAGGAGCCCAGTCCTGGCCCTGAATCACAAGTGGAGACAAACCACAGGAAAGGATTAATGGCAATGCTCTTCTGAGATGGATGGGAAAGGTGGCTAAGTAGTGGCTACAGAAATGGGCAGAAGACATCTGGCTTTGAGGGAGTGCTTCCAGGGCTGGGGAGCTAAGTCAGCTTCTTCCTATAGCACCTTTAATATAGAGTAGAGTAGATTTGCCAGACCGTGTCAAAGAGCTGATCAATCCCAGCTCAATTTCCAGAAAGTCTGCAAGTACCAGCTCTTGTGTGAATATCCTCATGGATGTGGCTTAACAAAGTCCTTTCATGCAGCTACTCTACATCTCACTGGAAATAGCTTATTTGCAAACTCTGGAGCTTGAAAAAGAGTTCAATCCCACAAGGAAAATCATCCACATCCCTCAGCTTTGCTCCCTTGGCTCTGGATGTGGTGAGCAGAGGGATGCAGCTCACTGGGGGAGCACCCAGCCTCTTCTGCTGCCCACTGCTCCAGCTTCTCTCCCTCTCCAGGGCTGCAGGGACTCAGTGCAGCTGGGGCTGAGGGGCAGAGCATGCCCGGCAGGAGAGAAAAACCCTTGGAGATCTGCCGTGTGTCCCTTGGTCCTTCACACAGCCACACGCAGCAACACCCCCTCCCCTGCTGCAGCCCCACATCCTTCCCTGGAACCCACGTGGTGAAGAGCACACCCCTCCAACAACCAGGCACCTGCTCTCCTACAGGGCCCAGTCCCAAATGCCCAGACACTGCTCAGGTTTATTATCTGAGAAACTGGGAGGTGTGCATGGAGCCAGTGCTGCTGGCAGAGCCTGGGTGCAGTGACAGCCCAGGGTGCAGTGACAGCCGTGTCCCCAAACCTCCCACGTGCAGCTGTGGGAGCAAACAGCCTCTGGGAGCTGGTGGGGCAGCACTTCCAGCAGCCTCTTCTGCCTGTGTTGTAAATGTTTTGCTGAGTGAGAGCCCAACTTCTCCGAGAATCTCCGTCTAAATTTTAAGTTTTATTTTGCTTGGCTTTGGTATTTGTTTGAAGGGCCTTTGTGGTTCTCGGAAACTAAAGGATTATTGTCAATATACAAAACAAATGGACTCTGCCAGGTTTCATCCCTTTGGAAGCAGGAGATAATGCTCCTGCAGCTGTAATCACTGCTGCCCACCCAAACGGGCAGCAAACAAAGGCTGAGGGATGTGCAGGGGAGCAGATAGAACTTCTCCATTCACCAGCCCAGTGCTGCGCTCTCCCCTGATCCTTTCCTTCGGCACCCAGCCAGCTGGCAAAAACAAGGCAAATTGAAATGTTCCCTCACATTTTCTTTTCAGAGCCTTCCTTCCTTTCTAAGTGCTGATACAAAGCTTCAGCCTGCACCGCCTGAAGTTTTCCACAAACACAGGAGAGGCAAAAGTGCTGAACAAAGCAATAGGGACAAATGGAAACAACTCAATTTTTTCACTTACTTCAGTGCACCTAGAGTACCTGCCCTGAAATCAATGAACCTGTTCAGAGCCAATACTGGAATAAATGACAAAAAGCTCTTTAAGGTGAATGTCTTCAAAGCTACTGGAGGGAAAATAACCCTTTTTGTAGTGTGCTTTTATTTTTGCTTCTTACATTAACTAATGTTTATTTTAATCACAAAGATAAGCAGTCAGCAAATCAGCATTGTACATAGGAGGTAAACTGAGGTGGTCCCTCTTAAAAACATTTTAACTTCTAAATAATATAATTCTTCCTCTTAGGAGTGGCTGGAGAAGATGTTATATGTAAAGCTTTATTAAATCTGAAGTGAATAGTAGTTGTAGATTTTTTTTTTTAAATTGCTTAGACAATTAAAAGAAAAGTTTCATTCTACTCAAAATTATTTTTGTCAAAACTGAAGGCAAAAAATCCTTTAATTTCTCAGCTCTCATCAACATCATCCCCCGGAGGCTTAAGTAAAATGGGCTTTACCAGAGTCAGTATTATCTATGTTTATCTAGAAGGTGCCAGGTGTCTTTGTGCCCATGGAGGGACTTGTGGTCTCCTGGGTCCTTGCCCCTGCCTGTGCAGCTCTGCCACCCTCAGAGTAAGAGGAAGGTGCAGCCCAGTATTTATTTCACAAGAGGCAGAACACTTCTATTTTTTGTTTTATCTCTTTCCAGACAGTTGGCTCAGTTTAATGGACTGTCTTTCAGCCTGTGCATAATTCTTCTCCAAATTAAATTCTCTTAGAAGCCCAACATAATACAGACAGTGTTGTCAGCTCATTACTTTTACATCCTTTCTTGTTCTGTTTATGTGAGCAGAGGTTTAATTAACTATAATCTACTGCGTAGGCAAGAGGGGAAAAAACCCACTCTACTCCAAGGTATGTATTTATACTCTATTATATTTTTTAACATTTTTGGAGGCTGGGGGGAGTTAACCTTTTTGTCTCTAAGCAGGGCTGTTTTTTTCATGTTTCTGTGCAAATGCTTGGGGGAGTCTAAGGCATTCCTGCTCGTCTGTCACCTTCTTACTCACCCTCATCAGCCTCTTCCTCTGCAGTGGACAGGGCTTAAATCTAAAAGACAAAGTGGAGCCTTTGCTGTCTGCAGCTCAGCCTGTGCCAGCTCGGATGGGGATGGCAGGGCAGACACAGCCCCTGCTGAGCCCAAGCACTGGCCAGGGGCCATCTCAGTGGGACAAACTGCTGCTGCTTCCTCCAGAGGGACAGGGGCTCGGTGGGAGGCAGCAAGAACCGGCTCTCACCCCTCTGTGCATCCAGAAGGCAGCAGAGTGCCCAGCTGCTTTGCTCTGTGTACCCTGCCTGGGATGTCCTCTGTGTCTATGAGGTCATTTGTCCTCATCTGCCACGGCAAAAACCCCCACAACTTCCAGCTAATAGAATGAGGTTTATAGAGGCACTGCTTGGATCTCTCAAACCACGGGTTAAAAAGCTGTAAAAGCTTTCCTGGTGACAAGTTTATAAAACAGATGCTCTCCCCCAGAATATTTATAAAATGATCTGTTTTATCCACAAATTAGGCTTGTACCTGAGAGCCTCGAGTGCCCAAACAATCCCACGCATGCTGGCAGAAGGGAATTCAGCAGAAGGTGCTGATTCTTGCACAAATGCAAGGATTAGGTGTCAGATTAAAGTGGGATTAGATAGGGGCTGACACTTGTTACTTGAGCTAAATTTAGATCTCACCAGGCAGATTCCAATTCCCTCAGAAATTCACAGTTTCTATTCAGAAGATAACAGGAAGCTAAATTAGCATTGCTTATTATTAGTTTCAAAGATCAAATTAAGTAATTACACTAAATTTAGAGAATTTGTTCCTATACATCTTTTACCATTGTGCAGTGTTATTCCTGTTTCATATGCAAACAAGGACTGGGATTTTAAAGGTTCAGTTGGCTATTCCACTGTGCCAGAGGTTCAAAGGAAAGCTATTCCTCATCCCAGCTCTGCCCAGCAAACACCAAGGACATGGTCCTGCTGGCAGGGGTGACCCTTTGGCATCCACACCAGCCCCAGCAGGGCTGGTGCTCTCCTGGGATAGCTGAAAAAACCCCTCCTGAACAAGTTTTTACTGAAGACATCTGATTTACATAAAGCTGTGCCGTGTGTTTGAGGATGTTTTGTTGTATTGGTTAAATGACAATCAGATTATCCAGCTAAGATCACAGTAATTTTACAAATAATTTATCTCCATTGCCAGGGTCAAAGCATCAGAGACATTACTCAAAATAATCTTAACATTCAGTCTCAGCCCATCTCACAAATAAATATACACAAATAAAAATAAACTGGTGGCTTCTGAGTCCAGGGCAAATCATCCTGCTCCCATATCCTTTACACTTAGCAAAGCTCTTGCCTGATGAAGCCCCTTGGGTGCCTAATTCCTTTCTCCTCATCTCCCCATAATTGCCAGAGCACTTCATCTTACCAGTACTGATGTGTGTGCACAAAGCTGGCTCCGAGAGCAAACAGAAGGCACCGACCAGCACTGTGCCCACAGTCACACAGCTTGTTTGACCCAAAATGGATTTCATTATGGTTTTCCAAACAGGCAAAACTGGTTAAATGTGACCTGGTAGGATGTGACTCCTGAACACCTGTCGAGTGGTGAGGGGTCAGCTGCACACAGTCATCACGTTGGAGAGAATTTCCCAGGAAGTCCAAGAGCTGCCTGTTATGAGAATTGTGGCCAAGGAAGAGTCTGTGCAAAAAACCTTTGGACAAGGTCTGGTCTCCTGGAGTTTTTTGGCTTGAAAGCAAGCCAGGCTCCAGCCATGGATGGGGGGATCTGCAGGAATTGCTTTGCACTCTAACCATGAGCAATTTTCAACAACTCTCCTTCCCTCCCACCCAGAAACTGCTCACAAGGTGCCACCTTTTTCCTGCCTGCTCAGCTTTATGCAGACTCTTCCCCTGCACGTCAGCAGAATGTGAGTCCTAAGCATCACATGTGAGTCCTAAACATTTTAAAATTTAAAAATCTGGGGTCAGTCACACATGGTGGACAGAGTTGCCTGTTCCCTGCCGTGGGAGGGTGACCCTTGGAGTGGACACTGCCACTGCACGTGCTCTCCAGGGGATGGACACTTGGCTTTCCTTTCACGCTTTCCAATTCGAAATGTTCACCCTCCAAAGGGCTGCAGGACTGAATGTGTTGGTTCTCATATTTACAGAGCACGGCTGCACACTCCGGTGAGCAGAACTCTCTTTCATGCCAATGAGCACCAGTGAGCTTGGAGCCAATCCTTTTTAATGTCAGAGACTATCCATGCAGCTACTCCCTGGCATTGCTTTTGCTCTAATTACAGCTGCGCTTTCCCCCGCTTTTTCTTCATTAATGAGCGAAGACACTCAAGACTTAACTCACTAAGGTATTTAGGCGTCTGAGTCCTGCTGAAATCCCTGGAGAATCTGGGCATTAGGCACAGCCGAACTCGCTCATGAAATAACACTGGGGACTTGCGAGGTGTTTGCTCCTGATTTACACTGAGCTTGGGTGAGTGAAGAAACAGAGTCTCTGTGTTTTGAGGGAGAGGAAGGATCACTCAGTGTTTGAAATCCTATCAGGGAGGTTGGTGATACAAGTGCTGTTTCCCAGCTCTGCATCTGACATTGGGAATGACCTTGAATAAATCACATTGCTCCATCTCTGTTTGTTTCCACCCAGCATCTCTGCCTCACAGGTTTGGGAGGCTCTGCTTTCATGTTCAGAGGTAGTCTGGTCTGGGCTTTCCCAAGGGGATTGGATGTTTATGTCCCTTTTGGGACTCTCACTTCCTCAGTCTCTTTGAAAATGCCAATATTGGGGATTACTGCAAGGAAACAGCAACAGGATCCGGAGAAGGAAGGAAGAATCTGTCACTCAACTCGGTGTTCCCATCTTTAAAAAGAGTAAAGAGGACAGCACAAAAAACCCACAGGAAATGTTAATTGCCTTATGTTTATACTGGAGGATCTGCAGTTTCCCCTCAAGGCTGCTCGTTTGCCTACATCTGTTCTTAGCCACAACTGGGGTCTCCCAGCGCTGAGTGACAACTCTGAGCAGGGGATGCATCAGCAGCTGTGGGCAGAACCTGTTGGCTGCTTGCTGCTGTGTCTCTTGCTTGTCTCAGGCAGCTTTTCAAGGGAAATATTTGCCAGTAATCAAGGGTTTTGCCAGTAAAAGGCTGTGCTTTAGCTGAAAGTGCTGAGGGGGTGATCCTCCTCTGTGCAGCACTGCTGTCCCACCACTGAGGCTGCAGATGCATTCTGGTTTACGGACCTGTTTACTGTTCCTGTCATGCCCTCAGTTGTGCTGTTAGGTTGTGTTACACTACCCATTCATTAAGTCATAGAGGGGTTTTATAGGGTTTTTTTCCCTCTCTTCATGATTCTGCCTTCCAGCCATCAGAAATGGTCAATCTGGCCCCAGTTTGCTGGACAACACAGCTTTGAAATAGAGAGGAACCACTGCTAACCTCCAGCTCAGGGAGTTCTACTCTCCCCGAGTCCAGGAGTCCATCAAAACATTCTTCAGGAAGCAAATTTCAGTAATTACCTCTGAAGTGCATCCTCTATTTCCTTTAGCTGAGATTTACTCTCCTGTCTTTGTAAGGCCATAATGTGCTTGTTCTCCAGCCTCACGAAACACTTAATTGTTTGATAAGTGGCACAAGAAGATGATTGCCTAGAAGTCACAGAGGACCAAAATGCAAGATGAGGGAGCAGCCAAACCCAAATTCTCACAAAAGCCCGACACAAATGTGCTCATCCTGTGTCAGCACAGCTGAGGGGGAGGTGCTGGTCCTGGTGGTGCTCAGCTCCCCACAGCTCTGGGCTCAGGTTGGCAGGAGCAGGGGGCTGTCACAGACCTGCAGGAGGTGCTCACAGCCTTGCAAGAACAAGCCATAAATTCCAACCCAATGAGGTTTCTGAGCAGTCACACAAGACAAGGAATGAATTACTGAACCCATTCATGCTTAGTGAGTTATTAAGTGTAAGGGCAAAGACTGCAAGTGCTCTCCACGCAGCAATGTCTGAGCTAATAAAGCATCACTCAGCCACTGCAGAACCTGACTGCAGAGCTGAATTGTTATTATGAAATGTATTTTTTTAATAGTCGTATTTGTTCGTTAAGGGAAGGTGTTCAGAGGTTCTGTGCAGTACATTATCCCGTGTCACATCCATCTCTCCTGGTACCATCAGCCAGCTCTGCTCCCCTCACCTCTGCCTGGTTTCACACCCAGGGACGGCTCCTTTGAACACACCGTGCTGGGGGGCAGTTTGGGGGTTTGTTGTCTCCTCCACAGAGAGGATCAGGAAGGCTCTCCCCAAGCAGGAGAATTAAACAGCGAAGAGGAGGCTGCAAGCAAGGCTGAAGGTAAGGAAACAACTCCAGGCCACTGTCTGAAAACAGGCTCAGTCAGACCTCTTCTTTCCTCTGCCTCCCTCTCCCTCCTCCTCTGTGTTTTTTGTGATTCAGGAGCACCATTTCAAGAAGACCCACAGATCCCTACAGCTCTCCAGACAACCACATAACTCAGTCTGAAAATGCTGGGGAAGACTTACAAATCTAACAGTCTCTGGAACCATGGCAGTGGAAGGCCTGAGACCCAAAACCACCCCATCCTTCACCATCTCCCCTCCTGGGGTAGCAGTTCTCTTGTGAATGGCTGCACAAACTCAGCCATGGAAAATTGTTGCTTCTTAAAAATATTCTAAATGAGTAGCAAACCCAAACACAGCTCATCTGAATACCCTGAAAACTCCCTGGGAATGCACGAAATATCATAGCTTACATCTTGCTTTTTCTGAGATGTTGGCCCCTCTTGCTGTCCCTTATGAAGCTCATCTCAGACCCTGAACAGTTTCCACCCTGCTTTTTCTACCTGCCTTCCTTCCTAAAACTCAGGATTTATAATCTGTGCCAGTTTAGAATCACAGAGACATTTTATCAGAAGAACTAAGCAGAGGAAAGGATGGAATATTTGTCCTCCATGCAAGGACTGTTCTTGCCCAGTGTTTCTGGTAAGGTTGCCTATGATCTCCATGGGGGCTCCAGTTGCATAAATCTGGTTTTCAGAGCTAAAATTGTCTCTCTCCATCTTTCTTCTCAGCTCCCTTCAGGCACTGGAAGGCCACAATTAGGTCACCCCAAAACTTCTCTTCTCCAGGCTGAACAATCCCAACTCTCTCAGACTTTCCTCAAAACCATTTGCATGAACCTCAGCACATCTTAGATGGAGCACCAGAAGTAAATGGGCAATGCCTTCAGATGTTTTCCAAATTAATTATTATGGAGTTTGTTTTTAGTTTTGTAAATGTTTTGGCCTTCTGATGCTTTTGGTGGACTGTTACATGTCTCTACATATTTCTGTCATGTCCTATTCCTAGCCAAGACAATTCCTTTTGCCTGATGCACTTATAACACAGTAGAAAGTCTCTTTCCATCCTTAGAATAATTCCAATTCTCAGTATTATTTGATACTTCAAAACAAGGATTTTTAACTATATTTTGAACCTGCAACTTGTAGGATTGTAATGCCCTGGCAGGACTTTCAGTATCTTTTTTTCCCAGTGAGTTTAACACAGCCCCATTCATTGTTGTTAGAGGAGCTTTGAAGTTTTCATGCTTATGCAAAAATTCAGTGTTTGCAGTGAGAGTAAATTCATTATTTTTCCCCCCAGCTTGACAGCAGCTATGTCATCCAGGAACCTTGCTTTATGGCCTGTGTTAACTATTTCAGAAAAAAAAAAGAAATTATGTTTTACAGTTGTGGGCTCCCTCTAGGGTGACATTTCCTAACGTGGCTGAGCACTGTTTTCAGCAGGGGTTAGTGTGCTAAACACCTTTAGGGATTTGGAGACAAAATCTCAAATGTGAAGACATACACAATGGAGCCATGAATTTCGATAGGGATAGCACTGAGATGCCTGTAGCGAATAACAAAAAACAGAAGAGAAGTTCCTCAGGCAGAATATAAATCTTCCTACACCCTATGAGATGCTGTGGATTCATCATTTTTACGATTACCCAAAAATAACAAAAGAAATAGATAATGGCAGTAGCACAGGAACACGAGGTCATAGGAAGGTTAAGGTGGGAAGGGACCACAGGAATTCTCCAGTTCATCTCAAAGCAAGGTCAACTGTGAGGCCAGGGCAGGAAGTCCAGGACTTGACCTGTTTGGTCTTGAAAATTCCCAAGGACAGAGACAGCTCAACCTCTCTTGCTCCAATGTTTGACTGCCCTCATGAAGGCAGTTTTTTTTTTCCTTATATCCAGTGTGAGCTACTGTTGGAATTTGCACCCTTTGAGTCTCTTGGCATCCCCCCTTTGGCTGCTGTGACCTCATCCTCTCCCATTTAAACCAACCCTGGGCACTGGGACCCCTTTGTATGCACACGGGCCCCACAGGTGTTCTGTTGGGGAGAAGGAAAATGCATCCTGATGTCCTCAGAACCTTACCAGAAACAGAATGAAAAACTGTTGTTCTGGTCTCACATTATTTGAAGCAATTAAAAAATTAAATTTAGCACAAAATAACCAGAGACAAAATATGGTAATTAATGTCAATTACCCTGGTTGCCATAGAAACATGACTGAAACAAGTGGAAGTTACAGATAAGTTCAAGGTGAACCACAAATGTAAGTGGCTGGCAGGTTTTTTCTCTCTAACTGATTAGGACTTTAACTCTTCTGGCTGACAACCAGTTATCGATAGAACTTAATCCATTTAATAATCCCATAATCACTTTAATCCAGTTAGCTCAAAGTATTTTGCAATTGGTTTCCCTAACTGATTAACAAGTGTCTTTCAGGCAATAAATAAAAGCTATCTGTGCCCCGCACAGCAGCGTTCAGCACGGGGCTGGTTCCTGCAGGGCGAGGTGGAACGTGCAGCAAAACCTCTGTGGTTTATAAACCCACAACCCCAGGGCACAAAGGGCTTTTAGGAGCCTTTGATTTCATTAACAGGCACCAATATCTCTCAAGCTTTTGCACAATATAACTGGGAGGAATTTGTCAAAGGACACCCCCTCCACCAGGCACCCTCAGATGCCAACATGCAGTGAGGGCATCAGTGTGAGGGAAGAGTCAGCTCGGATGTCTCGAGGTGCCTTAGAGGCCAAGGACAGGCATGATGTTGGCTTTGCTCCTGATCTGCCCCTGTTTTACTGAGAGATGCTGAAATGGTTGCCTGATACTTTTGTGGTAAATGTTTAGGAACTGTTCTGGTTTGGAATGACACCCAGCTATTTGCAAGATCTGTTGTAAACTATAAATTCCTCCCTGCCCCCTCCCCCTCGCTATTTCTGGAAATTCCATTTCAAACACATCTTATGGCTCAGATGAAAAACAAAGGTGTTTTTAAATCATTCTAATTTTGTAGGGCATTTCATGTACTGAGAGAAGGGGCAACACATAATGAGACATCTCAGGTTTATGGAGGCATCATTTCCCAGTGGAAAACAGTTTAGATGAAATTATGCTGACCAGGTCTGTAATCACATACTTTGTCAAATGCTTTGAAATCTATTAGTGAAAAAGAGCATTTTATACAAGATCAGTATTAATTATTATAATGATTATTTGGTTGCTCAGCTCCTGGACATTTTTGTGGTGCTCTTAACTCAGGATTTATTGTGTGGTGATTTATGAGCCCCAGGATCAGTTATAAATACTGTCTAGCCAGTGATTCCTGTACATCTGTACAACGCTCAGGAGCTCAGATACAGCACTAGCAAGAGTTTGATTAATCACCCTTTGGCAGTTTGTGAGGCTGAACTTGTTAAAAGTTTTAAAGAAAGGGATTTCAGAGAGATTTTTTTTTTATTTGGGCTCTATCTCATCATTTGCTGCAGACAGCTGGCATGAGGGGCAGCACAAAGAGAGCACGGGGCAGGTTGGATTTGCCAGCTGAGATCTCCCAAGCCATCACCTGGAGTACCTGGGAAGAGCAATCAGCTTGGGGTGTATTTCCTCGCTTATTTGAGGTGTTTTCACACACCACAGAAATCTTTTAGCCACCCCATGCCAAGGGGAGCGTTTGCCTGCTGACACCTCTCTCAGTTGTCAGTCAGGGGGAAATTAAAGTCTGGCAGAGGCTGTAGAGCCCACAGGAGCAGATTCAGGGGCTATCTCTGCTTATTGGGCTCAGCTCCACGAGTTACACAGGCTCTCCCAGGCCAGAACAAATAGAAAATAAAGAAGACAACACAGATCGATGGCTGACTTGTGTTCACAGCTGTAGGGAGTTTTCAGATTTCATTAAATTTCCAGCTGAAGTTTGGGCTCAGTCGAATTTAAGACGTGGGTGATTCACAACAGGATTCATCTCTGGATGGAAATTGGTCTCTGGAAATTGGACCCCAGCCCCCAGTGATCCTGGGCTCACTCTTCAGGGGAGGTGGAGTTCACTTTTGAAAGGTCTTCATAAGCTGTGGAATTTGGCATGAGCTGCTCTGGAGGCAGGATAAGAGAGTGTCCATACAAAAAAAAACCCCACAAAATAGTTGAAATAAAATTTATTTCAGGCCAAACTGAAGTAGAATACATTTTGAAATTCTAGTTGTTTTTTTTTTTTTTGCAGGGATGGGGAGAAAAAGGGCTAATGAAATAACCATCTTTTTTTGTGAAAAACCAGAAAATAAAGCCTGAATTGCAAATGTTTCAGATCAGCTGAGAGCCCTTCGTCAAAGTTAAAAATTGTGGTGTGTTTTTCTTTTCTCCATTATTGAAGCCTTTTTTAAACTTTGAAAAATCTGTGCCAGATTTATTTTTAGGAGTCCAAGAGAAAAAAATAAGCATTTTTGAAGAAATAAATTGGTTTTATATATATTTCTATTTCTACATCAAAAATGTTTGCCAAACTAGAAGAAACAAAGAAGCAATGCATGAACAACTTCCTCCTGCAGCTCCATTTTTCTACAATTTCTACTTTGCTAAATTAACCCAATTGTTGCAGAAAAACCTTTGCATAAAAAGGGAGATTCAGTCCAACTTAACTTTGTGCTGTTGCTTCTTTACACCCATTGCTATTCTTGGCAGATCAGAACAAAAGAGCTACAAGTTTATTTTCCCATGTAATTTATGACTGACTGGGATTAAATGTCCTTCCCTGCTGATGAAGAGATCTTCCACATCTCCCTTCCCAGAATTAAGACTTATCTGTAGTTTGTATTAATTCTCTCAAATGAAAAGGGATAGATTTGCCTTTGTACAGCTTGTAATGAGCATTTTCTGCTTCTCCTTTGGGGGAATTATGGAGCAGAATTAATGGGGCTTTTAGGCCATAAAGCAGAGTACATTTTGGAAGTGGGTTACTTGCACCTTGGTTAGTACCACATATTATTTTATGGATGTAATAAAGGGAGAAAAAACTCCAAGCCAGTGCTCAGAGAACCTTCAGGCTCTCGCTGAGACTTTTTTAAGGTGCTGTTTTACTGAAGATATTTGCAAAATAATGAAAAATAAAAAGAAGCAGTGTTATATACTATTTAGCACGGGTATGGAAAAGAAGGGCTTTTAGTGGGGTTTATATGAGGAGTGGGAGGAAAGATTGGCCAGAGAGGGGAAGGCTGAATAGCTGAGTGTGGAGATAGGACTGGCTGAGAAGGAAATGAACTGAAAAGCCACCTAAGCATTATCTATAGAAGTGAAGCAGGGGCAAACGAATTGGCAACAGTATATTCTGGATAAGAAACAAAGGTATCACCTCTGAATTAGGTTTGGAAAAGCATCCAGCCACTCTAACACCCCATAAACCAGTCCTGATCCAGATATGGACAAAGCAGGCTCACTGACTGCTCTCCTGTTCCTAGAAACAAATCTTTACACGTGGCTTTCTCTTGGTCTGGGTAAGCACTTGATAATTCCAGCTGAGTCTGGGGGGACTTTCTGGGGACTGCAGAAGTAGGCTTGATATTATAAATGAGTTCTAGGTCTTCCAGATATTTGGCTACCTTAGGAAATACAATAAAAGGGAGGTGAAGGAGCACCAAAAAAAGTCCTTGTTTGAGCTCCCAGTGAAGTTTACTCTCAGCCCAGTTAATTTTGGGTCAATGTTCTGGTCAGTTCTTACCCAGTTTTTTCCAGTTTCCACTATTCCAGAACAGCCTGGGATATAAAAGGTGGGATCTGTGTGCTTGGGGTCCTGCACCCCTGCTGTGTCAGCCCTGCTGCTGCTGTTCCCTGCACGCCCGGGTGACACCAGCGTGTGCTGCACTCCTGTCATGGGGCTGGTGCTCTGAGTGACCTGAGCCAGCCAGAGGAAGGCTGGAACTAGATGGCCTTTACAGCTCCCTTCTGACCCAAACTACTCTGTTATTCTATGGAATGCACCCTTCACTGGTTTATCGGCTCTGATGTGTCATTGTCCATGGGGATGATTTTCCCCTCTGCACTGAGAGTAGCTTTTATACAAAGATTATAAAGTGAGTTTTCCTAATAAGAAAAATATTGTTCTGTAGTTGGGTCACTTTTGATCCTTGTCAATTCCTCTGCCCAGAAGCAGCGACATCCCACCAAAGAAAGCTTGGAAGCACTTCACAGACATAACTTTCCAGCGAGTTTGTATTCATTCTGCTTCCTAGCACTTACTGATGCCCAGAAACTACTTTTGCATGAGGCAAGCACAAGGCAGCACCTCTTTGCCCATGCAATTACTGTGATTGTCTGCACAAATCAAGTGGGTTTGAATGCAAATGGCCAGCGAGCAGCGGCTGGGTGCAGTGGCTTGAATTTTAATTTGCAGTGAGAAGTCGCATATGCAAACACAAATGAAAATGTGTTTGTGTATTAATATCTGACCAATCACCAAACTCCCTCTCAAAGAGTTTTTTTGGCTCATGTCAGTTAAGAACTCTTGGCTGGGCCACGCGTAACCCCCGCAAGTGAATGGTGGCCCTTCCGAAAGCAGTGATTATGGTTAACACCCAGGCACTATAATGCTTCCAGATACGCTAGGAAGCTGATTCCCAATAATTAGAAATTAGCAGTAACTATTTTATGGAGCAGAAAAGAGTTGATTACAGTTGTTTTATCAGCTGGTACAATAATAGAAAATCTTGTTTCAGAGAGGGGAGAAGAAGGGATGATTTCAGAAAGTTGTGTCTCGCTTGCCAGCTGTCCATCACCAAAACAACAGCTTCAGGGATCAGGAATTATTGATTTTGGGGGGATTAACTCTCAGCCACAGATAGTTCAGTTTCAGGGCATCATTTGTAAGCCGAGCTGTAGCCACACACCAGCTGGCACAGGGGGCCTGGTCCAAAACTCCCTCAAACGATTTGGACAGCAATTTCAGGGACACCTTTGGGTTAATAAGACCCCAGCTTGAGAGGAGTCTCAGATCTCAGAGCATCTGGCACCAGGGAGAAGCTCATTTACAGACAATTTCTTCCAAGATGGAAGAAAAGTGATTTCTGAAATGAGGAACAGGTTTCTTCCACGGAAGTGAGTTGTGAGGTTTGAGGCTGGCACACATCGATTCCTGCCCAGCCCCCAGTGCCTTCTGAGCTAGCTCAGAAAGTGCAGACAGGTAAACAGTGTCTGCAGACACCAGGCTCTCCCTTCTAATGCTCACCCAGTTAATTAATTTTTGCTCAATTTGATTTGACATTCAGATCTGTGATATGTTTATCCTCCTAATGGGCACTTCTCCATATTCCTGGCTTCCTCTGAAAGGTTTAACAAATGGCAGGGACTTTTTGGGGTGGGTAATGAGCCTTTAATTTTGTACTTATTTATTCATTAAGCTTGGGTAGTATCTGGAAAACAACAAATTGAAAGACTCTCTGTGTATTCAGTCTCTGTTCTTTAAAAAATATACAAAATAAACTGCTTGCAACCACAGGTCTGTTATTGCCCTGGAGAAAGTTAGAGCTAAGATATCTCAAGGATTGCATTTGTTACACTGCAACCAAGGCATTTATCATTGTAATGAGCCACAGTGCCATGAAAACCTCCCTGGCCTGCTCAGCCTCTGGGCTTTTTCTGCAGGGACCTCAGACTATTATGCCAAGCAGCAGTGGCTCTAAACGTTCTTGTGCAGACCTGAAATGAAACTCATTCCCTGTTTTCAGCTGGTTCCTGCCCATTTCTGTTACCAGGGTCTCATCCTGCATGAGGAGGTTGGAGAAGGGGCTCTGTTCCTATGGATCATCCCATAATATCAGTGCAGAAATGAATATGGTTATTGACAGCAGGGGGACTGTGAGATGGAAGAGACAGAATGATTTAGCAGTGGAGACTGAGGTGGCAGAAAAAAGAAGATGGCAAATGAGAGAGGTTTGAGACAATGAAAGACACGGGAGAGAAAAGAGAGGAAGGACTGGGTAGAAAGGAATAAGGAAATAGAGGCCAGAGCCAACCCTCGAAAGCACTTTTCCTTGGTGACCATCGAGGCAGGACATTAGTCACGATAAGTTCCTGTACAAATCTAGTTGGACAAGTCCTAAGAACTTCAGGCAGGCTGTCCCACAACTATAATTTTAGATCTGGTGATGTTAGCAAAAGCTGGCAGACAGCTGGCTACCAGGCAGAGGCATTCAGCAAGAAAGCTGACTGGGAAATTATATTTTTTCCCCACAGATAATTTGTCACAAATAATACTGAACTGTTCCATTGCCTTGGAAAAACTTATTCTGTCCTACATGTGGAGAGGACTTACAGGAGCTCTATTTCATATCATTGAACTGCTCTGCCCTAGAGCACTGATTCTGCTTCCACTACCCAGGAGCCTCCTGCTCCTCACTTGGCTGGGTTAGGAGTCCAGGGGCTTGGAGCAGGGACACCAGATGTGACAGGCTGAACAAAGCCACCAGCAGCAGCTCCCACCTCACCCTCCTGCTCCTGAAAAGGTGAGTGTTGCTGTGCTTTAGCATTACCCAGCGCTGCTTGTGAGGATGTCTCAGATTTTGTTCATGACACCAGAAGGGTGAGGTGCCCTTCCAGGGGGACCCCATGGCAGGGACAGCAACGAGATCATGCTCAAAGTCCCTTCCAAGCCCAACCACTCCATAATTCTATGATTCTACGAAATTCAAAGAGGAGCTGAGTCCCTTGGAGACACCTGTAGGTCCCAAACCAGCCCTTCAAGCTTTACAACCTGATGTTCTGCACCTGGCAAAGGCAAAACAAAGGCCCCACCCGCCCCCAGCCTCCTTTCATTTACACATTTCAAAGCAGCTTCATTTCCCCACTTTCACTAGTCCTTCCCCCGCCATCCTCAGTAGGGTGGGTTCCTGCCTAATTCTTTCAATTCCATTGTGTTTTCAGTGCTGTGTGTGTGTCTGTCAGTGTGTTTGTGTGTGTGTTTGTGTGTGTGCAGGTGTGGCCCAAAGGGTGCCGTGCTCTCCGCGCCGTGCCCATCTCGCTGTGCAGAACAGCTCTTGGGGAGCTCTCAGCTAATCAGTGTGATACACTTCGAGGCTTAACCCTCTCATTTTACCTGCTGGGAGGCTCAGGCATGGCTGGCAGTAATTGGAAGGAACACAGTGTTGTGATTGCTAATTGTTCCGGGGAATGTTGCCCTTTACCTTTGGGAGTGTGTCTGTGGGTAGGTTTTGTTCCTGATTTTGGACTTGTGGCTCATAGGGTCCATGATCGGGGGGGTTTCAGTCCCTGTGCAGCATTTCCAAAGCAGAGCTGGATTTGTTGGCTATTTTTGCTATTTTTATCTGCCAGAGAGCCTCTGTAGCCTTTTTACTTTGGAGTACTTATGATCCACAATATGCTTGGAGATTACCTGTGTGCCTCCTGAGACTTAGAAAAGACCAAAAAATAATGTTTAAAATTTTGTGGGAGGAGCTGGAGGTTCTCTCTCCGAAATTTCAGAACCCAGCAGTGAGGAGTGAGTGTGTGTCCCTGGGCCTTTCCAGCACCTGTAGCCATCACAGCCCCAGGAACATCAGCAAAAGGCTTCCTCAGGTACTGGTGGATCACAGTGATCCATGACCCTGGATGGTGCTTGGTGCTGTCCTTACCACCTTTGTAGCACCTTCTCTGTGTTCCTCACTGCTCTCCTGCTCTTTGCATCCAGCTGGGGAAAGCACTGCCTGATTTACCATTTGTTCATCAATAGGAGATCCCTTTTTAGTTCAAAAGCCTGATTGTTTACCACAGCATTTCACAATTCCCCTCATAATTTGCCTAGAAATTAGACTGTGCATGCATAGCAGGAAGCCAAAAGCATCTGCCCTGCTGTTAACACAAGAGCCCACTCCCACAGCAGATAAGAGCTCCAACAGGAAATAAATCCAGAAGATTTATCAAGAAGGCTGCACGGGGAGAGGGCTGAAGGCAACGTCCCCTGGAAAGGAGAGGGTCTGAGAGTCCTTTTGGCAGAGCAAGTGAACACTTCACTTGCACCCTGACTTTATTTTGCTTTCCCGAGCTTGTGGCAGGATGCAGCAGGCTGTGCAGTGGGCACGGGGAGAGGTGACCTGGCTGCAGCCTCACTGTGAGCCCCAGCACCCACCCCAGCTGGCCAGGGAACTGGTGTCTGGCCAGGGAACTGGTGTCTGACCGGCCAGGTAACTGGTGTCTGGCCGGTTTCCTGGCTGCTTCCTGCAGCCCGGGTCTCTGTGAGAGGTTCTGTGAGGCTGGCAGCAGTGGGCAGAGCAGGTAAAGACTCTAGGAAGTTTCCTGCAGCTCTCATAAGAAAACAAGCAGGAGTTTTCTTGCCCCACGTTACCTCCAGACCATCGTGCACCATCAGTAACACCATGGGAAACCTCCTTCAAACACTGTGTTGAGCTCTTTGATGTATTTCTCCCTGCTGCCTTCGTGCTGCTTTTCCCCACACACGGAGAGCTCCTTCAGTCCTTGCCAAGCACTCAGGTTCCTCCATCGCTTCCCAGGGACACCTCTTGGGCTGCATGGTTTGACTTCTAATCGAGCTCAGCATGTGGCTGTGTTTTGGTGGCAGCTCCTCCAGCCTTGGCAGCCTCTTTCTGTGCAGATTCTCAATTCCTCTGGGATCCTTTGGGTGGAAAACCCTGCTCCAGCCTCCATGCTCAGCCCACACGACACAGGACACAACCTTCCAGTGCAGCAGATCCCTTCTGGAAGCACCACAGCACCACGTGAGCTGCCTAGGGAAGCACAGGGAAAGCACATCTGTGCTCACCCAGTGTGGCACAAAATAATAGAGAGGGGAGAAAAGATGCAGTCTGAATATTATGCCTGAATTTTCTATTATTACTGTATCACTGTGTCAAAATTGAAAGCAGTGTAAGATTTCTCAAGAGGAGCCATCCATAATGCATTGCAGAGCTGTGTGTAGGTGTTTTATGAAATGTATTTTATTCAAACCAGTATATACAACACTAACATTATTGAAAGAAATTGAAGGCCCAGTCTTCTCTCCTTAAAATATTCATTATTCATGTTATAGTCCTTTAACAAAAACTAAAGCCAAATACATATTCAATTTATTTTTTCCCCATTCAGACTTACATGCTATTCATCTCTAGTGTCCAATGGAGATGAAATGTCTTCTTGTTATTCCTGTATTAGCTTCTGACAGTTCAATTTCTCTGAGTGCTGTGCTTGAGACAACGCTTAACAAATAGCCATAGAGGTAATTGCTCTGGTCCAAATTTCTTGCCAAATCTTTTAGATCTGATGTAGATCAGAGGCAGTGGAATGTTGACACATTCCGATTCAGCCCTGGCAGCTGCCTCTGTGAGGCCTTTCCTTCTGATAAATATTATTAGAATAACTTTCAACATATGCAGTTTCCGTTGCTTCCAAATCAGACCTTGCCAATGTATTGTGCCAGAAATGCTCTGCAGCCTTGTTTCTGTCTTCGTTTTGCATTCACAGGAATTATGAGGGTACCCAGTGGGTTTAAATTGCTGTTTCTTTTCAGGTGACTTCTTGGAAGAGAGATCATCTCAGCAGCTCCTATAACTCCTCAGCACTCTGAACACCCAAGGAGTGCTGTTCAAAATACGTTGTGCAATGACTTCATCCCCCAGCAGTTCAAGGCTATCCTTCACAGTGTGCTTTTCCTGATGAGATTTAAGGGACTCATTTGACAAATTCCCTCCTGGAAATCTGTTTCTCGCTTTACTTTTTTTTTTTTGCCTCTCAAGCATATTTCAGCCCAAACTTCTTCACGAGGTATTTCTGTTGAGAGCAGCAGTTTGAGGTGCTGGGCAAGACTGGGAGTCTCCTGGGCAGAGCACTATGTGTTCAGACAGCCAAAGCTGCCCTTCCCTGGGTTAAAATCTGAGAAAATAAAGAAATTCAACAGGAGAGAAAGGAAATTTCACAGCTTTGGGGCAGGGAAACTGAGGCAGGGAGAGATTAAGGGCCACGGTTCTCAAGTTGCATTTAGAATTCTAAGCTGCCTAATTATTTCTTTTAATGGTATCTAAATTATTTCTTTCTTAATGGTGACTAAATTATTTTCAGGATCTAGGACTCCAGTGGGCCATTTGTCTCGGGAGGCTTCTAGGAGAGGTGCAGTGTCACAGTGAGTCCTCAGTTTTAATCACAGGCTCATTAGCCCTGCTGCAGACTGCCATAATTTTGCTTTGTCCCCTTCAGTGGGATTTTGTGTTCCAGAAGATTTTGTCTGTGATGAGCTACTATTGATTTTTCCAGGATACAATTAATCTTGCAAGCACTTTTAAAATAAATAAAAAAAATCCTCTGGATTATAAACACATGTCTGTGCCTTTGTACCACTGAAATCCAAGCTGAAAATGCTCTGTCTCCTACCCAGCCCCTCTCCCTCCCCTTTCCCTTTGCTAGGCGTACCTACATCTATCAAATAAACACAACAAACCCTCTGGCAGCAAGGGCTTAATTACAGGATCTCCAAAGGGGCAGGAAGGCAAAAAGAGACAGAAAGACAAAAAAGAGACAGAAAGATAAAAGGAGACACACTCCTGGGCTGCCCTTGCTCTGCTGGCCCAGCCCTGGGTGCTGTACAGGAGTGGTGTTCACTGTGCAGAGCTGACAGTGCCTTCAGTGCTGATGGCACCTGGTGGGGAGCTGGATAGGATGAAGAAAAAATACTTTTCCACTGGGAACAGAAGTTGCAGAGGTGTAGCACTTACCCCCAGGGTCTGGAAAAAGCAGCTAATGCCTGTCCCAGAGCACCAGTGAGGAGGACTCTGCTTTTGGCGGGGCTCTCAGTGCCCTTGTCTATGCTAAATTTTATTTGCTCACAAGTCCAAAGCCAGAATCTTGCTTTTCCTCCCTGCTTCAGTCTAAAAGTGAGTAGCAGAAATGTCTGTCTTGAATTGCAATGCAAATATTAAACTTGTACATAAAAACCAGAGCTGGTGGGCAAAGCGTTAATGTACCTGGGCTGAGAACGAGTGTCCCTTGCATTCACACACCAAAGTAATGCCCGTACAACAACAGTGGTGCAGACCCTTTGTGGTCTTCTTTCCCCAAAAATGATCTGAGGACTTCTCTAGTCCCCTCTATGAAGCAGCAATGCCATTATGGTTCCCAGTTGCTGTCAGGCTCTGTTGTCACTCGAGTGGTGCCGGGCTTTAGCAAACGTTGCATTGCATCTGTTACAGCTGGAGGGAAAAAATGTTGGGTTTTTTAATAGAAAAAAGATACTATGTGAATATAATGTATTCCATCCATTTTTTCAACTACTAAAAATCAGTGGGATACACAAAACTGGGTGGAAGTTTCGTCCTTAGCTGTTGGTTTTTTTCCCCAGAAAGTCTATGGAATTTTTGAGTCTGACACCCTTGGGAAAGTCTGCTCAGAGCTGCAGTAAGGGTTCATTTGTACAAGACCAAATGTATCTTCTAAATCTGTCTGTCTGCAAGGAAGTAAAGCTTTAAAAAATAATTAAGATTTCCTACAAGTGCCTCATTCACAATAGAATTTCATAATATAGTTACATTAAGAGGAAATGAATGCCTCTCATTTGAGGCTATTACCACAAATGAATTAAATGAGCAGATACCTTTTGGAGACTGGCTTTAAAATCTGGGTTCCCCTCCCAAATGGAGCAGTTCCAAAATACTCTGTTAGTGCCATGGCACACGAACAAGGTGTGCAGTACCCAGGTTCTGGTGGCCAGGTCAGGAAGACACCACTCCACATTTAATGAGTGTGTGCTGGTACAGCCTACACCTCATTACCAGCAGCTCTTGGCAGGGGGGAAGCAGCGACTTTATGGCACAATAAACCAAATGAAAAGATGTTGGTTTTGAAATAACAAAACCTGGAGTGGTCCCAACAGCTCCCAACCTGACCCTCCTGAAATCAAGAGAAGATGAGCACTGAGCAGATGTCCTGGCTGGGATGTGCACGACTGGATCGGCTGCTCTCTTGGCTCTATTTCTTCTCCAATAAGCTGTTCTGAAAAGCAGGTGGATAAATAGTGCATTGAATCAGCTACACCTGATTGTCTTGGCTAAATATATTTACTGAATCACACAAGTGGAGTAGTGTTGGTAGTTGAGCTGGTATGAATTACTCTGTATTTAATGAGAATATTTTGCTTTTTCTCTGAGGATCCCAAAGCTGCATAGTTAGGGAACCTTTTTTTTTTTTAACTTAATCTCAAATATCAATCCTGTTTCTCAGCAAGCCAAAATCCCATCCAGAGAAAGGTAATGGCTGCTCTCAGTTCACCCCTGGAGGGATAAAAAACCATGTGGATGTGGCACTATATGGGGACATGGTTTAGTGGGGGCCTTGGCAGTGCGGGGGAGTGGTTGGACTTGATGCTCTCAAAGTCCTTTTCCAACCTAAATGATTTGATGATTCAAATACAAACAAACCCTGTTATTTCTCTCCTGGCTTGCTGGAGCCTGCTCCAAGCAGCCCAGCACTTCTGGGGAGCAGGGCGGCCAAAGCTGGAACTCAGTTTGTTCAGAACACTGGAGTTTGTAAGAGTAGCTCAGTTGTTTTGCAATAAATTCTTTCAGTTTAAAAATTAATACCCAGAGTAAATACCTCCTTATGCACTTCTCCTTTGTGTGCAACCCATCAACTTCAGGATTTATAACCTTCTTAACAATTAATATCCAATCTCCTTGCAGTAGCTTCTCATTATAGTCGGCTTTTGTCTTCATACCTGAAGGTTTTTTAAATGCCATTTGCTGGGTGTTCTATGATTTCCTGATAAAAGACATTAAGCCTGAATCTTGCCACTATTTCTGCAAGGTGATCACTGTATTTCAGCCCCGTGCTTTGATATTGCCATTAATGCACAAAAGCAATGTTGATTCCTTAGCTGTGCCTGCTCAACGCACAGAGGAAGGCTTTTCAAACAAAGGCCAAATAAATAAGTAAAATACAGGTTGACATGGAGACCAGTTTATTAGCTCCTCAGTAAGTGCATCTGTAAATAAATCTGTCTCTTGTGTTCTCTTAATATTTGAAACAAGATGATGCAGAGAAGGGCACAGAGCCCTCAGCCCCGTGAGGCTTGACTGCTGCACAGCCATAAAATAGAATAAAATAAATATATAGCTGCTGCTTCTCACTTCAAGGATAAACTGTGTGAAAAGGTACATAAGGGCCTGCAATCAGCCTTAATCAGATTTAAATAATAAAATAAAAAAACCCCACAAACATCCAGACAACCTACTTGTGTATAACTGATCTGCTTGATTGGTGAGAATTATGGGCAGTAATCATATTATCATTTCCATTAGATTTTTCTCTTCCACAGTTTTTATAACTCAAGTGATTCATCTAGCAGATGAATGTACAGACACAGACAAATACTTCAAAATGGCTTTTCGGAGCTGTTTATGTTTAATTTGTCACACAACAAGTTCTTCTCCACTAATTTTCCAAGAGCTGGAGTTGTTATTACCAGCACAAAGGCATAAAGAATGCCAGGGCCATGAGCTGACAGGGAAGGAAAAGCCAGGAGTGGGAAGAGGAGGGTAGGAAACAGCAGTGTCTGCAGAGCCTGCTGAAGGAAGGGTGCAGTGGGAGAGGACACGAAAGGGAAGAATCGTTCTGAAGGTAGAGGGATCAGGCTTTTCACAGCTGGGAAAATGGGAAGGGTCTGGCACAGAGGAGGAAATGACAGCAGAGGCCTCGCTCAGAAGTCCAGCTGGGCAGGGGACTCAAAGGTGCCTCAGCTGCCAAAACTTGAGGGTCACATCATATGTCACTGGGAAGATCAACTCCCCAGACTGGCAACAAAACCACTGCTTTTATCCAGAACCTTGAAAGCTGAAGCCAGTGATGATCCCTTGCACCTCAGAGAGGGGGGAAGCTTGACAAGTGGAAACAAACATTTCATTCTCTTTTGTGTGAAAAATTCCTAGAGCATTATTAATTTCTGATGATAACTTGCAATCAGCAGAACTCATTCATTTTTTAAGTTTCACTTAGTTGCCGTGAATGGATCTGTTTCTCAGCTGGGTGGCTGCATTCATTTTGCAATAATGGTATTTGTTTGACATCTGAGAAATTAACAATGCAAATGCCTCCGTGTCTTCGCAGCACATTTAAAATAAAATATCTTCTCGCGCTGAATTGATGGCATGACTGTAAAAAGGGCTCCAGAACAGTCAAAACATTTTTCAAAACCCATTATAATGTGAAGCACTCGCATGTGATGGGATTGTCTCTTGGAGCCAGGCTCTATCCACACTGCCCAGAGAAAGGGAAGCCTGGGAATCATTGTGTGACTCTGTGGAATGGTTTTATCCCTGCTCCTAGGGCTCCTGGGGCAGTAGGGGATGCAAGCCCATGGAATCCTGGGCACTTTGAGGGTCTTCCACTGTTCCACCTCATGGTTCAGATTCTTGCTAATGCAAGAGGTACTCTGACAATAAATGTGGTGGGGTTTACACTCAAGTTTAACAAACAGAAGTCTAGAAATGTTCAATACTAGAAGTGGAAAAGACAAGAAGAAGAATAAAAAGTGAATTGCAGGCATTGTGCCTACAAAAAATCTAATTATTTTTAATCCAATGTAATTTTTTGTTTTATTTTGGTGGTGGAGGCTGAATGGTGTCTGCTAGTACAGAGAATTAATAATGCATTACATTGCTGCCCTGGCTGACAGGAAGATACAATTCCTGCTGCACATCTTTCGGTTGACCTCCTGTTCCTATAACCCATTTATGCCTGCTCATTTCTGTATTTTCTTTGGTTCATAACCAGAAGGAAAGCCCTTTCTTTACAAGTCATTGATAAATTGTCATTTACAGGAGGCAATAACTTCCTTAAAAATTTGCATAATGTTTGTGCTGGTCATTTAGGGCTGCTGCATATTATATTAAACCTTAAATGGCACGGTTTTATTATGCATTAAGCCTCAAATAGCATTACAAACCCACCAGCCTCACTGGAATATTTTCTATTTCCTGAAATTTAATTGTGTTGCAAACCAAGGCAGCTCATAAAGCTTCAATAAGTCTCATTACTAAATTGGGACGTTGCACTGGCAGTTTCAGATCACTTACATTCAATAAAATGGACACATGGTACTGCCAGCAGGCCTTCAAGGGCCGAGGCCATGGGAAAGGGCTTCAGAGACAGACTGAGGAGCAGCTCAGCTTGAAGAGTGGTTTAAAGCCTGGCTTTAGATCTTCCTTCTGCCTCACAAGCTCTGGCACTGGCACCAGCCCATTCATATCTGTATATGTGTAAATATAAAATAAGGATGCAGCTTCCAGAGACATCAGATTTCCCCCAGGAGGTTCCCTTGGGGCAGAGGCACAAACCCAGCTGTAGGATGGAGCTAGAGCTGGCACGAGACAGCTCTTGTCAGGGTGAGGAGGGGGAAAGAGGCCGTTGGGGAATTGCTTCTCCTTCCCTGTGAACGTGGGTCACTGGGGCCAGTAAATCAAGCGAGGCCACCACTGATTGCTGATGTCACCCAAACCTACTCTAGGAGCCATTGAGTCAATTGAAAGTCTCTCATGGGTAGCAGATGGCTTTGAGTTGGAGCCCAAGGTCAGGTTTAGCTGAAGTTCACCTGGCAGTGTGATTTGTACTCATGGAAGTAGCTGGCCTCAATAACAAGTGCTGGACTGTCATGGCCCAGCTCACTGCTTAAATTAACTTGCTCAGCTGGACTTTCAAATAAAGCTGTTTTAAGAATGCAGCGTAGCATGGAAAGCAATTTGTTTCCCTAAGATTTAGTACAAAATGCCTACCTTGATTTGGATTCTAGAGAAGGCAGCAACTGGGAAAGTGGGTAATTTGAAACTTAACATATTTCTCCTCCCTAAGATGGGATCCCATTAAAACAAGGTGCAAAGTGCTACTAATTTGTCAATCATTCCTCGTGTAATTTTATTTCTCCAAGTAAATTGCTGGGGAGAGTGTTTCCTTTTTCCTTCATCTCCTTTCCCTGCACCGTTCGTTTGACTGGATCCCTGTTGAGGCAGCAAAGCAGCATCCCACACCCACCTTCCCTCATCTCCCATCGCTGCAGCTGCTGCTTCCAGATGACATCTTGCTCCTGCCATCTGCAGAATAGCTGTGTGAGACAGGGTGAGGAGCAAAGGACAGCTCAATGAGCCTTTCATCCAAAAGACAAACTCCCATTTGTATCCACAGCTAAAATAGCCATGGCAGGGGAAGGAGTGGGAGTATCCAAATACCTCTGAGAAAAACTGGTTCTGCTGATATTTCCCAAGAAGTACCAGAAATGGCACGAGGCAGCCTTTTCTTGTGGACTTTCCCCCTCATGTCTGCAGCAAAAAATGTTCAGGTAGGTTTCTGATTTAGAGCTATCAGAAGTCTACACAAACCCCAAGCAAAACACATCAGTTCTTGGAGTTTGTCAAAAAAATGCTTAGATTTACATCAATTTCATTGAGCAGTTTAGAAAGGTTCATAAAATCTTGAGCCTAAGTTTCAGGGCTGCATTCCATGCGAGCTGTTCAGGGGGATACAGACACTGATCTGCTCCCTTCAACACCAGCTTGTGTCAAACAACGCTGGATGAAGCTCGGGGTCATGTCAAGCTACTCAGGGAAAACCTGTGCTAAGCAACGCTGCTTTCCAGCTCAGACAAACAAATGTAAGGAGTGTTTAACTGATCCACCCTCTGGAATTGCAAGACATCAGCCTCCAGTAATGTGTAATTGTGTGAGAAGGTGTTTACCCACAGCTCGATCATAAATTCTGCTCGGAATTTCAATGTACCTGGGTGTTATTTACAATTCCAGACCTCTAAGCCAAGCATGATAGCAGCTGTCTTCTCTCAGCTGCAGGAGCCTTGGCTTTGTTGCAGTGGATTGATTTCTCTCTGAGAGTGGCCAGCACCAGCTCGGGGTTAAAATGCCCCAGTCTGCTACTATAGAAACAGGTATGTGATGCTACAAAGGGAGGGATGCAAAAACTGGAGGTGAAAGAGCAAGGCAAGCTCCTTCCGAAAATCGTATTCTTTTTATACTCCTTTATAGCCCAAGCTTTGTGTACTCTGCTGAGTACATCGGTGAGATGCAGAGCAAGAATCACCCTAAAAGTTCAGCGCCACGTTTGACTCCTCGATCTCTCGGCTGTGGTGGTGGGGTGTCACTGGCTGATTCCACTCTGCAAATCTTGTCATAAACTCAGTACCATTAATGCCCTGGACTGACCCCATGTTTCTTGGCTTATGAGGTATTCAAAAAGGGCTCTAATCAGTCAGTGCCACACTCTTCAGACTTAATCCCTGCCCCAGAGAGTTCCTGCCTGCTCCCTGCCTGGGGCAGGTGGATGAGGAGCATGGAGATGTACTAAGAAGCTTTTACATGGCACCATGAATGCTCTTTACTCATAAAATACCATGGTTTTTTGAGAGAAGAAGCAGAAAAAAATGTAGTGATGTTGAATCACTAGAATCCCAGACTAATTTCCCTAATTCTCCTCCTTTTTAGAAGATGCTTGCTTCCTCCATAAGCCAGCATTTATCAAGGAAATGTAGACTTTTAGGCTGGTAAATTTGCCACAAAAGGGCAAGCTTGATTCTCCCCTTTACCTCTCCCATTCTTCGCCATTTCCTTGGGGAAAGACAAGTCTCAAGGGAATTCCTCCCAGCTGCTGCCCGTCCATAACCTGTTGGCATAAACTCCTGCACACACCAAAGACAACAGCTCTGCGGAGGAAGGAGCCACACTCCATCGTGCAGAAACCATTTCTGCAGCAGGAACTACAACATAACCTCATTTTCAGCCATTGGATTTACCCTGCAACTCTGGCAGAGAAGGGAAAAGAGAGAGAGAAGGGGGAGAAAAAACCTCAAGCTTTGATTTTTAAAATGAGCAAATTGATGTGGAAGTCACAGATGGTGAATAAATATGGGGCACAGAATTGTCATTTGGCAGCCAGTTCTCCTGACCAATTTAAGAGGGATATGCTGTTATCTAGTTTGGTTCAGGGAAAATATATTCTGAGCAGCAGTTAGCCATTTAACAGGCTTCATTGTTTCATAAAATATATTTGGGTTTGATACAAACACAATTAATTCAGCTTTCTAATATTGTGTTTGAACCAAATCCAAAATATGTGCTGTGAGCATTTATTCTTTTATGTCATTTACTGGTTCCAGGTTCTTTTCTGAAGGCTTAGATTTAAAAAGGGATTTGCAACAAACAAAGAACATTTGGGGTGACTTCAGCTGGTGCAGCAAACTCCATTCTTATGCACTGTTTTGAGATGTGCCTCCAAATTATCTGACAAATGATATGTTCCAAATTAAGTCGCTTATTACCTGTGCTTTCCTACTGCACAGCATTCTTCATCATTGTACTGCTGGATTTTGGGGACTTATCAGGCTTTGCTGGGTCTAGCAGTGGAAGCAGAGGATTGGGGTGAGGAGTAGCACAGGCAGAGCTCTGCCAGCTGGGTCTCTGCACAACTGCACTCCATGCTCAGCTCTGGCTTCCCAAGGGACAGCTTTGAGGAGATAAAGACCTGGAAACACCATCCAGCCCTCCTGATCCAGAGGCTTCTCCTCTCCCAGCACAGATCACCTTGGGTCTCTTTAGCTCGTTTGGGTTTCAGGTGCTGACAACAAAGGATATGGCAAAGGACGTGAAATTAGAAGAGCTTTTTCCAAGTGAAGTGTCTTCTTGTTCCCAATCTCCTCCTGCTGAGACTGCGGTGGGAAGGAGCTGTTTGGCAGCAGGTCCAGCTCTGCACCCAGGGCACCGCAGACCCTGCCGCCAGTGCCGTGAAACCATCACCAGTTACCTCTGAGGGCAGCTCCTGTGCAACCCATGGGGCACTGACCACCACAAGCAGTGGATCAGCCCTGCCCTTCCTCCCCAGAAGTGTTTCTGAGTCAATGGCTTCTGTGGAATCCTGTTTTCCTATGCAGAGCCCACAAATCTTTCCATGGTTCTTAGGCCTGGGATCAAACTTCTCTGAGTTCAGTCAAACATCGATGACAGTACAGATTACAGAGGGGAAAAATTCCAATCTCCACTTAGACATCAGCCCCTTCCTCCACTTCCCTGTGACTTTAGGGAGAGAAAGGAATTGGGCACGAATATTTCAGGACTATGCTTGGGCTTCCCATCGGGGTTAAGGACCCTGTGGTGTAAAGCTCTGCTGCAGATCCCTCTCTGTAACCAAAGCCAAAAGAGATTCTAAATACAAATGGTCACAGCCCACTCTGCCACACATTATCCCTCATCTGGTGGTAAATCAGCACTGCTCATATCATCACTGACTTGCAGAGCACATCCCTCCATCCCAGACATAAATGTTAATTAGTGAGGTTTCTGCTTTAAATTAGTGACGCCAAAGCACTTTGAGACTCCCACATGAAAAGAGCCACAGAGGCCAAAGTGTTGCTGTTCCCTTTGGTCACAGCGTTTGAAATAGATATCCTTTAATAGCTCTGTTTTCTCCTCACAGGTAGGTCGGTAAACGAGCGCTGGTGCCCGGGCTCCCTCAGAAACACAAGGAGGCAGGAGCTTTGAAGCTCCTCCACTCTCACAGCCCTGTGCAGGGTGTGTGAACAATGTTCAAAATGTACATATGAACCAGAGAGATTAGGACTTTCAGAAGAGCCTTCCACGAGGATCCTTTTCATGTCTAAGATACGTATCTAGTTCGTTCACTATCTGCAGAGATGAAAGCAACCTCTGATGGTATCTTCTCTGCTCGCCACCTTATCATATCAGTGATAAAAGACCAGTCAAGCTTGCTGGCTTTGGAACGCATAATGCAATTATTAATATTTGCCTGGTTTTTCCTCCCTCAGATGAGGGATGAAGGAGAGAGGAGGAGGGCAGGCAGCTGGACATGGGAGGAGCCCAGTGCAGGAGCACCAGCTCTGATGGTTGCCCACCCTCTGCATTACCCCAGCCGTGGTGGGAGAAGAGCTCCTGCTCCTCAGGTCCCTGCTGCAGGTGCCAAGGGGGCTGTGCTGTAATGCACACAGCTTTCACAGGACACACCATTGCCATGGCTACGGGAGCCAGGAGATGGGGGAGAGCAGAGCCCTCCGCACCACCGAGCGCTTGGCCTCGAAACACCCAGCACCACACCCGCTCCGAGCTCCCCTCGACCCACACAGGTGAGGGGGGCTTGGATCTCTCCTCCCTCACAGGTTTTCTGGAGCTTGTGGCATTCACTAAATACCTCAGGAAGCCGCGTCAGGGAACTGCTGCAGTGTCAGGTGGTGTTAATCATCTCTGCGTGATCTGGAAGGGCAGGGGATGCTGCACACAAAGGAAAGGGGATGGTGAGATGTGTGTCGTGCTGCTTGCACCATGCAAGGTGTGAAAAGTGCCTTCTGCAATAAAGAAATAACAGTAGTTAGGATTAATTGCGGGTTCAGAGCTAGGGAATCCCACTGGGTTATACACGTATGGGTAAGCCCTTTCCCCACTCTGTGCATGGAGAAAGGAAAACATGACAGGGGAAGAGTTGCCAGCAAACGCACACCAGGATGGATAAAAGCAACAGGAAAAAAGGAACTTTTTGAAAGCACAATCAGATTTTCAAACTATAGATACTTTTTGTTCTATAAACAAAAAGGAGTCTACTTAGATTCAAAGATTCAATGTTCACTGTGTACACTTATTATGATATATTACACCCCTAAAACTAAAAATGCTCTATCTGGATGTCACATGCTGGTCACTGCTGATAAGAGAACGTCAAACCAACTAACCTGGCTCAGCCAGAACTGATACTCACAGAAATGCATAACCTCATGGTCAGTTTTGCAGGAACTAAAGGACTGTTATTCTTGATTTCAGCTTCTTCAACCACTGTAGTAGTGACCAGGCAATGCAGAAAGTCAAAAAGTTATATCTGTAAAATCCAAGAGTATGAATTAAGGGTGGGAGAAAAAGATCCCTCTTTAAAAGGGATACCCAGAAATAGTGCCCTCATCCATTGCCTTCTACACTCAGGGCTTTGATGGACTCTCATTTAATGAATAAGACTCATAAGTAAAACACTTCCTTTTCACATCCTCAAGTCCCACTTTCCATCCAAGTGGAACTTGAAATGTTGCATGTGATTCCCCACTGGTAAAGAAGTGTGGCATTCCCCTTTTCTAATGGTACAAAATGGGAAAATGAAGGACTGATTAATGCAATGTAAATGTAAACAAAATACTTACTTAAATCACTTTGTCTAGTTATAGAACATTCTTTTATCTAGGAGAAGAAGGGAAAGGCCATCTTGAATAGAAACCTTCTGTTCACTAATTAGTATCAAATAGTTCCCAGGTTTTCCAAAAAATGTATTATTTTAATTAATAGTATAGAATCATAGAATCAGGGGATGGTTTGGGTTAGAAGGAACATTTAAAGCCCATCCAATCCAGCCACCTGCAAAGGACAGGGACAGCTTCCACGAGCCCAGATTGCTCAGAGTCCCTGAGGGTGTAGTGTACAACTGCTCTAGGAATTGTCCGTCCATCCGTTCAGACTTGAATTTTTTTTTTTAATACCTTCATATCCACAGTGGAAATCTTAAATTCCTCGGCTGCACGTGGCTCACACTGCCCTGTCCTGCCCGTATGAGCATTCCAACCAGTTCCTGCCCCATCCTGCTGCAGGGCACTCACTGCTCAGACACCCACCTGTCTGCTCCAGCAGCTCTGCCAAACCCCTTCCCGCGCTTCCCCACTCTCCAGAGCGCTCTCTCTCCTAGTCCTGTGCTCAGCAGCAGCCAAGAGGTGCTTAATACAACCCCATTTGGCACCTTCCCTCTGAGCTGCCTATTCCAGGCTGCCAATACAAGCACAGCAGCTCCAAACTGCCCAGCCGAGCCAAGAATCCTCTCCCTTGTGTGCAGCTCGCCAGCCAGAGGCAAATGCATGAACTTTAGAGATTATCTGGAGGGAATATTCCAGGAATTTAGATTTTAGCCGCAGCAGTAGGACCATACATCATTAAAGCTGCCTCTCCTGCCAATGTAAAAAGCAAACATCAATGATTTAAATCACGGTTCCCCTGTGGCTCATTTAAATCACTTGGATGGAAATCAGTCCACCTTGTCACCGTGGAAGAGGTAGAAATGGAAGTTGTGGATTCATGACTCCCAGGTCAACACTCAGCACGGGACGTGGACCAGGTGACGATAAATCCTACGAGGCACAGTTTGTAATGAGCAGTTTTGTGATGTGTGGCACCGGTGAAACCCAATTCCTGCAGCTGTGTGTGTTTGTGTGGAGCTCCTGTTGTCTGTGTGACTATTGACCAAAGCTTTCCCTGCAGTCAATACGTGCAGCACCGTGCTCTTCAGTGCTTTATGATCAGCTCCTTTCTGGGAGCACTTCCATGGAGTCTTTCTTTTATTTTCACCCACCAGCCCATTGTCCAGAAACCTGCACAAGACACAGGGATGGAATTTGCTGCAGATGGGGACACACTCAGAGGCAGAGCCTGGGGTGAGAAGCCTTGGAAGAACATATCCAAGGGCACCTTCCCACCTGGACACAGGCAGGCCTGGCCCCACCTGCACATCCTGGGATGTTCTGTGCAGCCTGTGAGATGCAGGACCCAAACCAGGCATCTGGCCCCATCACTAAAGCTCTGTTCCAGGTTTCATGCATTAGCAGAGGTGTCTCTGCCACAGAAAATCCACAGTTCGACTGGAGGAGCCTAAGGAAGGTTGGCAAAGGGAAGAAATGCTGCTGTGTTGCTACAGGTGAGCAGCTGATGCAGACAAAAAGCTCAGCCCTGTCCACACAGAGCAGATCCTCATTTCCCTGCAGCTAGAGGAGCTCTGCCATCTCACTGGCACTCAGACACGTTCAAATTGGTTTCGGTTTTTATGGCTGTACAATAACCAACAAACAGCACGAGCTGCCATGTAACAGAGATTCTTTGGCTCCACATTTGTCTGCCTGTTTGATTATTTGAAAGTGGCAGCTTTTATTGCCTGCGTTACCCACAGAAAGAGACAGCTTTTAGCATGTGAAAAGGTACCAGAACCCAGACCCAGGTGAATGCTTTGTGTGCAGGCAGCTGCCCACATTTTGACAAACTTGTTTGACTCTTCCAGCACTGCAGAGGCGTTTGAGAGGTGACAGCTGATTTCGATGTGGGTGACACTGAATTCTGAGCAGGGGCACTCCCATGAGAGGCAGGGCAGGCACTGATCTCTGCCCTCTGTGACCAGCTACAGGACGTGAGGGAAGAGCTGGAGCTGTACCAGGGGAAGGTCAGGTTGGATACCAGGGAAAAGTTCTTCCCCCAGAGGGTGCTGGGCACTGCCCAGGCTCCCCAGGGAATGGGCACGGCCCCGAGGCTGCCAAAGCTCCAAGAACATTTGGGCAGCGCTGCCAGGGATGCCCAGGGTGGGGGTGTTGAGGTGTCTGTGCAGGGCCAGGGGTGGGACTGGGTGATCCCTGTGGGTCCCTTCCAGCTCAGGAGATTCTATATTTCTGTGATTGTAAGTGCTGTTAAGAAGTCTTCCTGGCTCGTGAACAAATTAAAAAAAAAAAACAACAAAACCAGAAGGAAAGCAAATAGAAAGACAGAAGTGATGTTGCTGCTCTGTCCATTACAGATTTATGGCAGTGACAGGGAGAACAAGACACAGACTGAAGTCCCTCCTGCTCTTTTGGCTGCTAAGTTGCCTCATCCTTTGCTCCGTGATGCTGCTGTGGCTGTCTCTGTATTGAGTAGGGTCAGGGCAACATTTAGGTTGTCCTATATAAAAAGGTCCAACATATAAAAAGCTGATATCTTTACGCTGTACAGAGGAAAAATCTCCACTTAAAACACTGTCCTCAGATAACAAAAAAGATTTACCTTGATAAGACTAGAGAAGGCAGGGAAGAAATAAGCAGAGATAGCACAGAGAGGAAGGTGCTATAATAAGAATCTGCTTTGTCTGCAGGTTCACTTAAGCAGCTCAGCTCCTTGTGAGCTGATTTCAACCTCTACTTTTTAAAGTAATAACAACTCATTAACGAGGATTTTACTTCCTGTTGGGGGATACAACTGGCTTTGTTTAGAGGGTCTTCAACCCCTGCTTGCTTGCTTTGTCCCACTCAATGCTTTTCTCTCTCAAATCTTTGCCAGTGGTCAAAGGCAAAAAAAATCATTCCTGTTTGCATTATAGCAAGGGCAGTGATATTATATGTCTTTCAAAAGACCCTTTTACAGGTTTCCATCTGCCTTTCTAATGGTTTAAAACAGAGAAAGAAGCTGGCAACTGGCAAATGCCCAAGATCTGATCAGACATGAGCTGGTGCCCTGTCTAAGTGTCTGCATTTAAGTGTTTTCTCTTCTGCTCAGGTGCAGAAAAGCCCATCAGCCCTCCCAGAGCCCTGTTCCCTCCTCTGTAGCCAGCAGCATCACTAGGGATCAGCAAAGAAATAAGAGATCAAAGAACAATATGGAAAAAAAAAATGGTGGATACTGAGCAGGCTGAAAAGGAACAAGAACATGAGGAAACATGATAAATTCATGCTGAGACCTCTGAAGATGGGGATAAGAGGGTAACACAGAGAAGCAGAAGGATATGAATATAATTGGGATATGGTTTTAGCTGTGAGATCTGTTAAATTGAATTTCTGTTTGGTAGAACATCCCTTGTATATGTTAATCGCTGTGTGCTCCAGCAGCCTGATTTAGTGTTATTATCAAAAAGGGCTCCTGCCTTTGTCAAAGGAAGATTACAAATTATTCCAGATAACTAATGCAACTAAAGACCTTTAAGACTAATTGGCCATTGTGCAATCCTGTTAATATCCTTTCTTGTCTAACAAAAACGAAGAAGGCAATTAAGGCTGAATACCAAAAAATCCGTACCTGGTCTCTTGCATGGAAACATGATTTACACACCCCCGGATTTTCCTACCAGGAGAAAAAAATATAGCAAATGATCATCTGTCAACAGCCAGCACAGCCAAAGAAACTCCAGTTTTGTATTAAACCTGAGCTGGGAATGGTTTGAGACCCACCCTTTCCTTGCCGTGAAAGCAACAATTTCCATTGTGTCTCCATATTAAACACAGAGCCCTGATTTTTAACGAGTTTAGCTAAGCCTGAGCTGTCACATTCTTTGAGACACAGCTGCTTTCTGAGGCCTCAGAAAGGATCCTGCCCAGCAGAGTCTTGGCCAGACATGACATGGACCCCGTTGTTCAAACCTGCTCAGGCTCCCTCAGAAAAGACACAAACAGACCTTGGAAAGTCTCTGAGGCCTTCTGGACCTCGCAGACGGCTCTGATCAGTCACCTCCCAGCTGCTGCTTGGTGCTGCTATTAATAATCACCCTAATCAGCTGGTGGTTTTTGCACGGTATTGTCTCTGCATTCATCCTTCTGCCAACCCTTGAAGTCCCCAGTGTTGCATTAAAACAGGAAATAGGTTACCAAGTGATTGTGCAGGTCATTGGCAGGTGGGGTCTGGGGAAATCAGCCCGTGGCTGCTGCTGGAGGGCGGTGATGGGCAAAGACTGCTCCAGCTGGAGGGAGAAGGTGATGGCTGGGGAATCCCTCTGGAGAGAGCCGAGCAAACAGCCCCTCACAGGCTGCCCGGGGCGTTTGCTCAGCCTAATGCTGGCTTCTGCTCTGCCATTAATTCATTGCATCACTTTCTGAGGCAGCTCCTTGATCCTGACAAACGTTATCCTCTCTTTTACCTTAGCGTGTTACCTGCTTTGTTCATTTGTGTGACTGCCTTAATCTCTCCTGGATGACTCACATCAGCTTTAGATCTTTAACAACTTTATTGCTTTATTTAATCCTGTGTTTCATGTTCACTTGCTCAGTTAAAAGAGGGATAGAGTCAGTGTAATACTTTCGAGTTCAAGAGGAGGAACTCCTTCAACCTCATTGCCAGGTTCTGTCCTCCAGCCCCAAGCACCTTCCTGTGCTGTTTTCCTGAGGTTTCAAATCCAAGTTTGTCAAACCACCAAAGCATTTTTACATGGATGCAGCAGTAATTCACAGGTCTGCACATACCTGCAGGCACAGGGGGAAATGTGCAGCTTTGGACTCCACACCCTGCACCAAAAGCTGCTCCCTGCATCTTGGGAGGCTGCAGGGAGGAAAGGTGGTGGCCCAAGGACATCACCCCATGAGCTGTCTCTGGCCATGGATGGACCACCCGACTGTAACTGGCAGAAATCAGCTGCAAGTGTAGGGATTTCTCCTTTTGTAAATGACATAAGGCAGGATTAAAAGGAGAAAGATTAAGCCAAAACCTCTGCTAGTTATTTAAAGTTGCCTAATACAACCTGATTTTTTTTTGTTTTATAGCCCCAAGCCACAGCAGGCTCCTCCTGAGTCTGAAGCTCTTGTATTTGAGCTGAGGTGCTGTGTCTGTCTGGTGGATATCCTGGCTAAACCTTCACCTGGGGGAAGACCTCTCTTCAATGGCATGGCAAGACCTCAGTGAGGTTCTTATCCTAAACAAATCTTTGAAGATTTATGTCTTCCTAAACCACGTGATGGAATTGATCCTGGGAGCCCAAAGAACAATGGGCTGAAAGAGGGAAAGAGTAAAATAAAAGCCCTGTGTTGAGAAAAGTGCTTTCTTTTGAGTGGGGGGCCTGTGAAGTGAAGCATTCAGGACAACTTCCAGTGGGAATTGCAGCCAGATGAGATTTGCCTTTACCCGGCGGAGCCCTGGTCCCTGCAGCACCTGAGAGCATCACAACACTGCCCACAGCCTCCACAGCCTCTAGGCAGCTTTTTTTTTCCCCAAAAAAGCTAAATCCACAAAGTCAGTAAACACACTAAGATTTAATAGAGATTGGTAAAATACTGCTCCCTAAACACCCCCTCATGCTGACGTGGTTTTACAGTAAAATCTGCCCATTTTGCTGCTGTATCGGTGTCTCGGCAGCCTCCTTTGGCTCTCAAGTGGTCACTCAGCCATGGCACCTCTCGACATCACCGTGAGGGCAAACAGGCACCGAGTGCCTTGCAGAGACACTGCTGCTGCTCACAACCCAGGTGGGCATTTACCTCTAAAGATCTGCTTTGCCTTTAATGAGTTATTGCTCTTCACCAGGCTGCATTTTCCATGTGAGGCAGAAGCTGCAACCTCCCTGGTAAAAAGGATCTTAGGAAAGCTCATTTAAATTTCAAGGACCTCTTAGGGATAGTTGCTAATGGTTATGCTAATTGGTGTAGGGTCTGAGTGACAGTCATGTCCTGGAATGATTCGCAAATCACATTTTCTTGGAGCTTATTAGCAGACTCATTAACTGTACAACAGTACATTGCTTTCAGAAATTCAGATCTAAGCAGAAAATTAAAATTATTTGCTAAATGACCTAATAAAATTGAATAAAATGTGCTGAGAAAGTGAAAACTGAGGTGTATCAGGACTCCAGGATTTGGCTAAAAATAATCTCCATTTACCATTGATGTTCACCCATTCCTCTGGGAGTAGCTGTAGCCCAGGTGAGCCTCACTTAGAAACCTGTTTAGATATGAAAACCAATGAACTCAAATCGACAGCAGCACATCCCAGCTCCTTGCACCCAGAGCTGGCATTAAAATTCACTGCAGCCTCAGCAAGGACTTTATCCAGTGATGCATCTCGTAGTGCCTCCTCCACATCTCTGTTTCTCCTTCCCTCTGCAATTCATGCAAACAAAAACCCAAACAGCTGCACTTTCTTACTTCCCTGATGAAATTTTTGGCAGAGTTATTTGTAAAAATAAAAAGTCTTTTTTGAAGTCAAAGAGAGCGTGGGAAGGAATGAGAACCCAGGTATTTATTTACTTACAGGTGAGACAGGACACTATGGAATCTCCAATCAGTTTAGGATGGTATCCAATCTTCCTCTGTGTGAATAAGATGTTTCCCAAATTCACAAAATTCCGTTGCAAAATATTTTAATGAACATGTATTTAAATTTTTACAAAACTCTCAGCTCTCCATGCTCTTCAAAATCACACATTTAAGTGTATGTAATACAGACATGTATTTCCACACAATTTGGACATTTTGTGTACTGCCAAGAAACTTGTGCTGAGTCTCTGAAGGAACGAGAATCTGATTTATGATTGGTGTGAGCACGTGTATAACATCGATGCTCCCAATCCAAGTTTGCTGGTAGACAAATCCTCTCACATTTAATAATTACCCATTGAAAACCAGGACCTGCATTATCCCCTGATGCATTTCCACAACTTCTGTCCCCCTACTCTGACTCTTGAGTGCCAGGTGTAAAATTTCTAGCACCAGTTCTACCTCCTTAATCATAGAATCAGGGAATGCTTTGGGTTGGAAAGAACCTTAAAGACCATCTTGTTCCAACCCCCAGCCATGGGCAGGGACACCTTCCACCAGGCCATTGTTTTAATTTGGTTTTTTCTTTCTTAGCTCTCTAAGTATACCAGCAAACAATAGTATTTTAAAGGACTTAAAAGTCCTTTTTGAGGCCTTTAGTGCAAAAATCACAAGAAAAGCTGTGCTGGATCAGATGCACTCCCCAAGGCAGACCCAGATCAGAAATTTCTGTTAAACTCTCAAGGAGCCTGGTCTTCACCTCTTCTTCAGAATGAAAACTTGATTTCTTTCGGTTCCGGATTTTATTGAGAACTCTTTAAATATCTTGACTTCATAAAAACTCGAGCTGTAGCAGAAATAACTGATGAGTGTACGGCTTTCTTGGCACACTGAAGTGCTTGAAAATTTCTCTCCAGTTCCCCGTTTCTCACAGGCATTGTTACACTTGCAATTTATCTCAGGGTGAATAAAACACATTCTGCTTCATGACACTTTTTGGTTGGATTTTTTTATTTCTTAAGGCATATAACAGCAGGTCTCAAATAGAATCCATGGGAATATTTTTCACTAAAGAAATCTCAAACCAAAAGAAGCTGTTTAATTCAAACATGTTTGTCAACCCCACAAAACTTTGTTTTACAAAAGCAGCAATCAGATAAGATTGGAGTGATAGGCAAAGCTTTTTTTCTTGAACTGGAACTTCAAAAGAACCAACTTTTGAAATAAAAGGTTTTAAAAACCCCAGAAATTAGAATGAAATATTTTGATGCCATGGAAACAATCACTTCACATGAAAAAATACCTTCAGCTTTAGTGCTTTGGAGTTGAAATGCTGGAAATTTTGACACTCTGAGGAAATCTGTTGTGTTTGCTGACTTCCTGGTCCCTCCCCTCAACAGGACACGGGTAATTCCTTACCACCACGAGACCAGCGTGATGCAGCCCCGCTTTTTGTCATGTCCAAAATTAACTTCTGAACTAACGGTCCTTGAACAGCCCCTTTTCCATCCCCTGTGCAGATCATAGCTGCCTCATCTTTCTCCAAGTCCCTTCCCAGACCACGGGATGCAGGGATAACAGGGGCCTGTGCAATGGTCATGGGTGGTGTGGACATTTGTCCACTGAAACCTCCTGATGTCTACTCTCAGAGTCCCACCTACCCTTACTGTCACAAAATTATACCTAGGTCCTGTGAGGGTAATTTCTAGGAATTATAACTGCATTCAAGCCCAGAAACTCTGTTTTTATCTCCGCAGGTCTTTGAAAGCTTTTCCTCAAACTACAGTAGAAATGCTGTTTTAATCCATATTATTGTTGATTTTCAAGACCAGGTTGGACGGAACTTGGAGCAACCTGGGACAGTGGAAGGTGTCCCTGCCCATGGCAGGGGGTGGAATGAGACAAGCTTTAAGATCCCTTCCAACCCAAACCATTCTGTGATTCTGATTTTATGAATTTAATATGGTCCAAATTAAGAGTGCTTACAGGCAAGTGGGCAATCCCACTTGGGGCAGATGGAGAGGCCAAATCATTAAAAGCTCGAGTGGAAATTGGGGGAAACAGGCTCTAGAGAGATTTGCTCTTTAGGAAAACCCTCTATTTCTGATAAAATATGTTGTATTTTCCCCATAACCCAGGGATTCGTCCTCTAATAAAGAACCTGTGAAGCTGCTGTCACTGCTACATAAAGCATTGTGGTCTTAGATAGATAAAATATATATATAAAGAAATACAGCATAATATTTCACCATGGAACACAGCATAATCTGCATCCCAAAACACATCTGCTTTGGGCTGCAAAGTGCCACTGTCCAGGGAGGTAAATGGAAAACTGCACATCCAGGTACCTCTTAGCACTGAGAGTGGTGGGCAGCACCACTGGCAGTATGGGGTGTGAATTAATCCCAGGATCACAGAAAGGCTGGGGTTGGAAGGGACCTTAAAATTCATCCAGTCCCACCCCTGCCATGGCCAGGGACACCTTCCATTAGCCCAGGTTGCTCCAAGCCCCTTCCAACCTGGCCTTGGGCACTCACAGGGATCCAGGGGCAGCCACAGCTTCTCTGGGCACCCTGTGCCAGGGCCTCCCCACCCTCACAGCCAAGAATTTCTTACCAATGTCCAATCTAAACCTCTGTCAGCTTGAATTAACAGCATAGATGGACATTGCCTCAGGATCCAGACATCCCCCAAACTGGGCTGGATTGAGCACAGAAATCTTGACCCAAGTTTGGTCTGACCTGCTGCCAAGAAAAGGATCAAAGCCAAAATGTTCAGCTGCAAGTCTGAACATTCCTGGTGCTTCAAGAGCTGGACCAGGAGTTTCTGAGTGATGTCACCTCAGTCACAGCAAGCAAAGAGCAGCCCAGAGGGTGGCCAGGAGACAGAACATCACCTGCATGTCCCCACCTCTTCTTCCAGAAGCCAAATAAGAAACACAGACAGATAGAAACTCGTGCCCTGGGAGCAGAGGACATCTAGAACTGTAAAACAGGGTGAAGACAGGACTTCTTTCAGAGTTCACATTTGCAGTGCATGATCTCCAAAAAGCCCACTAGTGCTGCCTAATGCCTGCATCTTTAGACTTGCTCAAGCCCCAGGGGCTGTCTGGAAGTCTGTGGAGTCAAAGCAACTTCACAACAGACTGTTTCACACAGAGCCTTTCATCCCAAGCCCTTTCCACATTAGTGACCCAGCTGTGTCTCCAGATGAATTTGTACTTGGCCCCAGCAGCTGCTCAGCATGTTGTAAAATCAGCCTGCTTAAGAAACCTCATGTAAATTTAGGAACTCAGCAATACACTCTGCACTTCCAAAAGCCACTCTGGGCTGATTTCTATTTTCATAGCTTTAAAATTGAGATAAAGAAACCTTGAAATTCCCAATATAGGATGGAGTGAGAGAGGTGGGGCACTGGGGCTCTGTGGTGGCCGAGGAGGGGGTCACCTTGTGAGCCCCCTTCCGTCTGTGATTTTACACCATTTCAGGTCTGGCACAAACTGTCTGCAACTTTGCTTCCCAATTTCCCAACAGCTTCATTTCTGGGAGCTATAAGCACAGTTTCAAGGCATTCAAGCAGTGTTATTCTGATACTTTCCTCTTGTGAAAGTATCTCAAGCATTTACCCCTTTAAAAGCAAACCCCAAGTATTTGCAGCCCATCCTGTGGGTTTGTTGGAATTTCTCCCTGTAGCTACATCTTTCCACTATATATCTGTGCCTGTAGTAATAAAAACAAGGCAATAATTTACCTCCCATGGTTGTTGTACCGAAACTGGATTTTTATCCCAGTCTCATATCTTCTCCATTCAGAGCCAACGTATCTTATTACTTTGCAGCAAACATGGTCAGAGATGAAAGATTCTCTCATATATTTCCGTTTCTATTAAACCACAAGGCTTTATCCTTCTCTTTCATTCTTCACTCTCAGGTTTCATTGTTTCTATCTGTGTCACATGTGATTTTGGCTTTCATGTGAACGTGAATATGTGCATTTATCTATTTATCCCCTATATCACAACCAAATGAGATTGGGGCCACTTTAAAATACCTGGCCACTGAATGCTTTTCCATCAGATATTCACAGCAATAACCTTACTATGCAGACTTGGAGTTATGCAGATACCAGAATAAAACATTTTTGAAGACTTTCAGTATTTCCACACATTCTCTTTACCTGTTTCATTCATGAGTATGTCACACCAGGAAAAAAAGTTACCCAGAAGGGTCATTTTTTCATCCTAGAAGCGTCTGACCAGGCCAGATCCTGCCCACACCAGCAGAGGGGAATAGACCCAGAGGACAAAACTCAAGCAGGACTTGGGAGGACACTTTGGCAGGCTCTGGGACTGGATAAACTGAATCATGTTCTCCTCCCCATATCAGCAAAACACAGCCCAGCTGCAGGTAAAGGATTAAAATTCTTGATCACTCAGTAGCACCGTTAATTATTTTCCCCTCTATCTTCTCCCTTCAGATCTCAGATTTTTTTTTCTTTATCATGGTAAAGGGTTAGGTTTGCTGCAGCCTCAGTGAGCATCATTTCTATCCTGCTGAGGGAGAAATGGGGGTCAGAAAAATAATCAGAGTTCTGAAAACCATTTAAGTAGTAATAGTTCACCTTTTTAATTTGTACTTTGAGGATGGAATGGAAGAGAAGCCAGAAAGATCAGGGTGCCTGAAGGATTAATACCTGATTTGAGTTTAAAGCAGTAATCACATCACCTAATTTAGCCTCCTAATGTCAGAGGCAGCATTTCTCTGGATAATCAGTGAAACAAGGTGATGATTCCAGAGGGAGACTCAAGCTGTGCTTCCACCACAAAACTTATAAGCACTGTCCACCCGTGTCATATTCAAATTTTTGTTTCTTTTTCGCTGTGGTTCATCTCCCTTCCTGCTTTCCAGAAGGCAGCTGGGGCACATTTCAGCCAGGTCCTGCTCAGGACGGGCAGCAGACAAGGATCAGTGTGCATCACTGAGCACTCCCACCCTGACACGGGGTCCCTTTCAGCCCATTTGAGGTGAGCCATGGCTGCAGCCATGGCAGAGACGCCCTGAAGAGCCATCAGAACACCACTCATTTGGGGAAAAGCCAGTGCAAATCCCACTACACAGGAGAAACCCCACAGTTTTCCCCTGGATGCAGCGTTCCCTGAGCCACAGTGAGTCCACTTTGACGTGGCTGCTTCGCAGTTGTCCACCCACTGCTCAGCTGAAACGGTGCGGCTGGGATGGTGGAAGAGGAGACTCGACAGGGACGTTGGCTGGGTGTGATTTCCTATTCACACCTCTAATTAATGTCAGCAGAGTCATCAGTGGTGTAGTCACATTAATTACACATGAGTGACAGCTGCAACAGCTTTGAGAATAAGTACAATTTCACCAGACTGCCAAAAAGGACAGGCCTTCAACATAACACAAAGCTGAAGGTATTAAGAAATAAATTGTGATTTAAGTATTTTAATATTAAAATATATGATATTACAGTAGCAATAGGAAAGATTACCAAAAAGATGGAGAAAATACACGGTAGGAATAATTAGTGCAGTGCTTGTGGTAATTACTTACCAACAGTTTCCTGGAAGAAGAAGTTATAAATATTTCCATGGTGGTCATTAAGCCTTCCAAAATCTTGGGAAGGCACCACCTGTTCTTCTGGCCTTGGCTGCAGGAGAGTCTTGGGAGAACAGATGCACATGAGCCACTCGTGGTGGAAGCTGCAGGGCTCTGCCATGGCCTGAGGACCTGAGGGTGCTCCACGCCCCTTTGGTGCAAAGACCAGCCTTGCCATGGAGCCCATGGATGGAGAGTCTCCAAGGGGGGATTTAGACCATGCATGGGCTCAGTCACTTCATCGCGGGGTGCTTGGGTGCCCTTGTGGCGTTGCTGGTGGCTGTGGCTGGGTGGAAGGGTCTGGCTGGACAAACCCCTGAGCCAGAGGGGTCCCACAGCGAGGTAGATGAGGACGAGTCCTGTCAGAGGGGGCCTGTTCTGGGCAGTGTGGGGCTGGGTTAGCAGCACAGGCAGACAGGCCCATGGTGCCTCCACCACAGGCAACACACAGACATTCAGTCGCAGAAACACTGAAAGGCTGGAAATGATGGAGGATCCTCCAGGATCATTGAGTCCAACCATGAACCAGCACTGCCAAGCCCACCACCACTTACTGCTGCACCTCTGCCCCAGCCAAGCTAACTGCAGAGATTTGGAAAGCTCCACTACTGGCAGGGCAGGCAAGTCTGAAGTGTTGTCCTTTTGCTGGCCCCAGACTGGAAGAGGGCTATTTCCGCTTACACCTAATGTCTTCATGCAAAAAAAAAAAATCCAACTTCCAAACTGCAGAGATCAAAAACCTTGCTACAAACAGCGTTCTGCCACTGAATGCTAACAATATTGGGATTTTCAATTTTTTTTCTCCCATTAAGAGACATTTTCCTGGCCATTAACGTCCCCACACTCCTGTGCAGAAGTGCATTACCTCTAACACGGCAGGGCTGACAAGCAGCAAGAGATGTGTAGCTCCCTGATGGTTAAATCTATAGGAAACCTCTGGTGTTTAATGAAACCCCTATGGAGACCTCCATATCAGCCATGGTTTAATGCCCCATAATGGCAGGGAATAATTTATCTATGAGCAACGGCAGCTCCTGGTTCCCTGAGCATTAGGAGTTATTTATGAGGTAATTTTAACAGTTTCACACTGGCTGGTCATTATGTCACTGAGCGCTGACTGCCGGCACTTGTAGCCGAGGAGGAGAGAAATACTTCCCCTGTCACTGGCTGAGCAGTGAGCAGTGACACCGGAGCTCTGCGAGGGGGTGTGTGCGCAGCTGGGAAAGGGCAGCAGAGGGAACAGCTCCACAACAAACCTGCCGAGGTCTCTGCACAGAGCCCACTGCTGACCCCTCTGCCAGCAGCTCTGCCCCAAGGACCCCCCTGCAGCTCTCATCTTCCTCCTCCTGCGTCTGGTGGCACCTTCCATCTCCCCCTTCCCGTGTCCAATTCCAACAGCTGTGCTGTAGAAAAGGTTAGAGTAAGGGGACTGCAGGGAACAGCCTGGGGACACTGGAGAGCTGAGCAGCCAAGACATGGCCTCACATTTAAATCTGCTGTGGTCCAGTGGAGGAACATCTACTGAAGTGTCCCAGGAGAGTGGAGAATGGTCACAAGCTGGCCGGACAGACAGGGGTAATTCCTGCAGGTAATTCCTGCACTTTCTGGAGCACACAGAGCACTGTACACCCACCTGGCTACCCCTTCATCTCCAGCTGTGTGCTGCCCACAGGCTGTGGGAGAAAAAACATGGGAAAAGGAAGTTGAGGGCATGGCCACAAAGGTGTAGCACAGGCTCTGGCTGCAGTGTGACGGCAGACACAGGACACTGGCGGAGGGGAGTGGCACCACAGACCAAGGGAGAGAGGCAACAGGGCAACCAAGCTGGGATAAAGAGGATGGAGAGGAAGGTCTGACCACCAACTGGCCAGAAGGGACAGTGAAAATAGGAGGTGTAGGAATGAAGCAGAAAGTGACTAACCGTGGAGCTGGGAGAATAGAAAGAGCAAAAACACAAATAAAAACTAGCAGGAGGTGCTGCAGACGAGCACTGTGGTGAGGCTGGGATGTCAGTGACCTGCAGAAGGTGAGGGCTCTGCTGCCAGGCACAATCTTACTGCGTGCCAGTAACACTCTGGCCTTGGCAGAGCAGCAACTGCTGCCACGAGAAACAAAATAATGAAGAATATTGAAAGCAAACATGTTAACAACCCAGAGTAGGACTGAAGTTAGAAGCAAGGAATGAGCAAGAAGGCACAAAATTTGAGAGCAGGTAGTAGTTGTGGCAGCAACACAAGGAGGTTTATTAATTCAGATTTGTTGGGTTTGTGTTGGTTTTATTTCTTTAAGAAGTTCCTTACAGAAAACCAACAGCAGCACGTGAGAAATGGGGCCAGATGAAAGCAGACTGCTCCTTTGCTCCAAAGCTGCAGGATCTTCCTCCAGCAGTGTCCCTAAGGCTCAGATCCTGGGCCAGCTCTCTCCGCTGGCAGCCCTCCTCCCTTCAAAGTGCTGCTCAGCCAAACCTGCCAGCTGCATAGTGTCAAAAGTGCTGGTCTTTTAGGGAGCTTCAAGTCACAACCTGTCCTGAGTTCTTTCTCCAAGCCAGAAATTGACCCATCCTATTTTTTCCCATCTCCCAGAGCTCTGCAGGTTGTGCTAAATTCAATGGCAGATGTGCTGCTGCACAAAACTGCCGAGCAGATGTGCTCAGTAAGGAGGTTCTGCAGCTAAACTGGAAGTTCACATCAGGAGAATTTACTTAGGGGGAATGTAACCCCTCAGCTGTACACACGGGTTTGCTGAAGCCAGTTAAAACACATTTGCTTATCACAAGGAGCATCATCTCCCTTTCTGGATTCAGCCCAACAGAAGTGCTGAAAATAAACCTCGTTTCCACTGTCCTTTTCCCCACATGAAAACTTCCATCACCATGCAGTTCTGCCCCGAGGTGTCCCCTTGCCACATGCCCCCTTCCCAGTGCATCTTGCCGGGTGTGTGCTGTGGAAAACCTTCTGAAACTTCAAGACCTTCTTCCAGTGTACCAGCTCTCATCCTTCTTCAAACAACAGAAGACATCCTTAGCACTCCTAAAATAATCCTTTTTCTGTAGCCCTATTCACAGAAACAGCCCAGACACTTTTGCTGAGTCCTTCAGAAAAGAGACAGACTAAGACAGGTACCCAGCACAGAAAATTTCAGCTTAAGCTGTTTGTTTGAAAGAGGACAAAAGGGTCTCATAATGGGGAGTGCTGGGCCAGCACAACTGTGCTTCGTGGCTTTGGTACATATTCAAGCTGGCCAATATCTGGGCTCAGGGAAGAACTCCTTAACATGCAAATAGTTCTGTGAGCCAAAAAATATGCTGCAAATATCAGGGGGAAAAGTGCTATTTTAGATACCAGATCTCCTGACTGCAGGAAGAAACTCAGAGATTTCAGCATTTACTGAGCAGATCAATACCTCTAAAATGAATCCATAAACCTCCCAGAGAAAACTCCTCCTGCTACACCACGCTATCACTTTTTACTTTTTTTTTTTTGGCTGTATCACAAATCTCTCACAGATACTGGCTGAAAAGTCATAATGACCTGAAAATACCAGCTCTAGATTCCCAAAGGATTTTTCTGAAATTATTCTCCATTCTTTCAATGAGAAATGCACCTGCACAACAGCTTCCAGAGTTGGACTCTTCATTTTCTATTAATTGACATTACATGGCCAGAGACAGGCCAGTGCAGAGTGGACAAGTCCATTTTGTCACTGACCTGAGCCCCCTCAGCCTTGTTACACTGATTCGCTCAGAAGCATTTATGAATGCACTTTATGAAGTGTTAATTCCACTTCTCCATCCTTTGCCCCAGCCTGGCAATCCCTCATTAAAAGACCATAATTCTACTGGCAGTCTGTACTCCCACAGCTCCCACTTGTCTGGTGCTATGCCTTGAACCACTCCCCAGAGCTCCCCAGGTGTCTGTGAGGCAGCAGAGAGCACAGACTGCCCTACCCCACCTGTATCAAAGCTGGACGTGCCCATTTACAAACCCAGACCTGGGACTGAGCTCATTTTCATCCGGTGCAAGCAAGGAGCTTCTAGAAACCAGCAAGACTCTCCTGGTGCACAGCTGCCTTCAGACAGTACATTATTTTATCTTACTTGGCCCAGAGAGAGCAAAAGACCGAGTCACCTTCCTTTTTCCCTGCTCCAAAGAGGAAGACTTGGCTGAAGAAGCAATGAGAAAGCCCAAAAGACAAACCCTTCAGTACACAAACCTTTGCTTCACCACCTTTTTTCCTTTCCTGAACACCAAACCAAACAGATGTACCTAGGAGAGTCACTTCCATGTCTCCCCATATGTTTGGCTGAGAATTAACACTTCTCTCCTTTTATTCCTGTGGACTTTCTGCTCCAATTCGAGGTAACATCAGGCAGTGAGGAATGCATCCAGCAGCGAGGCACTGACGTCAAAGGTGGGATAGGAGGGATGGCATTTTCACAGGGCTCTGCTTGACAGCAGACACCTGGAACAGACTTGTACTGGGAAGAAAAGTGATTTCCTGACATTTTCAAATCAAGAGTATTCAGAAACAAGGTTGGAACAATTGCACACTGCTGGGAAGATTTAACCTTGGAGTGGGTTCAGCAAACTCCATTTTCTTCAATTTTTTTCCTGTGATAGCACAAACAATAGCTCTCTGGTACTTTTAAATGTTTTTAAGTGGTTAGAGAGAAGAAGAAGTTACTCTAGTAGGAATTTCAATATATATAACTGCAGTGATTCACACTGTGGAAATTATTTATTTACACTTTTAAATTGGGTACTTTTACAAAGCTGACTGCTACTGAAATCAATGGAGGTGCTTTGGTGCATTTAAACATTTCCCCACCTGCCTCTGTAAGTCTTCTGGTTTTACAACATTCCTTAAAATCAGGGGTTTGCTTCCCTTTCAGGCAAGTTACACACAGGAATAAGAGAGAGCTAAGATACATTCATGCAATAAAGCACAGATGCTCATTGAACATTTGGAGGGGGAACGAGCTGTGTCAATTTTATTGAGGCTCTTGCGGCCCAGGGTCACAAAGTCCACAGCAGCCCTGCTGTGCTTCTGCTGAGCTCCCCAGAGGGGACATAACTCACCTGGGGTGTGCCCAGGACAGTGACAACCGGGAGAACTTGTGGGACATCGTCCCCTCCCAGCTCCAAACAGCTTCCAGCTCAGGCTCTCCTGAATTGGAGACAAATTCTGTATACTTAGAAACTCTCACAATAATTTCCAGGTGCTCACAGAATGCGGGAAATAGTAACAAATCAATGTCAATCCACCCTTGCTCCTATAGTTTCATGGATCATCTTGTCCTCCTCTGCTGTTTCCTTTCCAGGATGTCATAAAGGGAGTAATAGTGGTACAAATGATCAGACATATTTAAGAACAAGATATTGTGGTTTTTTAGATCTACAGCAACAGCAACAACCCCCTACAGAGTAACATTTGTATAAACTGTTGATGAAAAGGAACTTCTATGGGAAGTACAGGAGGAGAAAAATCAGTGTATTTCCAGCTAATCAGATGAAAACAGTAACTATGTAATTATTGCAAGAAGGTTGTTCCATCTGTACTCAGGCAAAACTTTGCAGCATCCCTGCTATTTAAATCTGCAATTTGTCCTTGCTGCAGATATAAAATATAACCATGACACAAGAACAAATGAGAAATGATGCCTTGGGGGAGAATAAGTTTAGGCTGGAAATTAGAAGGATTCCAGCAGTAAAAGGAATGAAGTGTTTGAGCATCCTTCAGCTTGGAGTAGGAAGAATAAAAAAGCCTAGGTGGTTTTGTCTAGTGTGTCATTAACTTCACCTGATCCAACACAAAAAAGATTTACAGCAGGCTGTAGGAATTTGAGCTTTTGGACCAAGAGCCATGAGTCCATCTGAGCTGCTTGTGAATCCAAATCAATGTGTGGGCTCGTAAAAGCAGCTGAGGGAGGTCTCCAAAGAGCCCTTCACGGGCAGGTGTCTGCATAACTCAAACCCTGGCATGACCTGTGGCCGCTGCTGGCAGCCAGAGCTGCGGGATGTGTTCCCAACAGGATTGCTGATTCCCAGGGGAAGCACAGTCAGGGCCCAGCCAGGGCTCCCAGCCAAGGTGTGCACCCTTGAGAAAGTCCCAGCTGACATTACCTGGACCGTATCAGCTGAACTTTCATTTCCAAGGCTGCTGGCATCAGCTTTTGAGAGAGTGACACTTGGAGAGGAAAAAAAGAGCTTCTGCTTTTTGACCTTCACAACAGGAGGCAGAATCCCGTGTCCAACAAAATAATGTGCAATTCCTTTAAAGCTGGGGGGAGGTTGTTGATTGTAGGCTGGATTTTTTGTCCTTTATTATGATTTACTTTTTTTTTAAGCTCTGGAGTAGTTCCAGGTCACATGAAAGCCATCTCCAGCTGAGGCACAAAAAGATCACAGCAAAGAAGCAGAGAGCAATTCTGTTGTGTGATTATTTGACCTTGGCCCTCTAATTGCAATGGAGAAAAGGCCACTGAAAATGTCTTTGAAGGTACCCAGCAGGGTGCAAGACACTTCATGCCAGAGCAACAGCCATGTGGTTAAATAACAATCAAAATAGTCAATATTTGCTGTGACAAACACGGGGCAGGGAGCTTGGGGTGCAGGAGGTGAGAGCAGCGTGGGAACTCTTCCACTGCTGCTTTGATTTAAGCAGTTTAGCAATTAACATTATTTTTAATCACTGCTCTCCTAGACCTGACCTGGCAGAAGGAGGAGAGATTCCCCACTTGACAGAGATCCCAGCCAAAGGCAGGAGGAAATCCAAGTGTAAGGTGGGGGTGAAGAAGGTGCTGTCGTGGCCACGTGAACCTGCACCTCGGGAACAAAATTAACAAAGTCCTGTTCAGAGCCAGGGAGGGATGGGGAGGAGGAGTCACCTCCTTGCCAAAGAAGGTTCAAAGGATCATCAGTTATAGAGAACTCTTTTAATTTAACACCTTTATCAAGGATAGGCTTTTAAGTGGGATCAATTGGAATCATTGACAGCAGACACAGAAGACCACAGCAAGTAAACAACATCAACTGTGTTTGGCTCCGTTGTGCCCACTGGCTTCAGGGGCTGGGATGCAATTCTCTGCTGATGGAGCAGCAGACCAGGCTGGTATATAATGCCCACTCTGACTATAAAAACAGAGGATCATTATGGTTGCTATGCAACATTCCAACATTGCAATTATTTGACAACTTTCTGCCCCCAGTGCCCCCAGTTTGTTTTGCTGCCTGCTAGCTGGAGCACCAGCTTCTGCAGCTTCACTCACTTCCAGTCAGCATCACACTGCTGTCCTTCCCCTCTGTGTATGGGCAGGGTATTGCTGCCTCCAGAGCAAAAACAAACCCCACAAACCAAAAAAACCCCACACAGCAAACCCCCAAATCCCTGAGCCTCCCAAATCCCATCATCAGCACTTTGTTCTCAGGACAAGGCTCACACCATGGAGCTGCTTCTCCATCTGGAAAGCAACAGAGTTTTTGCCTGATGTTTTGTTTTCCTCAGTGGCAGTTTTATTACAGGAAGAAAAATGAATATTTGTGTTTGCAGCACTTGTCGCGCCACTTGTGGGGTAGTGAAAAAGGATAAAAGTTGCATCAGAACTGACTCAGCTGCAGACCAAGCCATCCCTCTTTCCTCTCCTGCAGGCTCCCTCCTGCCCCTCTCATTCCTCCTGTAACTTATCTTCTTATTTATCTTACCTGCCAGTGTTTCACATACAAAAAAATCATCTGAGAAGACCTTTGGCCATCTTCAGCTGGGCCCTACTGTGCAAGGCACTACCAGCAAAGTTCTGCTCTTTAGATCTGACCTGTAAAAGTGAGACACAAAATTTGCAGTGCAGGACTTTAGAAGTTGCTCAATCTGCTCTTTCTGGAAACAGGGAGGAGCAATCCAGATGCTGAACACCTGCACAGATCTGTTAAGTAACCAATCACTTTAGGAGTCTGATCCCATGTATGGATGGTTTCAGGCAGCTGGAGGTGAGTGCACTCCTCCCATAAACCCGAGAACACCGAGTGTCCAGCACTGTGCCAAGCTGAGAGAGCCAAATTTTAAAAATCCCAAGTAAAGGTCTCTGCAAAGCTGTCACAGCACCTTCCCCTTGAGTGTCTGGGTCGGCACACCCAGGTGTAATCCCTGCAGGAGCACACCAAACCCTCATCTGCATCTGAAAACACCCCAGGGCCTGCTGATCAGAGGAGCTGCATCCCCAAAACGCCACGGCACAGCCACTCCCTGGCAGCAGAAGCAGACCCAGAGGTTCCCAACCTCTTGCAAAGACAAAGATTTCAAGCTGCAGGACTCGAACTTGCTCAGATTTTCTTACAGGGGCTAAAATAAATTAGATACTTTGTTTTTTATAACATTTCTTTCCATTGCTAACATACCTTGAAACACCCTTACAAGACTCTAAGCAGTGCCACTTTGATATAAATAAGCAGACATATGCACAGTGATCTTTAACTTCCTTACCTCCACAAACCTTTAGGCTCCTGCTGGAACTTACAGTGCCACAATAGTTATCAGCCTGCGAGGGGGCTCAGCAACGGAGAAAACAGAGCTAAGCCTTAAAGAAAAAGGGTTTCCATGACTGAAGAAATAACAGCTCTTTCCATGCTCAGTGTAAATAATGCTGGGTTCAATGGGGACCCCTTGGGAGGGGAATCAATCCCACCCACAGGAAATAAAGTGGTGCCATTTGTATGTTAAAAGAAGAGCAGCTCAAGCCAGTTACAGTAATGACCCATAAAAGTGAAATCACAGGAGCAGGGCTCTGGCTCTGCGATTTATACCTCTCCACTGGTAAATAATGGGGACTCTTGCTGTTTTTCTCTTTCTTGTACAAGAGTTCCCATTATCTGAGCCAGAATTGAAAATGCAAAGTGAAACAGATGTTTGCCAGAGCCCTGGAACTGTAACTCTCTGCACCTCAAAGGAAAAGGTAACAGTTTGCATTTAAGACCTGTCTGTGCAATGCTAAGTAGGGACCCTGTTAAAAGGTCACCAGCCTTCACCAGTGCCGAGACACAGAAGTGTCACCCAGTGCTCAGCTCAGTGCCAGGAACGTGTTAACATCCCAGTCATATCTCTGCTGAAATGCCACTTTCTCAGCTGGAGCTCAGAGAGCAGCCACAGCTCATCCCTGCTCTTCATCCTGGCTTTGTGGAGCTCCTCACCCAGGGGAGCATCCTGCCCTGTGTATGGAGAGGGAACAGAGTCTGGGGGTGTTTTCCTGCCTGGCCTTTGAACCCTCACAGCTCTGAACATCTGCCCCTGTAGCAGCTCCAGAGCTTTCTGTCCTGGGAAACACTGGCACAGGGTGGGCAGAGAAGCTGTGGCTGCCCCATCCCTGGCAGTGTCCAAGGCCAGGTTGGACGGGGCTTGGAGCAACCTGGGATAGTGGAAGGTGTCCCTGGCCATGGCAGGGGATTTGGGACAGCAGGGTCTTTAAGGTGCCTGCAACTCAAACCATTCTGGGATTCAGAAGGAGGAGCAGGGAACAGCAGAGGAGGTACCTGGGGGTGCAGGAAGGACGGGCTGCCCTGCACGAGAGGCTGAAGGGAGGCACAGGGCCAGGGAGAGACAGCAGGTCCATCAGACATCCCAGGAGAGCCCATGCGAGGTGGGGAAGAGTCAAAGCTGAACAGAGATGGCAAGAAGCAAGACCAGGCTTAGAACACACACAGCCCTGCCCAGGGAAGGAGGTGGGTTAACAGTCTGAGCTTAAATACAGCCCCTGGCAAGAGCTGGAGGCCCAGGTGAAGCTCAGCAGGACAATTAGAGCCTGATAGGGCCCTGACAATAGCAACCCTAACATATTTGCATTTCTCTAATATCCCAGTCCTGGTGCTAGAGGAATTTGCATTTTGTTTCTGCATCTTTCTGGAGGATCAAAATTTTTCTATGCACAGTGTGAAGGAAAATGTGGGTCCCTGAGACATAAATCTCTGCTGTAGGATTTTCTCTGTGCACTGCACATTTCAGGTGTCAGATCTGTGCTGGCCCATGGACACCCCTGCCTTACTTTTGGCTCACCAGGGCCAGCCTGACCCCCCCGATTCCATGTGACATGGATCCTGCTCAAGGCTGCCTGTTCCAAGCAAACCCAGTTGGGTTTTGTTCTTCATGTCTTTGTCCAGCCCTAGAAGAAATTGAAATTATTCTGTAGCCCAGAACAGCTACATGATCCATGAGCTACAGAGTACAGGCCCACAGCACACCCAGAACTCTTTCCTCAAAGAAGTGGCTTTTTCTCTGTGTTGACCTCTATTTTCACCACACTGTGCAGCACTCAGAAAAAAAGCTGCAGAGAGGTGATGGGAGCAGGGTGAAAAAGCTGACCCAGAAGTGCCTCATCCCAGCGGCAGGACGGGGAATTTGTACCCTGTTCACCAGTTTGTGGTGGGTGTGGAACAGGGCTTTGGGAACTGATCTCCCATCTCAGGCAGAGATTTCATGCCACCGGTGGGATCAGGCAGTGCAGAGGAGAAGTGGTTTGGGGTGATCTGGGGTGTCTGGTGATGTGATCTGGGGTGTCTGGTGATGTTAAGGCATCCACAGCTTTGTGACATCCACTGGGGGATGGAAGTGGAGCCTCCATCTGATGCTGGAGCTCATATGAAGCCAGGAAAGAACAGAATCAACATCACTTTTGGGGTGGATGAGCCACTGCTGCAGGTGGGAGTTGTTTCCCAAATGGTGTTACTTGACTCATGGGGACTTGTTGCACTTCCATCAATTAATCAGACTCACCCAAGTGACTTAAACACCCCCATGAAGCTCAGAGTCTGACACAGAGCCCTGGTGGAGCTAAAATAAGCATCACCAAAGTGTTTTGGGTTTGTTTTATTTTTTTTTCCTGAAGACTTTTCATAAGTAACCAAAGAGCACAATGAAATTATAAAACTGAAACAACAAAATGCCCAAGAGACATTTTCATGTTTACCTTGCGTGCATTAAAATATATAATAAGGCTTTATGAAATAGGCTGTATTTCTCCTGCAGACATTCACGATGTGTAATAGGGCTCATTTGAATTGGAAGAAAGAGAAGCCTTGGAATCACTCTAGACATAATCTTGGAGCTATTCCAGAAAATTCAATTTATTTTGGACTATGCATGTGGGTCTGACTGAGCTTTGGAAGGTTCGGGAGGATTTTTGGAACCTCTGTGTTAGACTTTTATCTTTCTTACACAAGTGGGAACCTGAAACAGTTGGATTTATAGATTGAGATTCACTTCAGCTTTACATCTGGATACATTAAGCAAGATCATACTCCATCCTTAAATGTTTTCCTTTTTTTTGGTGTAGATGGGAGGGAAAGACAACATTACAGCTCTTCATATCCTTTGTATCCAAATGACATTTATGTTCAAAAAACGACAACAACAAAAAGAAAAACCAGCAAAATATTTTCTCCTCTTTTAACTAAAGTTTCTCATTTAAGTCACTTAAGGTCTTGGATCACAGGATGAAAGAAGTGAAACTGCCTTCCAGTGTCCACAAAGACTTTGAACTGGAGACAGTTGCGTTTTCTACTTAATTTCTCCCGAAGAAGTCTGTTTCCTCTGCTTTGTGGCAGTCCCATCTCTCTGTCATGTGGCAGCGCTTTCTCCTTTATCTAACTAAAACTACAGAAGGAGGCAAAGCACGGGTGTGACTCCTGCAGGAGAGCTGGGGCTGGTTTATCTCCTCGGCCCGGGGTGGGATCAGCCCTCCCTGCCTTCTCCTCCCTGCCAGATGCCAGCCACAGGGAATGGTGCCAAAATCCAATGAGGTACCCCAGGGTCCAGCAGTGATGAATTTTAACATGAAATTACTGTTGCTTGGGATTGTTTCATTAGAGATGGACTTTTTTAATAGGGATGCCGTGGGCAGGAGATGCAAATATAAGCAGCTCAGCCCAAGTGAGCAGAAGAGGGGAGAGCTTGGGAGTGTTACTGCAGCCTGGTTTGTACAGAAAAGAAACTGGGCAGGAGAGGTAGGAACTGGTTACTTTTGTGGTTTTTAAAAATTTTTTACACTTTTATTCAGATAAAGAAGTTCTGCCTCCTTTTGCCAGTCGAAGAATTCCATCCCTACAGGCTGTTGTATCTCAACCACAAAGTGGAAGCCAAGCCCATCAACACATCCATTAATGAATTAAAGTTTATTTTTCCTTGCTGGATGCAGTTTACAATTATTCTTGACCACTTGATAACAAGTTTGGGTGCAATGCTCCCCTTGCAATGGTTACCCCAAAAAACGCTCAGCTCCCTTTAGGGCAGCAGTTTCCTACAAACCCTCCACCATAAATATGATTGCTTTTCCAGCAGGGAGGCTGCTGGAGAGAGCTGGGTCTGACTGCCAGGTGTCTGAAGATGTGAATATATTGCCATGGTTAAGAACCAATGTGATTATGCAAAGCAGAGCTCTGTGCCTGCCTGGGAGTGCAGGCGGGTGTGGAGATGCACCGAGCACAGAAGCCTTCCCTGAAACGTGACTGCCTTTCCTAAGAGAGTGAAAAATTTCTGCTGTCAAGCAAATGCTCACAGAGTGCTAATGGAAAGTGGAATCTGAGCAGAAATTAAGGTTCAACCAGATTGCACAGGCTGGATCCTTAGTTGGTATAAATCTGTGCCTACAGTGGATCTGACTGCAAGTCTACTCCAGGCTCGGCTCATCCATCCCGAGCTTGTTCTCTGCACGTGCACGGCAGCACGGAGGCTGGATGAATATCTGCACAATCAGGACCCATCCCATTATCATGCGGCCTGCAGACATGGCTCCAAAAATAAAGTGCTCTCTATGTCTCAGAGCAGCCTGGAGTTGATGCAAGCAAAGGCTCCTTCCCAGGCCATGCTCACCCTCATGAACAAACCAGAGCTGGGACCGGTTTTATAGAACAGTTTTGTCTCCTTCACCTATTTCTTCCTCCTCCACTCCCTCTCCCCCTGCAAATGTGCCTTGGTGGGACGAAGGCAGTGACATCTCTGGAAAGTGTGGAGTTGAAAAGTCAATGATATTGTAGGAAGAGACAGTGAGAGGTAGAGCAAAGCATGAGGAAAGGGTGAATCCAAGGAGGCCACAGAAATAACAGATTCATCTCAGCAGCTGTGCTTTGATAAAAAGTGACTTCCCAAAATCTCCCCATTGCTGAGACACCAGTGTTTCCTGCTGGTGCATGTGACAGCCCATAAAAACGAGAGGGAAGGGGAACACCCCAGGAGCTGAGAGATGCAGAGCAGCGGCAGCCTGAGAGGTGTAAAGTGAGTGCAAGACGGCAGCAGGAGGAGAGGAGACGGGCTGTGATCTGCCAGGATGCTCTGTGATTTCATGGAACACTTGCTCCGATGTGCAATCGCCCGCCAGCGGTGCCACCGGGCACCCGCTGCTCCTGGCAAGTGCCCACGGGCAGGTGGCACGGGAGGGGACAGGGAGGGGGGAAGCAGGATGAGGGGGGGGCAGCTCGGGAGGTCCAGGATGGTTCCACAGAACGGGGCACGCATGGGAGGAGCTGGGTGTCCCTGCACACCTGTGGAGATCCACTTCGCTGTTTGAAGGGAGGTGTTTTGGAGAAGTGGAGAAAGGGAGAGGTGGAAGCAGCACGTCAGGGATGTCTGGAGCTGTGGATGCACCAGCAGCAAACAGAGAGAGGGAACAGTAAATAACTCAGGTAAAGCTTGCCAGGAGCCCTGAGCTCTGCCTGGGCAGAGCTGGGGGCACACAAGCCCTCTTCAGAAAGCGTGCCTGGTTTCCCAGCAGCCAGATTATTGAAAAATACTCCCCCTGGCCATCCACAGGCCATCCTGGCCATAGCCCCACTGTCTGTGCCTAGGCAGCACCTCACTCCAAGTGGGGAGGGCTCCATTAAAGGCATTTACTGAAGCAGGAGAGACAAAACCAAAAGGGGACAGTGGGGGGTTGCAGAGTGCAGCTCCAGGCTCTGACATTCCCAGCAGTGAAAGGCTCTGACTGGGACCAGCCCACTGCAGCCCCAGGGACTGAACTCTGGGGCCATAGGACCGTCCCCCAAGGCTGCTACTGCCCAACATTTCATGTGGTCCAGCTCAGAAATTACTGGAACAAACCCTGGCTCATCTTGTCCAAGTGGGAATGAAAAGATCATTTTGACTATCTGGCTCAGAAACACACCATTTTTAGAAAGCTTTCCAGGGTCAGCAGAGATGAGGCACTCGGTGAAGGGACTGAGGGTTAAATCCTGGCGCCTTGAGGGTTAATGGAATCTTTGCACAGTGCTCCTGAGGGCCAGGATTTCATGCTGCATTTCCAGGGTGTGAAATAGTGTCTCATTATTTCCCTGATACAAACACCACAGCACACAGCTAACAGCAGCCAGAAAATGGTTCTTAGTGGATACTGACCATAAAAAAAAGCGAAATAAATACTTATTTTCCTGTAGGCATGCAGACAAGCCATAAGCATTCAGCCAGCTGAGACTCCACTCAGCTCACAAATGTCAATGAACACACCATGCCCATTTGTTACCCAGCCACTGCTCTTTGTTCTCAATTTCCTCCTCTCTCTGACTGACCACTGCACTCCCCCAACCGTGTTTCACTTTCACGGTGCTCTGGGGCACCCACCCAGCTGGGACTCTTGCTCGAGCCCTCTTGGCTGTATACAAATGAAATAAACTTTAAATTCTGATCTGTTCAGGAGTTTTAACTTTATTTTCTGTGGGCAGCTCCGGAAAGAAACCCTGAACTGCCCAGACACCTGAAGAAAGGGGTCAAACCTGAGAGAGGCAGGACTGCAGCATCCACCATGCAACACAAGTTGTGCCCTAGTCTGGGATCCCTCTCCAAGTTATCCAGGCCTCCTTCCCAACCAATGTGTGCTCTACCTCTGCCAGCCCCGCTTTGATATTTAGCATAAATAAATATCTGCAGGTTGTTTTGTCCCCCCTTAAAAATCCTGAACACCAAGGGCTATCATACAAGTCCATCCAGATCTAAATCCTATTTCCACACCCTGCTTCCTCTGGAAGATCCCTGAGTGCTGCTGTAGAGCTGTGAATGGACCTGCTCTCACAGCACCGTTTCAGGGGAGCTGTCATTAACCCCACCTCACCTGACACACCCAAGGACAGGACCAGTGGGTGTCTGAGGCAAAACAGCCCAGAAACCCCAGTGCCACACTCTAGAATAAACTCAATGGGATGTGCATTAATGCAAAATTAACGGGGATCCATCACTGAGCAGTGACATTTGCTAATGGTGCTTTATAAGCTAATAAATAATACACAACACTAAAACAAACATGAATTTGATAGCTGAAATCCCTTCTAGTGACAACAGCTTCTGCCAGTGGAGAATTTGGCTCTCTAATTCCAAGTAAATACAATTAAAGAAATATAACAAAATAAGGAACTGACAGCTTAGCTTCTGAGATTGGATTGTCCTCATTTAAATGCAGGTTAGAGTCAATCAGTTTGGTTATTTAGTCATTAAGGATTCCTTGTCTTGTGGTGCTCTCAGGATGAAAGGAAATGCAAAGGGAAGAAGGCAGGAGATGCAGAAAATGCAGGCTCCTGGGGGTTTGTGTGTGTTTTATTCCTCCTCACCACCAAGCTCTAAACTTGGTCACATCCCCACAGCCCTTCTCCCAGCCCAGTCTGGCCATGGCCATCCCACAGGTCCAGGCATTTCCTGATCCAAAAGAGAACCCCTAATTCCTCATGTGCCCCTGCCTGAGCATCACCAAGAGGCCCTGAGTGCTGGGACAGCTCGTTGCCCTCAGTGCCTGTGGGTTCTGCAGGTTCACAGCATCTCACACCCCCTCATCCCACACATGAGCACCTCCAGTGCAAATGAAACAAGAGCTCGGCCTTTTCAGCAACAAAGACCTTGCAAATCTTTGTTTTCCATGCACTGCATTTTTCCAAATGCATGAAGGGACATGCTTGGTGTAGTTTCAAGACAGGAAAATCCCCAACAGGAGTTTCAAATCCCAGCTCAAAACCAAGGAGCACCTTCTAAAAGGAGAGACTGCTGGAGGTTTTTTTCTGTTAGGGTGAGTAAAACAACATTTCTCTTTATCCTCTTTCTTGGAAAATCAAAATCCTCTTGCCTGAACTCTTTCCTAACCAAGTCAGTGGGGGGCAGGAACCTGCTGTGAAAAATTTCATCCCAAATACTTTGAGTGTGGCAGAATCACAAGGAGTTTGCAGTGAGATGTGTTTGGGGCTCAGTGACAGCAACAACCCTGCACGAGGAAGTGCTGAACAGTGGATGGAGACAGGAAGGAATAAAACTAAAGATTGATTTTGAAGGAATAAAACTAAAGATCGATTTTATCAGTAATTTTAAGGAGTATGGAACGGTTCATCTAAAAGGAGAGATGTGGCTGAGTCCAGAGTGGTAAACAAATTAATTCAATACTTAATTATTACATTAAAAAAAAAAACCAACTAAAGAAACTCCAGATGACATAACCTTCAGCTGAGCCAGCCCCCTCGGCTGTTTGCATTTGACTTGCCAATAAATCACCAAAATCTCTCTGTAAAACTTGTTCCCACATTCAGGTGTGAATTTCAGTCCAAAGATCACCTCCTGACACTTAATTAGGTGAACTGAGGGAAGAGATGTTTCCAGGGATTGAAAAGGCACAGGAAGGGGAAGGTAATACCCTTATTCCTCTGTGGAGATGGAAGAAGCCTGGTAAGACACGGCAGGTGCTGGGTATGGATCAGTGTGGCCCCAGAGGGAGGCACAGACCCCTTCAGCACTCATTCCGTGGCAGTTCACAGCTGGCAGATGTTGAGAGTGCCGGGACACACCCAGAGCTGTTGGGTTCACCTGCTACAAAAGGGAAGATAAAGGTCAAAATATTTTCATAGAACAGCTGCGAATGTAAATGTTAGAAAAATCAGATTAAATGTTACAAAGAAATTCTTCCCTGTGAGGGTGGGGAGGCCCTGGCACAGGGTGCCCAGAGAAGCTGTGGCTGCCCCTGGATCCCTGGAAGTGTCCAAGGCCAGGTTGGATGGGGCTTGGAGCAACCTGGGATAGTGGAAGGTGTCCCTGCCCATGGCAGGGGGTAGAACAGGACTGAAATTTGAAAAATCCAGGATTTGCACCTTAGCTCAAAGGAATCTCTCAGGGACCATCAGCAGTCAGTGGAGTCCCTTGACAAACACAGATATAGAGCCCAGTTTGCTGCCATGACCTTATTCAGTGAATATTTTATAATCCCAGCATTATTTGCACCACTCTTCTGGCTCTGACCTTAATAAATCCCACATCCCGTGTTTAAGCCTACAGCTTATCAATCATCTTAAAGGTCTTTTGCAACCTAAATGACTCCATGATAAATGCAATCAAAGCTGAGCTACATCTCTGGACATGCAGCGATCTGGTCTCCTGGCATGGTCATCTTTAAGTGAAAATAAGGCTTAATACTGTACATATTTTTCAGGCACAATTATACCACTGTCTTATGAAAAAAAATCTGGCCTAAAAGCTCTGCCTCAAAGTAGCTGATGGTGCTTAGATCTGTGGGTAAAAGATAAAGCTAAAACTCAGCTTGAAATAGGAAAAAAAAAATCAAAAAGGAAGATAAAATGCTTCAGACAAGTGTCCACAGAACTGTTAAGATCCAACTCTGCCTAGATGTGCCAAACTGACTTAAATTGGAGGATCACATCGTAATCCCACATAATTAATGTTTGTCCTCTTGCTGTAAACTGCCAGATTATCATTAGTTCATCTTTTGTATTTCCAGGAGAAACTCATTACTCAGTGAGTGAAACGTTGGGAGATTGTTTACAATTATGCTGCCGAGAGCAGTAGGCTAATTCCATCTACTAATTAGCCCCGCTCACATAAGTATAGGTAGAGAGCTATAAATAAGAGCAGCAGTGTGTGCCGCGCTGGCAGCAGCTCGCCGGGGCTGTGCAGCACTGGCAGCTGCCCCCTCTGCTGGCCTCTTCATGGGATTTTACTCAAACCACGTGAAAAGCTCCCAAAAATCATTCTTTGCCTGGGGCAGAGATGGAGTGAGTGGCAAGGCAGGTGTTTCCAAGCCCCTTTCTGCATCAGGCACATTCGTGTCACCACCAGCTGATGCTGTCCAGCCTGTTCTGACACTGCTGGGAGAGAGTTGCTTCTGTGAAGGGTTTTTGGGGGAGGCAGAGATGGTGGGGGGAAAAAAATCCCTTTGTTTTAACCGGGAAGGTGCTGTGCAGGTTCCAGGCAGGAGCTACCTGTGATTAGCTCAGTTGGTTAGAGCGTGGTGCTAAAAACACCAAGGTTGAGAGCTGCACTTGGTGATCCTTGTGGGTCCCTTCCAGCACTGGATGTTCTGTGATGTGGAAATAAAGATTAAATGTTTCAACTGGATTCAAAAAATAAAATAAAAGATGTTTTTTTAAAAGTGACAGAATAGAATCACAGAATAGTTTGGGTTAGAAGTGACCTTAAAGATCACCTGGTTCAAACCTCCCTGATGTGTGCAAGGACACCTTCCACTAGACCAGGCTGCTGCTGTTGTGGGTTTTGTGCTTTGGTGTCTCCAGACCCCTTCCCTCAACCAGTGCCCCAGGATGGGGTGTTGCACACCCCCTCTGTGCTCGGCTGTGTGCAGCTTTCAGGAGCAGAGGCTGAATTTCATGTTCATTACAGATCAGACTTGGACAAATAAGAGACACAAGAAATAATTCCTGCCTCCCTTCCAGGTGGATGAACTAACTAAAAGGCAGGGCTAGCCCATGCAAACTCATATAACCTGTATTGTTTTATTTTAATCTGACCTCCACAAACCAGCAGTGATTCTGGTCTGCCTGTTTGCTTTCCCTCCATGACTCCTGCCCTTCTCCATACAGTACCCTTCATGTATCAGGGACTCTATAATGCACACCTCAGACAGTTCCTTGGTGATTTGGGGATTGATCAGAGATTTATCTGTGAATTAAAACAAGCCTGACTGGTGTTATTTTAAATATAGAGATAGAAGTACTTTCCTCAGGAAAGTGTTCCAGGCTTGGACCCTCCATGGAGAAAAGCAGGTCTAAGAAAAGTCCACCTGGGCTCAGAGGTAGCCTTCCTTTGGTGCTGTGTAGAGCCAGGACCTTCCCAGGATGGTGGATGCCTCTCGAGGCCTCGATGCCCAGAAATGAAGACTGCAAAGCCCACATTCCTCCTTGGATATGGCTGACAAATGGCACCTGCTTGGGGAAAATAGAAAAAGATCAGTGAACAATTGAAATACAATCTTTTAGTCTAAGGCAGCATTTATTTCATGTCTGGTTTCCTTTGTCAATGACTTCAAGGACATCTGGGATGCTGGAGAAGGAAGATGAATGATGCTGTAACACCAAGGTGTACACCAAAAACAAGAGGTGCAAGAATGTCCTTCCTTGAGGCGTTGAACCACGCAGAAAAGAACAGCTGCCATCCTAAACCCCTTTAAATATTAGTCACATAACAAACCACTTTTTTTCATTGTGTCATGTGGTTTTCAGTTCGCACACTTTGCCACAGCCAGAATTTCCTGACAAAGAGCGTGGAATTGGCCAACAGATTCAGCCAAACAGTCTCGAATGCTGGAGTCCTTATTACAACGTTCCCAGCACCAACTGCCTGGAACCATTTAATAAGATGGAATTGCAGTTTGAATGACACATATAATCAAAATTTTCATTTGTTTTCAGAAAGAAAATCCATCTAATCTTCAGCAGAAGAGAATGGAAGTGGTTTTGAGGCAGGCAGTCCATGTTCCACTATCAATTTAGATGCAATTCAAAATATAGGATTTGCCTTAATGGATTGTCAGGTCTTAATATAGAGGGAAAATGAAGGTATAAGAAGGGTTATTGTATGAGAAGGAAAGGCTATATTAAAAGACAACAAAAAATAAGAGAGGGAAAATAAAAGGTACATTTTTATGGCTGAAACCAGAAACTATTACTACATATGGTGGGATTTTTCAAAACCCTTTGGTCACTTGTTATATCCAGACCATTTTCCTGCTGTAGCAGGAGTGTTCCCTGTAGCCCACGATCCAATTTGGCAGGCAGTTCTTCAATGACCCATGAAAGACATTAAAATAGTCCCTACATGGTTATTACATCACTGCAGCCTCCAAGATGAGATCCTGTAATTTTCATTACAGGGGAAACCCTCCATGCAACGTGGCTTGCTTGGAGAGGCAGCCAAAAGGAAGAGTTCATGTCTTTTCCTCATAGTTTAAAATACATAACACGGATTGCTTCCATCTTGGTACTCTGACTTTTCCTCCTCGTTGTCATTCTCCAGGGAAATCTGGCTTCTTCTCCCGGTGCTCAAATCCCAATGTTTTGTGGTTTTTGCTGCCTGCTCGCTCTCTCATGTCATCTCAACTTTAATCATATGCATTCTTTAGGAAAATAAACCATAAAATGACACCTCTTCCTGCACACACACTCACCTGGTTCACCACCTGCTAAACCAGGGGGTTGGCCATGGCAAACATGGATATCTCCCCCAAACTTACTGAAGACATCAGGAGAGCACGGGATGGCACTTCAAACCCCTGGATCCCCACTGCAAAGCCCCGAGGGTTGGTCCATGAGCCCTGATGACCCCAGGGCTGATGCTGTGAGACCTCAGCAGCTCTGCTGGGGCCCTGCAGCCCTTCCAGGTGTGTGGCACGTGCCTTATGGCACAATGAATTTTAGGATGCTGTTTATAGGGCCACATGTTTGCCTGTGGACTCACTGGTGTTGCTAATCCTGCTTTTCTTTCTCTTGTTGGCATCCAGCTCTTGGCCAGACTGCCTGGCCCAGATGGTCTCCTGTTCCTTGTTGGAAAGGTGCCCAGAATCTCCACATTCTTCCTAATGATCTTCCTCACCGTGGGGCACTTGCCTGATTTGGTGCAGATTTTACGACCACATTTTCCAACAGTTTACAATTCTTCACTCCTCCCCAGCCTTGAAGGGAGCTTCAAGATGAAGAGAGACTATTTACAAGAACATTAGTGACAGGACAAGGGGGAATGGCTTCAAACTGACACAGAGTAGGTTTAGATTGGATATTGGGAAGAAATTTTTCCCTGTCAGGGTGGGGAGTTGCTTGAGCACATAGTCCAGAGAAGCTGTGGCTGCCCCATCTCTGGCAGTGTCCAAGGCCAGGCTGGACGGGGCTTGGAGCAACCTGGGATAGTGGAAGGTGTCCCTGCCCATGGCAAGGGGTGGAATTAGATGATCTTTAAGGTCCCTTCCAAGCCAAACCCTTCTGTGATCCTGTGATACATCCCACAGCCCATCAGCTTGCCCAGTCATGGGGCCCTGTGGTGTGTGTTGTGGGAATCACGTTGTTCAAGGTGGCGATACCAGAGAAGCAGCAGCATCTGTACCGTGAAAATAATGTGTGCAGCAAATAAAGCACCCCCTGGTTCAGGACTGGGCCCCACAACCCACGGTCTGAGCCCCAGCACAGCTGTGTGTCTATGGATGCTGAAAAAGCTTCAGCAGGGAATTTCTTCAGCTCTCTGCAGAATTTTGTGAGAGCTCTGTCTTTCCCATGCAAATTACCTAAAACAATGTTATTTTTGTAAACTTCTTGCACCTGCAGGTTGTTTTTGCAGTATTGTTATGGTTTTAACTAGAAAGATATTTAGAAATGGGTGTCTTAGAATTTGGCCAATCCCCTCAAGGGGTGGATGGCCGAAGGACCTTATGCCATTTAACACACTTTTGTGAACTAACATATAAAAGCCTTAGGAAAAATTATTAAATCGCTTCCATTTATCCCTGAGCCTGGACTCTGTGTTGTTTCTCTACCCGTCCTCGGTGTGACAGCGACATGTGTCTGCCCAGAAGTCACTGACAGGGGCAGGAAAACCTTTGCCCAGAGCCTCCAGGAGCAGCATCTGGCCCACGGGAATGCAAGGAATTGTACTTACACTCTGTCTTGGTAAGTGAAAGGCAGAAACTACTGAGATTTGATCCTGCTCACAGCATTCCCTCTGGGTCAGTGCAAATCAGGATTTGCTTTGTAGAACATCAGGGAAGAAAACCTTGAAAATTACCTTTACACAGATGTATAAAACCTGAAATACACAGATGCAGACATTTAGTTGTTTTCCTTGCTAACCTCAAAGTCATCACATCACTTTTTACATGTCAAAGGGCAAAAGTCTGCTGTTGTTTTATTTTTATTCCCTCTTATTTGATTTTCTATTTCCAGCACATCATAAATCACAGGTTACACCAGGATGTAAGACAGAAAAGCATTGCCTCATTACACACCCAAATGTCTGGGATTAAAATTACAGGCTATCGGCACAGATAAGAGGCAGATTGTAATGAGTGTCTAAACTCTGGGGTGATGAATCACAGCAGAGCACTATTTACCATCAGTCCTGCACTGTGGTCCTGGTCAGGAGTTAATGATCCAAGGAATGCCATCACAGAACTGTGGGGTGACATTGCTTCTTGTGCTGTCCCCAAAACTGAGGGTAGGACTCGTGACAGGTGCCAGATGGACCCTCCAGAGCATGGAGACCAAGGAGGTTTATCCACATCAACAGGGATGAAGTAGAGAGGAGGCTGGAAAAGAATGAGTGGATAGCCAGTAGAGTTGGAAATTTTTCAGTGGAAGATGTATTTGTAGGAAAACACCCATCTCTTGAAACTGAAAATTTCTATGGGGAAATACAAACCTCCAGGGAGCTTTTATGCTGGGACAGAGGGAAGAGATGGAGGGTGGGCAGTGGGACTTCCTTTCCTCTGTGGACTGGAATAGAGTGTCCCATGACTGACCATCGCCACAAACCTGGGCAGGTTCTCAGAAGTTCCAGTCCCTGCCAATTTAAAAAGACAAAAAGAAGCAGCTTGCACAACCTGATGCCAGCGAGATTTAGCACCAGGAAGAGCATCCAGCACAGGGAGTACCAGGGACTCCTCCCGGCGTGAGCCCTCTCCATCCACCCAGTGCATTTCAACACTGACCAGTGTCACAGGGACATCACTGTGGGTTTAAAGCACATTTCTCAGCTGACTGGACATTTAAGAAGCTGAATTCTGTTCAAATGCAGAGCTTGCCGTGTGCACACCTGCCAAGCCCAACACTTTTACCTTTAAAAGCCGAACACACACAGTCCTGTGTTACACCATCGTGTGTGTGCTCACGAGACTCACACAGGTGGGAGGGAACATTTCCATCGCAAAACCACCCTGCATCTCATCCGTCAGTAATTCTGCCCTCCAGGGAGGCGTTTGTGCTGACAGTGAGACGATTATGAAGGTGATTGAGCTTTGATATGTATTGTTGCTCTCCTCAATAGCGCTGATTGGCAGTGGCGATTAACTGGGGAGAGCGAGGGAAGGGGTACTCACAGGCTGACCAGGCACATCGTGGATGCAATCAGCTTAAGCGGCTGCCAGCAAGCGCTGGTTTTCCTCTTGAGCAGCTCTGCAGAGGGAGGATGGATGGCAGTCACCCACCAGGTGAGGGTACACATCCCGCGCGGTAGGGATGGCAGCAAGATCTGGGTATTTCACCTTTCTTTTACTTCCTCTCTCTGGTGGCTTCAGGGGAAGATCCAGGTGTGAAGTCTCTGTCTCCTGAACATTACACCTCAGAAGGCCACAGTCCAAACAGGACTTTGTGGTAATTCCCTCTCCTGCAATGCTCTGGAGGAGATGGGTTCCTGCTGCTTTTTCCAGCTCAGTCATTGATTCAACTTGGATTTCCTTCTTGGTCACACTTTGGTTCTTAGCCATGCTGGGAGTGCCCAATTTCTAAGGAGAAAAGAGGGGTATTGTCAGAAAATTAAGAGATGCTCACAGCGGGATCCATGGGATCATACTCATATCACAAGTACACTTAATTTAATTTGATTCTCTGGGTTATACCTGGAGGCATCTGAACTGTCTCTACTGGCCTGGAAAATGTTCTGACCTAAGGAAAACACTTTTCTGATCTCATGTGACAACTTCCATCTCCAGCAGCAAATGTTTACTGAGCTACAAAAAATATCAGAACTGTAAGGGTGGAAACACAGAGAGTATTCATGCCCAATATGATACTCCAAGGAACAGCCATCAAAAATAGGCTTCTAATTTCTAAAGACTGTCAGATGCCCAGTAGAGTTTCTGCCTCATGCACCAAATTTCCCTCTTTCAGTTTTTAATTCTTGACTTCCCTCACGAGGCAGAAGATAGATGAATTATTTTAACAGTTGCAGACAGCTGTGATTTCATCACAACCTCAGCTCTTCCCTCAGATATGACACAGCCACAGAGCAAGCTACCCAGTGCAAAGGTCCCCAGAGGAGGGTGCTGCTTGTGTTGTCTTGGAGCACAGCTGGGTATCACCCCTCCTCATCCCATTTCCTGATCAGGTTCCATCATCTGGACTGATCAGAGAGGAATCTCTGCCTCACAGATGGCCCCAACCTCTCTAGCTCCTGCTGCTCACTCACACAACTCCCAGGACCCATTAGCAACAAGTTCCTCCTTATTTCCTTTCCTAATGTTCATTCTATGAGCTGCGGAAGCATTTTAATACTTTTCAGTATTAAAATGTAATTAATGATTTCACCATAATGAAATTAATAATTAACTGGAAAGACATTTAGACCCTTTGTTGAACAAAACTCACTAATTTTCTGATGCATTAGGCCTGTCTGGTCTGCTCTGCCTGTGAGGCAGCTATCCCACAGCTGGCAGCAAGCCAGGGGCTGCAGAAAACCTTTCTATTTTCCTGTCAGAGCATTTCTGACAGGCCTCTGCAGCAGCTCTGCTCACAGGCACCATCAGCTCCTGGCTGCTGGATCCTATCAAAGACAGGAGAATAAAAGGAAAAGGTAAACATGGATGGGGGGGAGGTGATGGGCTTGAATGACCAGCTTCCCACCAACACTATGCCATTTGTGAGATGCCCAGACTAAAGGGTTTCTGAAAGAATTTAGAGAGGATATTTTGATCTCTGCCTTGAGGACATCTCTGCAGCAGACCAACACGATGGTAGCCACCAGCTAAAGGGCAGGATGAGGCGCAGGGAATGAGCAGCTGGCGCAGCAGTGCACTGTGCCCTCCAATTCCATCCCCACAGCCCCACACCAGTTCACCTCTTCTGCCCCAAGCTCTCGTCATTGCCCCATGGACAGCAGACAGCCACAGAATAATAAATAACCTTGCCTGGAAACACTAATTCCTTAAGAGTTTAGACTCAGACCAATGGTTTTGTGGTGTATTTGGCAACCCCCATCACAACCTGAGGCTCAGGCCCTCTGCCACACCACCAAAGGCAGCTTTTACAGCTGAGCCAGCACCGTTCTTCGGTACTGAAGAATCTTAAGCTAAGATTTTAGCCTTCCCTTGAAGCCAACTGAATTAATCAATTCCTCCTTGGCATTGAAATAAACTCACTTTCTGCTAGGTGGGTCAAAACCTCACAATCTCTTTCAGCTGTTCTGTTCCCATGAATTCCATTACAATAGGTTGCAGAGGGGAAGATTAGAGGGAAGGCAGAGCCAGCGGCAGGCCTGGCTTTATGAGGGGGAAAAAAACACACACACAATTTATTTTTCATTGCTTTGTGATGAATATGAATTCAATTACATGCAGAGGAGAACTGCTGTAGTCAGTCAGAATTATCCTCAGCTAGTAGCAAACATAATGGCATTTAACAAGGAGAGCTTATCATCAAGGTTCAGACAAGCTTGAGCCCGTGTTGCACCTGAGGAACCTGCACAAGCAGACAGTGCCTGTCACAGCCGAGGATGAATCTCCCATCTGCACATCTGGAGGAGGGAGGGTGAAGCAAGGTGTTAGTGCAGCACTCTGGTCACTGCCAGTCCTCCAGCCACACCTGTCAGGCCAGCAGCCACAGGCACCGGGGAGCAGGAGGACCAGCTGTCCAAACGTGAGCACGTGCCATAAAATCAGCAGAGAAACATCCTTGTCTCCCTCCTGGATTCTGTCATTTCTCCTACCTGACAAAACTCTCCCTGTCCCTGGGCAATGTTTCCAACAGCGGGGTTAAGCTTTGCCCACCAAGCTCCCGAGCTCAGAGGCTGTGTGTGCAGAGGGCAGCTCTCCTCCTGCCCTGACCCAGCCACATACCAGGGAAATGTCCCCACAAAGGGCACCACAACACCTGAGCAGCCCAGATATACCTGTGTATATCTCTGTGCCCTCTCATTTATCAGCTCTGGCCATGCCAGAACAGTGATCACCAGTGCAGGAGCTAAGAGTTCTTCAAAGAGACCTTTTCAGTCCTGACTGAGCAGAAAGCATCAATCATTGACACATCCATGCTTGGCATGAAGAGCCTCAGCACAGCTCCCCCAGTGCAATGAGCAGCTCAGCTCATGGGGAGGAGGATGAATCTCACCACATCCCTGGGAATTCCCCCAAAAATTCTGCTGCCCCCAGGACAGCCCTGCAATGCCCAGAGGCCCCTGGTCCTGCCGTCCCACTCCCCAGAAGCACCAGTCCCCTGGCAGTGGCTGCGTTTCCCCAGCTGCCACAGCATCAGAAAGAGAAATTCTCAAGCAAATGGGAAGAGGGACTGAAAATTTCCACATACTGTGCATTAATCTCATGCATTCTCCTGGTGATGAAATTCCCCTGGGCTGTCACTAATGTTTGTCCAACACTGATACATTCAGGTTTTCTTTCTTCCAAGTAACTCTCAGGTTGTTTCTCTGGGAGAAGCCAGGGGCAAATGGGAAGGCTCAGGCAGCAGCAGCCAGGTGAGGCTAAAAGGATCCAGCTTTGGGGATCCAGCTGTGTTTTGGGATGCAGCTGTTAAAGCCCAGCTCTGGAGCAGCAGACATGCCAGACTGTGCTTCCCAAAGGAGGCTGCTGGAGATGCACTTGCCAGGAGTCTGCCTTCCTCCCAGCACACACAAGGCTTCCTCTGTTGTAACAGCAAAATGCTATTTTGGAGCAGCTCTCTGGACAGAGATGCTCAAATCTTGGCCAAAACCAAACATCTCAAATTTCCTCGCTATTTTTCATCGAACCACTTCATGGTCATTTGTGGGTTAAGTTTTGCATCTCCTTCAGCGTGGAAGGGGAGTGTTGCTGCTCTTTAGAGTCAGAAGAAATACGACATGAGCATCACATTTCTTGGTCAAACATGGATCAAGGCAGAGCAAAGCTCATACAAACCCTGGACATCTGTGCTCCCTTCCCCATGTGTTTGCTCCTTCTCACCAGCAAGAGATGGTCCTGGCCATTTACCAACAGGGAAGGTGTTTGATCCCGTTTCCACCCAGGTGAGGCTGCTGGTGGATGATCCTACCCCAGCCTGGGGTCTCCCCATTCCCAAACCCACCCTGCAGAGGCCTCAAAAGGAGCTGAGCTCTGCCCTGAGCACAGCGACAGCGCCACGGCCGGCTCTGGGTCTGGAGTCAGGCTGTGTCATTAGACAAAATCTACGGGCTTGAATTCTGCCATCTGCTCACCAGACTTGATTGAAAGTGTAGGAATTACATGAAATTACCTGATTATGTGCAGGCTGACAACAGCAGATATTGCAGCCCAGGCTGAACAGCAGCGTGGCCATTCCTGTCTCTGACAGAGGAGTGGGGGCTTTGCCCTGGTAATAACAAGCATTGCAAGTTTCTTCTCCTTAGAGCTGAGCTGGTTTCTTTTTTTTTAATCTGAGTTTGGAGAAGAAAACATCCAAATTGCACATAATAAGTGGAACACAGAGAAAAAGAGCCAGCTGTACTCACAGATGTTACAGCACAACCAAAGGTGCTTTTGTATTTCCTCTCCCCCCAGAAAAAGCCATATACACCTAATGAATAAAGCAGGAGATTTCCTCGATAGAATTAATAGCATGCAGTCCTTCCTGCCTTGCCTTTAATCACACTCAGCACCCAGTGGGCCCGGGAGAGAAAGTCAGCATTACTCATTGACTCAGGCAAACTCTGAGTGTTTGTCAAGCACCCCAATCCTTCACGGCTTTAATGCCGCACTTCGGGGAACAAAATCAGGACCTGTGGCCAGCCCTCGGAGCTTGGTGCTCACTGGAGGCAAAGCTTGGGTTAAAGTCAATTGACATTTCACTTGAGCACAAACAGTGTTTACAAATGTTGTGTGTAGGAAAAGCCTAATTAGGTGGACTCATTCAACTTAATTCATTCACAGAGAGCTTCAGATTTATATTGATGTAAATTCCTGGAGATCCAGAGGATTTGGCTCACTTTAAGAAGGTGGCTTAGAGGTAGATCTGACTGTCAGTCTATGGGATGCACACAGACTGTCCATTCTGGGTCTGTTACACCCCTGTTATCAGTGGTGGTGTAAATGGTGTGGTTTCAGGTACCTGTGCAAGCCTCCACCTACAGAAGCACCTGTGAAGCTTTGGAAACTAGGAGATGAAGAGAGGAGAGGAGTTCAGATGTGGCTGAATCTGAAAATGTTTCAGGATTTGCAAAAAAAAAAAATAAAGGGGTTTTTAACAGATCTCACCTGATCTGGTTCAGCCCAGAGCACAGCAAGGTGTAGCACAGGGGGAATTCTGCCTAAAGAAAAAGCAAATCAAGTGAGTCATAGGCAAGAGTGGTTAGAGAATATTGCAAAGCAGAGCTCCCATCCATCACAAAATCTGATTACCCGAATATATTTTGCTTAGAAACATTTCTACCTGCATCAACCAAGAAGTCTGGCTTTGCTGAGCAGCTGGGCTCCTCCTGAGCCTCACCCACAGCCCCAGCTCCCCAGCAGAGCAGGGGACAGCTCGGAGGGACAGCTGCCTGTCCCTCTGTCCTGCCTGGCAGGACCAAGCCCGGGGAGGGACAGGAGCCCCCACACTCTCAGGCAGCAGTGGGACACCACAGAACATCTGACCCACAGCTCCTGCAGGAACTGAAGCAGCTCTGGCAAACACAAAGAAATTTTGAATTCACTGAAAATGACGTGTTTTGATTTGGCTTAACATGCCAGGATCGTTTGATCTGGGTTCACTAGACTGGAATGATAAGTTTCATTTAAATCTTCTGGATGAAAGAGAAAAGTCTATGCATCGATTTGATTTTAAATATTTTGTTTTTCATGGAAGATTATCTTTTTACAGCAACTGCATTATCCATATACACAAACACTTAAGCACCTCTAATTACCACATGTCAGTGAGTTTGCTAACAGACTTCTTGGGATCTATAGAACCTTATTCTCACTTTTGGTAAAGTCGCTTCACATCCTCTTATTCCCTGCTACCTAGAGCCATAAAATGGGAATAAAAATAGTTATGGAGAAAGAGTAAGAGCCTGCAGCCAGAATGTATTTCTCTCTCTGCCTGGGTAGAGGGACCACGGGGGCTGTGCCTGTCCCCCACCTGTCAGCTCTGTAAGAGTCACCTGGTGACTGGGAAGGTGAGATAAAACAGCCCAAGGCTCTCAGAAGGATCCTTCCAAGGGATCCTTGTTCCCTTCCACAGCAGCAGATGGGGTTTGCAGCACAGCCTGCCCATAAGGTTTGAGGTTTGGGATGCTGCAGGCTGCTGCTCCCAGCCCAGCCAAGCCAAGGCAAGTGTTAACAGAGCTCCTGTACTCCAGTTTGCGCTGCAAAATGAAGGCTGCTCTCCTGGGCTGCAGTGTGATTGCAACACGCTTAAATACCTCATTAGTGAGGCCTCTGTGAGCACCACCAAGACCAGCAGGATTTTAGAGGGGCAGAAGCTTTTGTGCTTTCTCCTTTTCCACAGGGGAGAACTCAACTCACCGTCCAATTTGCAATTGCTAAGACAAAACTGTGCTCGTGGAATTGGATTTGCCAGCACAGTTTGTGCCTCCATCTAATTGTTTTTTAAACTTTGTGGCTTGGGAAGAATTAGCAATCATGGTGTTCTTAGAGACTTCAGGGGTTTCTTAAAAAAAATTTTCTTCCCATCATATCCCATATGTTTCTATTTCTCTCAGGGAAACAGAGCCAAGTCATCCTCTGACTAAGACCTGGTAATTCGCAGAGCACATCAATCTGCTGGACAAAGCATTTGCAGTCTGTTGAAGAGATTAAGACGAACTTCTCTAGTGGGGAAATTGATACCAGGAATAAATATAAATCTTGTTAACGTGATTATTTGCGTTCTTTTTAATGATGCTCGCAAAGATAGATTAATTTTCTTAAGTTTTTTTATTGCAAGAGGAGGAGTGAGAAGGTGATCATGAGAGGATGTCTGATTAAAACCACTAAGGGCTGGTATTTGCAGGGAGTCATTCCTTCAAGCCTTGCCAGCCCTGACTCAGGAACACCAGGAAAGCTGAGATGCAACGGTAGCTTTTACCCCCCCTCCTGATCTGACCTCTGCTGGAATTAAAAATACTTCAGGCTTTAACTAATAATGCGACACAACCTCTGCCAAAGGCCACATCATCTACCAGGATATGCCCCCACCACCCACTTTGACAATTCATACCCCCTTGGCTTCTGTTTTAAAGTCTCCTCTGTGGCATTAAATGTGAGACAAAGGCTTGGACCTTATAAAGATCTGGCCTCTGATGGCTTTAGAAAAAGTCTGAGCTATTTAAATTTTTGAGCTTAAAACTAACATTGGTTCTGTTTTTAAAGTGTTCTTAAATCCTCCTACTCAGGGAAAAATGATAAAAATATCCCACCACACCTGCTTAACTTGCCCACTTGTAACAGCCACTGCTTTTTAAGAACAGGTGTTTCAAAGTTGTCCCCTAAACAGCTTTTTTTGAGCATTTGACAGGTGAGATATTTAGGGATTTGGGCAATGTGCACCCAAAGAGAGAAAAGGCCAAGAACATGAGGGGTTTGTGGCAGCATCCCACCCATGGCAGCCCTGTAACACCACCCCTTCACTCTGGCCCCCCAAAAACCCCCTAAACTAAACCCCCTAAACTTTCCTGCACCAGAGACTTGTCCCCTCTCCATTGTTCTGTTGTAGATTTGTAATCTTGGGCAGGCTCCTAAAAATAGAAACTCTGCCCTGACATCTGTGCCTTTCTCGTGTCAGTAAAAGCAGGGCGTGAAGTGCTTCTAATCAGCTTCTCATCTCTGGAATAAGGAGGATTTCCCGTCTCTGGTCAAAAGCCACGGATGGCAGAGGTTTGGTTTTATTCCCTTTGGCCACTGGCAGTGGCAGACCCCGAGCTGCTGCGAAGCACCAAAGCTCTGCACCAGCTCCTAGCTCTGGGAAATCCCAGCTGCCTGCTCACATCTATGCTCTGGAAGCAATCTTTAATCTTCCCAACGTTCCCTTCAGGCTCTTTGTTCCAAGGCTGCAGAATGCCTTCACACAGCCTCAGATCCCAGAAGTGCAATGCAACCTCAGGGCAAAGGGTGAAAATGTGAACGTGATTTATTTTTTTGATTGGTTGGTTCTTTTTTCATACTAAAAAACCAAAAGAACAAAGAAAAGTTAAAGAAACCCCCCTACCATTAAAGTGGTTGCCAGCTTCCTCCCTCATGAAAATGCTTAATCTGCTCATTCCTTTGAACATCAAAGCCATAAAGTTCTGTGCTTCCTCCTCTCTTCATCCCTTCCTTTCCTTCAAAAAATGTTCATATTGTAACAGAAGCACCAACCACAAATCCACCGAACCTCTTGTTTGCAATAGGTCATAAAATCTGTTTGGTGGCTGGTACTTCCCCTCCACTTTTCCTACCCTGAGCCTGCTGATGGGTGTGACTGACACACATTGGCTTATTCATGACAGACCATGGTTTTCAAAGGATCTTCAGGTGCCTTTGGCTATCTGAGGCTTGGCTGGCCACGAGCAAAGGGCACCCAGAGCCCTGGCTTCTCCTGTGGTTCTCTGGCCTTTAGCATCTCCCCTGCCAGGGAGAGGGGCTGTGAAACCCAGGAGGTGTTTAAGCACACCTCACACACATTTCCCTGGATAAGATCCTCCTCCTTCTGACAGCCCCAGGTTCAGCCCACCCAAGGCAGACATGTGACACTGAAAGGCAAATCTTATTTTTTTACCTAGGGGAGGGCAAAGGAAACATAGCCAAGAGCTAAGTGAATGTAGAGGACAAGAACACAGATATATTTTCGAGCTGGCTGCTCTGCAGGTGAAGGACAAGACTGAAACCGAACCAAAGCTGCTCACCAGACCTTTGAGGCCATCTAAAGTGAGACAGAATCAGCAAAGATTTCATTACTCAGAAATCCCTCCAGATGTCTTAAATAATTCATAGCAAGCGCCGGGACATAAAGACCAGGAGTTCCATTAGGAGGCCCATCGGGTTGGTTTCTGTTCATTAGGGTGAGTCACACAAAACACATCATTACATAAAGTAGGATGTCTCATTAATGACATCAGTCTGGGGCTGTAATGTGCCAGTGCCTGGGAGAGCTCTGGGAGGCTCAATCCTTGTCCTTGTTGCCCCAGAGAGTCCCCCAGTGATTCCCTGCAGGAAGGCACCCCTCAGTCCCAGCCACGCTGTCCCTGGGGTCTGGCTGTGACTCTTCCTGTGAGTGCTTGGCCTTTCCCCAGCAGTGTCACCCCTCCCATGAGCTGCCCCCGAGGACAGGAGTCTCCTCGTGCTCGCCCCAAGCAGGGCACAGCTCCGGCTGGGCACCCAGCTCTGACAGCAGCGAGGGAAAACCCATCCCTGAGCTGAGCTCCTGCTGCCACTGTCAACTCTGGGAATGCAACAGGGGCTAAAGGAGCAGCATGGATCACTCCAGAGTTTGGAATAACACAGCAGGGCTGCACTGCGGCTTTGGAGGTACGGGAAGCAGGAGCATTTCAGCAGCAGGCGGTAGGTGTGCCCACCAGCTGCAGGGCAGACCTGGGACCCTGGATTTCCACACCAAGGCCAGCCCTGTTTGCACAGATAGTGGTGCAAAGGGGTGCTGCTCGCTTCAGTCCTGCCTCCTGCAAGTACCCAGATGAGGGGAGATGAATTTCATGAAGAAAAATATCTTGCAATGCACGGGGAGAGAGCCCAGGTTTCTCCTGTCACTTCTGTAGAGACAGGAGAGAGACCCTCTCTGGGGAGCAACCAGCAGTAGCTGGGAGCTGTGGGCTCGCAGCCCATCCCACCTGTGCAGCCTCTGCCCACTTTTGGAGCTCAGCAGTGCAGCTCCCTCCCACCTTTTCAACAAAAAGTGTTGTTATGGGAGACACACACCACAAAGTCAGCGTTCAGAAATCTGCACCATCCTGTGGAAGCCCACTGCGACCTCAGGGTCAGAGGGTGAACTAAATGAACTCCCCAGTTCCCTGCAGGCTCCTTTCTAGTGTCCTACAGTTTTCCAGACAGGAGTGTGCTCGGTGATGGATGTTCATACCCTGCAGTGGTGTGAGACGGAGATCAGAGACGTGAGTGGGAATTAGGTTTCACTGTTTGGCACAGGAGAGGATCCTATGAATGATTCAGGGCAGTATCGAGGTCTGCACCAACATAACCTTTCAGAACAGCACTCACCCCATGCCAGGTCATGTCCAGACTCCACACTTGGACATTACCAAAATATTGCTGCCAGGACAGAGTCTTGGTTGCCTGCACAGAATCTCTAAAATTTACTGGTGGGGAGAAGGAAAAAGGTCAGGGAACATCCTCGTGTATTTTGCTCTCCAACAGCTATTCCACATGATGGTATCAAAATGCAGCAGCAGTGACAGGGACAGATGATCTAGAACTCCCTGCATTATTAACTTACAGTGAAAGATGAGGCAGCTTTTGTGAAAAGTATCTCTTTGCATGTTTAATACACAATGCTCTAACCTCAACACACTGCCACTCACGATGCTGTGTTAAAACTCAGCTAACGTTTTAAGTCCCATACTGAAAAGAAGAGAAAATATTTGCTGAGTTCAAACACTCCTTAATGTTCCAGGCTTGGAGATGGGACTGTTAAGATCAGGAGAACAAAACAGGAAGGTGGGGGGAGAAAATTGAGTGACAAATGGCAATGGAAGTGAAGAGGAAACAAAGAGAGGAGAAGTGGAGACAGAGTTCAAGATATGCCCAGACCGCACCAGCTCCAAGGCATTCAGCTTTCCCCGTGGGATACTCAGACTGTGACACAGAGAGGTGCAGCACCACACCTCACAGTGCTGGAAGGTGCTTCCTTACTCCCTGCTGAGCCTCCAGCTCTGTGAGGCACCATCCACTCATGAGTGCCTTGTCTAAGAGGAGCAGTCCAACCCAGCACCCCAAATCCCAGTTTCCTATCCCATCTCCGCACAAACTCCATTCACAGCTCCAGCCTGGCTCCTGCAAGAGGCTTTCTGCCCTCATCCTGAGCTCAGCCTCGTAACAACTAGAAAAAAATTAGCACCAAAATCTCTACAGCAGCAGGGGAGCAGGGAGAAAAGATGGGGTGTGCCAGGCCCATGGAGTCCTTCTTCTCCATGAACCCTGAACGGTCACACTGTGCCTCATCCTCTAAGGAAAGTGTGAGTATGGCAGAGCCAAGCCTTTAAGCTCTGCAGTAACCAAATCCCAGAAATACTTTATCCTAAGCTCTTTAGCATGGAGTGCCTGAGCAGCACGTGTAGAAACCAGCCCTAATGCTTGCAGACAAGCCAGGAGTCCAGGAGACGTGGGTTTCTTCCTGTTATGTTAAGCTGAAATAGAATTATATGGTCTTTAGTTTACCTTGCCATGAAGGCACATTAGGCATGGATTTCTCTAAAGCCAGAACATCACAAGCTACCCAAACAGCCCTGTCATTGCAATTTCACAATTTCCCTCTTTTGTGCATCTCTGAGCTCTGACTGCAAGAAAATTTCATCTCCTCAGCCCACTGCCATCTGGAGCAAGGTTCAGTCACAAGCATAGTGGGAAAGGATATTTCTGGAGAACAGTGGGAAGGTTAACAATGAGTGTGCTCAGAGCTGGTGACCTTTCTGCATCTCACTGTGACATTCTGGTCTCCACTGCATCATCTGGAACCACTAAGTGGAAGTCACTTGGAAGATAACAAGAGTTCTGAGATCTGACAAAACCTGGGGGCTGCAAACCCTCAGCCAGCCAGCCAGGGAGAGTCTCCCCAGAAGACTATCAATCTTAAATTATCCCAATTCATCCAGGAGACTGGAGTGGCTCCTAGATCATCTGCAGAGCATCAGCAGGAGATTCTCAGCAGCTCAGGGACTTTATGTCTGAGCCACCCCAGCTTTGGAGGGGACAGAGGCGGAGGGTGTTCAGATGGGCTAATTCCAGATTAAGCTTCACAGGGAACATCAAAACTTTAATTACTGGGTTAAAAATGGACATCAGAGGGTGCCTTGTAACCTCCTGCCATCGAGGGAACAGGTGGTGCCCACCGCTCTGCACAGCTCAAGTAACACCTCAGCTTTCAAACCACCCCTCTGCTGTGGTCTGGATCATTCCATCCTTCCTTCAGCAATGCCTGGAATCTCCTTGAATGGCTTCAGCTCCCTGACAACCTTCCTTGGCCATTTCAGTGCTTTTGCTCTTTCTGCCGTGGCCCTGCCTGACAAGGCGAGGCTCCTGCACACCCCACAAGGCAGAGACCAGGAGCAGAAAAGGAGGAGAGATGCTGATGCTGTCAGCAGTAGGTGTCACAAGCCTGTGTCAGACAGGCAGAGTTTGCATCTGCTGGGCTTAGCTGGAGGTGCTTGGATGCTTTTACACCACTTGACATCCACCCCTCAAATAAGCTGCATCCCCAAAAAGGCCCGAGACGGGCGTATCATTCCGTGATGCTATTTCCAGCTTTGCCCAGCACACACCACGGGGAAGAAGAACAGCTGCAGCTCAGGCAGCTCCACAAGCTGCTGCTGGCAGGGCTGTTGCAGGCAGTGCCTGTCAGGTCTGGGTGAGCTGGACACTGGTAATCGGGCAAAGCTGTTGTTTGTTACCCCCTCGAGGTCTCTTGACTTTTCATCTTGATTAAAGACCACGCTGAACGGTGGAATTAGCAAGGCAGGGTTCCTAATCCATCCACTGCTCCCGCAATCCAGTCGCCTGCCCACGTGCTCATCCTCGGGGCTACCAATTAGGGGCACCAGCTGCTAGCCTGGATGCCAGGGCCAGGAGCTATTAGTGCACAGACCATTAGCTTTAAAAGGCATTTGGAACTTCTGAACGCATTAGGTTGGTGTGATTGACACGCGCTGCAGCCGTATGTGGCTCGCTGGCCTTTCTGTCAACCATTTTTTCTCCAAAATTGTGTTGGCTTACTGGAGTGATCTTGGTGGAGCATCTCACAAAAACATCTTACCCGGGGCATTCAGGTTGTGTATCAGTTAAAGAGCTGCTACCTGCTTTAACCAACTCCCTTGGCACCTCTCCCCTGAGACAGGAGTGGCTGTGGGCTGTATGAAAGGTTGAGGATCTGGTCTCTATTTTTAGCCCTGTCATTTACCCAGTTAACGGTTCCAGGGAAGTCATTTCCCTTCTTTCTGCTTCAGCAACCCCATCTGTAAGGTGGTAATGATGAGTCTGTACCATAGGGTTTTGAGATCTATGCTGGTAAAAAACGTAGTTAAACTCAGAATTACCATGTCTGCCTAAAGCCAGGGTGGAGAGGAAGCCCCACGGGCCTTTGCAGCTGTATCTGCATGGATATTTTTTTTCAAATCCTCTTCTGCCATGGCACCAGACCTGGGTCCACTCTGCTGATCTTGGCAATCTCTCCAGAGTCAGACCGGTGGGGGCTGTTGCTGTCCCTGGGTCCCCAGGAGTGGTGGTAGCAGCGAGCTGTGCAAGCCATTTCCCAAGAAGATGACAGGAGAGGATCACAGAGGGTGCTTTTATTACACACTTTGTGGCTGATCAGTCCATCAGCATGGCCAGGGGCATTTTGTCATTGATTTCAGCTTGTTTGCCTCACACCATCTTTGTTTCCTCCATCTCAATCATAGCTCAGTGCTGGGCAAACCACGAGCTGCTCACCCCACTTTCCACTTCAGCCTGGGACAACCAGCACATCTCCTCCCTCCTTCTGCCTCTCCCTCCTCTCAGCTGTGTCTCAGCTGGCTTCCAGGAGGGATTCTGCCATGAGGACCTGCTCTGTGGGAAAATTGAGAGAGCTGGATTGTCTACCTGAGATCAGTGCTGGCACACCAGGTTCATGTTGTTGAGGCCAGTGCCAGGAGGGAGAGCCAGAACACCAGGCTGTGAGCTCTGCGTCCTGTGGCAGATGGGGACGTCCATCAGGAGACACCTGGCTGCCCAAACATTAACCCTGACCTTCGGGGATGAGCCAGGTGGCAAACCAGAGCCTTCACTCTCAAAAACAAGTTAAAAGCCTGTCTGAGCCCACTGCAAGCTGGCTGCAGGGAGATCATCCCATTTCTTTCCCAGCTTTTTTGTTTAAAGCGGAGCCACCATGGATTTTGGAGTTCATAAACAAGATTTCTTTAAAAATCTCTAAATGGAACATTATAATATGAAGTTCTGATAAAATTTTCAGACCTTCCTGCTTTATATAACTGGCAAATACCAGCAAAAGTATTTTAAAAATAGTAAAATATTAAAAATATTTTAATATGATGGCCCTTAGCTAGATTCTTGACATGCAAACATTAAATCAGTGTCACTCTAAGCTGTTTGTTAATCTTGGGTCTGGCAGATTTTTCCAGCTCAGGACAGTTCTTTTGTCATTTGAAATAACTCTTCCCTCAGCAAGACACACATCCTTCAACTCACCCAGATGGTCTCCTCCTCCAAGCTAGAATAATGTATTTAAATTTATCCAATGGTTTCCATGACTCAGATTTCCCATAACTGGCTGGTTTTTAACCATCCTCTGCTCCACCTGTTCAGACATCACAGCAACCCTCTCCCTGGCTCCTCAGTGCAGGAGAGGTTCATATAGCAGCTCCAGAGAAGCTTCACAGTCACAAAACCCACGGTCTGCAGCTTGGTCTGTGGCAGTTCTGCAGAGGAACCATGGCTTCGAGAATCTGCTTCAAAGTTTTGTTTCTTCTGGGGAGGAAAGGTTCATCCTGAAAGCAGCCATGTCAATCTCCTGCTCAAACAGATGGAAAAAGCACAGTTTTAGTCCACCACAAAGCTCTGTCCCCTGAACATTTCTCAACTACAAATGCAATCCAACAGAAAACTCATCCAGCAACCACAAACACAGCAATCTCTCTGTCCCCATAAACAGATCATTTTCTGGTTTGGACTACAGAAGAGAAATGCAGGTCCTTGTAGACAGAGGTTCCATTCTCTGAGTGGATTGCATCAGGACAACAGGCAGGGATTTTAAATAACACATAAGGGATCAAGGCTCCCCTCTGCACAGCTGTTCCTTCAGATCTGAGCTCTGCACCACACAGGTCCTTTTGAAAATGTCACCAGGACCTGCCAACAGGGCTCCTGCTGAAACAAAGGTATTTTGGGGGGGAAAAAAAGTGTCCCAAAGTCTTACTGACATTCAATAAATCCTTTGAAACTGCTGACAGGAATGTGAGTTGGCTCATCATGGCCTGGAGCAATTGAAAGCCAAATGCAAGGAAGGCAGGTGGGAGAGAGGATGAAGTGAGATGAACAAGCTGAGAGAGGAAGGGGTGGAAAGAAGAGGGGGAAGAAGCTGGATATTCCTTGGATGAGCTGTTAGTTTGGTTTTAAGTGCAATTTAGAGTTTGAGAAGGGAGAAGTGAACTAAACTACAGGATATTTTCCTGCCACCATTTTCCATAGGATATTTCCAGCTGCCACAGAAATCACAAGCGATTTAAAACCATTCCTCTGTCCTAGCCCAGACCCCACAGGGCACCAAATGCACAAACCTCAGCAAGAACCTGGCTCCAGAAAAGGACAAACGATGGCAAACAAAGCCTTGCTGCAGCAGCCCAACAGCTCTGAGGATGTGGCACAGTTTACTCCAGCTGGGGTGGGCTGTATCAGCCTACAGGTAAACAAGGGAAATGTCTGGAAGCAAAAACCCAAATGAATGAGAGATGGTGCATGTCAGAAAACGAATCCCTTTGCCATAAAAGACAAAACAGGAAGAGAAGATCAGCAAGGGCTGACAGGCAAGCAACTTATTACAGAGTAAATTAACTCTTCAACCATGTGCACAATCAGACAAAAAACATCATAGACATAAGGTAGAAGTTTCGGTAGCAAAATGTTGACAAAATTACCATACATCACCCCTCGGCTCAAGCAGCAAAGTTCTGCTGGAATACGTCAAAATGGAGCTGGTGGGGAGCCTTCCAGACTTCTTATTTCAGGATGTGAGGAATATTTTGGGATTAAACACAGAGCACAGTAATGATTTCTCTCAATCTGTCCTGGCAATGCCTCACCCTGACATCCTCTGACCTCAGAAAGACAATAATTTGTGAGGCTGCCTGATGCTCATCCATCCTTCAGGATGTTCAGAGGTACAGCTTTGCCCCTTCCACCAGGCACCTACTGAACCTGCTGAGGCTGTGTCCATTAAAAACCTGGGCTCTGCAGCCCAGAGGACAGTGAGAGATGGATGGTGCTGGCATGAAGCCTCTTCCAGGGAGAGAGGCAGGAGCAGCCTGCTGTGGACAGAGACAGACTGATGAAACCTGCAGGACTGGTGTGCAATCACCTGGTTTGCCAAACTTATCACAGAGAAGTCGTGTGTTTCCAGTATTCTGCCCCTAATCCCAGGGACAGAGCTGGTATCTGCACTCTGAGTGTCTGTCCAAGGTCAAAGCAGGCAGAGGCACGGTGGTGCTGTGGTTGGGAGAGAGGCCATTAATACTCTTTTAATTCCAAAATATTCTTCATATCGTAAAATAAGGTGCTGGGAAGGAAGGAAGCTCCCACTGGCCTGAAAGCAGAGCTCAGCAGGGTTCAGGGCTGTGCATCTTCAGGAAGTCAGGGAGTTTTTTCAGAGCGGGGTGGCAGTGATGGATGTGGCCAGAACACACAGCTCTTCATTAAACTGTGATGAGTTAATGAGTTACTGTGACCTTTTCCTGGAGATCAACCTGAAAGTGCTATTTGGACAGGCACGGATATGCTTTCAAAGTTCTTGAATTTATATCTCTTTTTCTTTTTTTTTACATCTGGGATTTGTGATTAGAGTTTTATTCTTATAAAGTTTCTACATCATTAAGATGCTTTCATATCCATCCTCCCTAATTTCCACTCATACCATGAAGTCTCGGCATATACACTAACTAAAATTTTGGGGAATATCAAGAATTCAGGAACTTCCTGTGGGGAAAAAAAATAGCAAGCAAGAAATCAACTTCAAAATAAAATAAAATTAAAAGAGAAGATGAAAGAAAAAAAACAACGGGTAGTAGTGACTGACCTGATTTCATCCAAACTTCCCCCCAAAATGAGAGTAGTCTTCAAAAGCCAAACATAGAGCATGACTTCATGTTCTCTGCATTAACCTTTAGAGTTCAAAATGCTCATCTGTTCCTCTGTCCCCTCGCTGTGGCGTTTGCAAATGACACAAACATTTGCCTCTGCTCTGAGCTCTCCCTAACGCAGCCCAGCCCGTGCACGCATCACAACAATTTCCTCTGGAGCGAGTTCAAGCCCAATTTGCTCACGCTGGCGTCTCTCTGTCAGCACACATGTCAGCCCAGTCGCTCCCAGCTCGGGTGGGCAGCAAGGAGACAAAAGGTCACCTTCTACATACAGTGTGTTCTCCAGGAGGCAGGAAACAGCAGGAGGAACCCCAAATTTCCATCTACCTGACAGGAATCAAGTGCTTTTTCCTCTTTTCCTTTGCATTTTGCTCCCCACGCTGCCAGACAGGCTTGGTGCCTTTGGGAGCAGGGGAATGTGCTCGGGGCAGATGGAAATGAACCAGATCCACTGCAAAGCTCTGGGGGTTGATGCTGCTGAGCAGTAACTTCTGGAGTTGTGATGCTTTTCCTCAGAGAAAGGATCCCTCACCAGCCTTTGGGTACTGACAGTGCCCTGACTGCCCAAGGCTGTGCTGGGCACTGAAACTGGCTCTGCTTCAGGGAATCACGGAGTGGTTTGGGCTGGAAGGACCTCAAGAGCATCTCTTTCCACCCCCTGCCATGGGCAGGGACACCTTCTACTATCCCAGGTTGCTCCAAGCCCTGTCCAGCCTGGCCTTGGACACTCCCAGGGATGGGGCAGCCACAGCTTCTCTGTGCCAGGGCCTCCCCACCCTCAAAGGGAAGAATTTCTTCCTGATATCCCACCTAAACCTACTCTCTTCCAGTCTGAAGCTGTTCCCCCTTGTCCTGTCACTCAGGCCCTTGACAGAAGCCCTTCCCCAGCTCTCTTGGAGCCCCTTCAGGTACCAAAGGGCCTCAGTAAGGTCACCCCAGAGCCTTCTCCAGGCTGAATGATCCAACTTCTCTCAGCCTCTCCTCACTGTGGTGTGTCATGTCCACTGTCCATGGTAGAAACAACCTCTGTCCCACCCAAGACTGGCTTGGGAAGGAGACAGGAAAACGGCTGGAGAGGGGAGAGAAGCCAGATCATCCATCCTTATTGGAAAAGGATCTTATCCTTACTGCAGATAGAGCCACGAGGATTTTCTTTTTGATCCTCGAGGTTTATTTTCTTCGTGTTTCTGTATCAGACACCGGTCAAAAGGGATTGTGGGGAAAAATAGAAATGGTACTTTTAGTGTTTTATAAATGGAGCTGTATCACCCCAGTGATTCAGGGAGAGCAGAAGACTATGGGATGGTAAGGAATAGAACGGAGCTTGGAGATTTATTTCCCATTAGAGCGAGGCAGATGGGGAAGAAGGGGGCACAGGCAAAGGCAAATGATTTGATGGGGAACGAGAACCAAAATGTAGAAAAGGAAAAAACCAAATCAAGACAGACTAAAAGTTTTCCAGTGAGAAGTTTCATTCCCCCAAGAAAAGGGGTCTATTCTACAAAAGGACACGTTCAGGGACACCCCCAATTTTAATGGAATTGTTGTTATTTTTCAGTTTGCATTGAGTAATCAATACAAAAAAGTGGTAGCACCACAAGTAAAGAAGTTAAGTTGCAACACACATATTTCCATTGAAAACATAGGTGAAAGCAAAGGCTTATGTACAATTCTCCCATCAATAAAATCTAAATTTCCAACAATTTTTAAATTTGAAATTAAAAAAAAATAAAAAAGATTTAAGGAAAAACAAACATTCTCAAGGAAAGCAAGCTAGATGCTATGGAAAGTCAATCTACAGAAAGTTTTAAATGCATTTTTTTTCCTTGACCTCTTTTTATATATTAAAAGGTTTTATCTCCCTCTACCAACCTTGTCTTAATGTTAACACTTAACCCCCACTAGCAACACATATTTGAAATAACCAAGCCTATTTCAGAGCAGGAGAGGGGTCTGTGGCATGCAGAGCCCATGCACCAGGCTGGCAGAGGGATGCACCTCAGCTGGCCCAGGAAAAGGGACCCATTCTTCCATCCCTCTGCCCTTTCAGATTTATTTTGTTGTGCCTCTAACTGTGCTCCCCAAGCACCTCATCCCCTCCTCACTGCATCCCTCATGTCTCCTTCTTGAATCCCTGATGCTTCCTCTTGGCCTTTGAGATGTTTTCAAAGACACTAAAGCAGGAAAATACAGACAAACACCCACATGGTACAAATTTAGTAACATGAATTGGAGAATATTTTTTTTCCCATGCAGGCTGTTCCAGCACAGGAAACAATTGGTGCAAACTGCACGTTCTGCAGCATGTGGCACTGCACAGAGACCCAGCACAGATTTCAGCAGCAGTAGCTGTGAGGAAGCTGATCTGTAGCAACCAGCACAAAGTAATGAAGCAATGAAGGCACCAAACTCTTTTACTGTGCAGCCAAACCAAATGTCTTTTGGTCCTTCATGCATGAGTCTTCTAAGTGTAAACTTTTCACGGTAAGAGAAAGAAAATCATCCCCAGACTTTAGCGAGAAGAGTGACTCAGATAGCCCCAGGCAGCAAAGATCTGAGTGGATAAAGAACAGTTTGTGGCTGCCTTTGAAAAAGTATCTCCTGATTTTTGTTCTTGTGCAATATTGCTTTAAGCTACACAGAGGTTAATGGCAGATCACTGGGAAGAGGCTTTTGTGTTGTTTCTTTTCAAGATGCTTCCTCCCCTTTTCCAGAGGTGTAGGGCCAAGTGGGAGATGGACTGGCAGTGGAAGCCTCATCCCCACTCCTTAGGCAGAGGTCAGCCCAGCCCTGGGTCTGAGCTTGGCACTGGATCCTCTATTACCCTAAGAAAGAAACGGAGCATTGCTTTTGTAGGGTCTGTTCCAATGCAGTTTACAAAAGCACAAGAATAAAAGCCAAACATCAGCCAGCTCCTCGTGACTAACCTGGGAACTCAGAGAATTTGTTGGGAATCTGGTGTAGAAAGGGCAGGGGAAAAATACCTTGAGAATTTCCATTATTTGAGTATGTCAGCACTTCCCATCTCTGCAATGGGCAGAGTTCCTCAGAGGAGTCCCTGGGAGCTCTGGGCTGACAGCAGCAAATATCTCCTATTGCAAGTGAAAGCAGTGTGTGGAGAAGAGAGTCAGTGAAAACAGGTGAAAAAGACAGTGACAAACAGAAAAGTGACTGAAGAACCACAGGGTGGAATCCTGTCCTAAGGGAGCAGCAAAGCATTCCCACAGGTTTCCAGAGGTTCCTGTGAGTTCTGTCATGGGTAAAACACCCAGAGTGGCACAGAAGGATGTGTCATGAAGGATTTTGTTCCCGTTGTCCATCATTCCTTCTCAGTGCCATCGCGGTGGTAAGAGACCAGGTAAGGTGCCCCATCCTGCTCTCATGTGGAGTGGCTATGGCCTCTTGACCTTCTCCCCTGGCTCTAAGATAAAGAATGTGGCCTTTCCCTCTCCTGCCTGGGCAGGATTTCTGGCATTTGTCTCAGAATAAGGAGTGGAGCATCACAGCTCTGCCTCACAAACATGATGGGTTTTGATGAACGCTTCCTAGCAGATGGATGAGGTGGGATGGAGAGCACAGTCTCCCTCTGCCCTGCACAAGAACGTGCCTGCACTCCCCTCTGGCACAGCCTCCACAGGCTGCCCCAGTGCCCAGGCACCAAGCCTCATCCCCACCGTCCCCCAGCAGCCCCAGGGAGAAATGAGATCAACTGATCTCCTGCTTAGCCATGGGAGATGGGTTCCCCAGAGCTTCCTTCCAGCTCTGCAAATCACTCATCGCAAGCAGAGCTGGGCTGGAAGGCACCTCATCCCTTCCAAGACTCGCAGCCCTGCCCTCCTCTTCCAGAGCCATTTATTTGGAAAGGGCAGAGAGGGGCCCCAGCAAAGCCATGATTAATGCCTGGCTAATTCCCAGCAGCAGGCAAAGCAGCTCCCAGGGAAACAGAGCCTCCTGCTCTCCTGACCCAGGCTGTGACAGCTGAAGAGAGAGCTTGCACTTACCAGTAAAAATAAACACTTTCCTCATCCCAGATCAGAGAGGGCAGATCTCCTCCTGATTTCCATCTCCAGGGTAGCGGTGCCAGGGCAGATATCAGGACACTGAGAACACCAAGGACCTGCCACAGAGCACTGCAAGGATTAACCGAGAGGAAAAAGCTGGGGTGACCCCATTCCTAATATCTTTGGAGTTAAATGCTGAAGTAATTGCTCAATGGCCCCCTGTGAACTGCCA